>CM054061.1:329969998-330422854 GCA_028641055.1 Alopecurus myosuroides
ACTCGAATTTTGACGTTCTTTAGCTCGTTCCGAAAAAGAGAAACATATCTAAATTATCATGCATATTGTTAAAACTACATTCTTAGAAAAAAATCATGAGAAAGAATAGAACTAACAATAATGGGTTAACGGTTTCGTCTGAGAGGGTTGTGGAGCGTCTGAATCCAACCAAAATCTAGGTGGTACCATAGCAAGTGTGTTTTGGGTTGTATATGTCAAGTATTCTACTTTTTTATGTCAAGGGTTTCACCGTCAGCATTTTTTTTTGAATTTTTTTGATTTTTGTATGCCTATTTCAAAATGAATTCAAGACGGCGGGCATGACCGTTCATAGCTAGGGCTTAAATATTGAGAAACTCTTAGTGTATCTCTGATAAAATAGGTAGTTGTGTACCTAAAAATGATTTTTTTCCAAAAATCATGAGCAAACTAGGAGACACTTGTAGTTCAAATTTGACCTATTTTCAAATGAATCGGCAGAAACATGTGTTTTTTAAAAGAGGTGGATGTAAACTATTTCAGAGGCAACAATTTGGTTATTTGTGCATATAACATGGTCTAGTATTTTCAAAAAATACAGCTCCCAAGTTTTGCAACATATTTGTGGTTGGTGCTTCACAAAAAAAGCCAATTTTCACACTCGAAAAATGGAAAATGGTTTTTTTTCAATGAAAAGGAAAACTTTCTCCGCGAACATTGCCCGTGCTTCCAATATGCATGTTTGTGTGGAATATGGGAAAATTTAAACAAACTATGTCATGGATTTGACCATAACATCCGTCATTTGGCCCGAAACCCTAGAATGTTCGTAGGAGATAGTTCATTTATGTGAACATATTTTCAACATAATTGTCGTATTTCAAGGTTATTATTTTTAGTGGATACTAGGACATATATAATGACACCACACGAAGTTCTTGCATAATTTTGTGTTTTTTTTTAAAAAAAATCTGAAATTTTCTGAGCCGGTTTCACGAAAAAGTCAAGACGGCGGGCATGACCATTCGTAGTTAGGGCTTGAATATTGATAAAATCTTGGTATATCTCTGATGAAATAGGTAGTTGTGTACCTGAAAATGATTTTTCCGAAAATCATGAGCAAACTAGGAGACATTTGTAGTTCAAATTTGACCAGTTTCCACCTGAATCGGTAGAAACTTGTGTTTTTCGAAATGGGTGGATGGAAACCTTTTCAGAGGAAACAATTTCGTTATTTGTGCATATAACATGGTCTATTATTTTCAAAAAATATAGCTCCCAAGTTTTGCAACATATTTTGTGGTTGGTGCTTCACAAAAGGGCCATTTTTTCACACTCGGAAAATGGAAAAAAAAAATTATTCAATGAAAACGAAAACTTTCTCCGTGAACATTTTCCGTGCTTCCAATATGCATGTTTGTGTGGAATATGGGAACATTTAAACAAACTATGCCATGGATTTGGTCATAACACCCGTCATTTGGCCTGAAACCCTAGAATGTTTGTACGAGATAGCTCATTTATGTGAACGTATTTTTAACACAATTGTCGTGTTCCAAATTTATTATTTTTAGTGGATACTAGGACATAAATAATGACACCACACGAAGGTCTTGCATCATTTTGGATTTTTTTAAAAAATTTGGAATTTTGTAAGTCGGTTTCACGAAAAAGTCAAGACGGCGGGCATGACCGTTCGTAGATAGGGCTTGAATATTGAGAAACTCTTGGTATAACTCTAATGAAATAGGTAGTTGTGTACCTAAAATGATTTTTTTTTCAAAAATCATGAGAAACCTAGGATACACTTGTAGTTCAAATTTGACATGTTTCCATCTAAATCGGCAGAAATTTGTGTTTTTCAAAAGAGGTGGATGGAAACCTTTTCAGATGCAACAATTTGGTTATTTCTGCATATAACATGGTCTAATATTTTCAAAAAAATACAGCTCCCAAGTTTTACAACATATTTGTGGTTGGTGCTTCACAAAAAAAACCAAATTTCACACTCGAAAAATAAAAAATGGTTTTTTATTCAAATTTTCTAAAACTATCGATGTTTCTATGATATGGATGTCATATTTGAATTCCTCTAATTTTTTCTAATCGACTTAGACATTTTATTTGTCAAATTTTGATTTGCGGATTTAAAGATATGAATTATTCCATAGTAAATAATTTATTCAAAAAATAAAGTAATTTCTAACATTGTATTATTATTTATTCAATAAATATCATTATATAATCATTGTTATTTATTCAAATATTTTTTAAATTTAAACAATAAAAAAGTTTAACATCATCCCCATAAGTTAATATGATTGATATGATAGTAATATCAGTAAATTGTAACATCTCATTCGGAATCTAGTTTGGAAGGAACTCAAAGATAAGCATGCTTAGGCTGGACAAATTTCAGGATGGGTGACCGAACGGGAAGTTTGACTAAATGAAGTATGTTGACCAGATTAAATGTGTAATTAGAGATTAAATATTTGGCTAAGTGCAAAATTTTGAAATAGAATTTGTAAAGAGTTAAAAAAAAATCGAATTTTTTTTGAATTTTTTTCCAATTATTTTAAAAAATATTATGGTGACGGCTTTCTATACGCCCACGGTAATTTGGCATATGCCTGCGCAGCCTTACGCCGATGGGCACAGCCCGTGCCGACGGCATTTTAGCCTATGTCGTCGGCGTATTCACTCATTCCTATAGTGTTGTGTCTACGAATATTGATTTGGTATTATAAGCGTTGTGGTTTTAATCACGGCAGCACCAAGAGGGAAGTCCTAATGGTGTTTAAAGAGGGGACAGGCTAGCGAACGGTTTATTTGGCGTGGGATTGGATAGAAAACGTGTAGACACACGACGTATCCAGGTTCAGGGCCCTCACGTTGAGGTAAAAGACCTACTCCAGCTTCTCTCTCTTTTCTATCGATGCAAAGGTTACAAGATTGCTCTCTCAGCCCTTACAGAGTGTCTTGATGTGTCTGTAAGAATGGAATGTCCCTCTGCTACTGAGGCCTGGCCAGTCCTTATATACTGTCGGACTGGACAGCTTACAAGTGGGGCCCGGTTGGTTCCGGACCAGCCTGGGAGATTTTAGGACAAACGCCATTCGTCCTTCGGCCTTCGAGCCCGGTTGGTGCCTTACCGCGCGTCGTACGTTGGCAACGCCTTGCCCATCTTGACGTACCCGGCAGCCACTCCCGGCTGACCATGCCTCCGTACCCTAGCCGTACACCGGGTACCCCGAGCCCATGAGTCGGGTACCAGAAGGAGTAGGTAGGTACCGGCTAGCTTGAGTAGATATATCGCTGACCGTACGCGGATACAGCTCAGCCCATGCCGGAGTACCCCGAGCAGCCGGAGAGTAGGTGTACCGTGCTTCGTAGGACGACGCCGTGGCTTTCGTAAGCCTAGGAGTTGGCGTGTTCCCCTTGCCTCTCCGTACCGGTTGACCCACGAAGTAGTCGGGCTGTAGTAGCATCCGGCTAGCCAGCCGGTTGCTGTTATCGTCCGGCTGCGCAGCCGGCAGGCGAGCATCGATCCTAGCTCAGACGGTGGGAGAGGGCCCAACGCCAAGCTCGTGCACTTGGCCTTGTGAAGGCACGGAACGCATGCACCAGGCTTATTCTTTCCGCTTCGTCAAGGCACCCGGGGATCATCCCCCCAACACTAGGCCCCGAACAGGTGGGAGTTAAGGAGCCGGTGCGCCGCATGCGAAGCTCCCGTCTGTTTTCTTTGTTCTTGCCGGCTCCTCCAGCCGGTAGGGCGCGTGACGCCTAGGTGTGATGGAGGGATAATAACCCGGTAGGCCAACTCCAAGGTATAACCCGGCCCAAAGGACGCTGCGCAAGATCCGACTAAGGATAAAGAAACTTCTGGAAGGCCCAAGTTTGTAGGCCTCGTAACCCGGATTGTGGGTTACGGTAAAGGAAAGTTAGAGTTTGTATGCGGTGTCCGGGTAGGATTCAGGGTGCGCCTTGGAGAATAAGCCAGGGGGTACGGGTGCTTTATAAACCGACCCCTAGGTCTAGTTGAGAGAGATCTAAGAACCCTAGTAGCACCAGTTGATATCGAGCATCCAGTGTATACGAGAGATCGAGTTAATATATTGAGATCGGAGACTCGGCGACTTGATTGCCGGCTACCAGATCGAGTTCCATCATGTTTTCCTCTGAGCTAAACCCTCTCCCAAACGCCTGTGTCGTCTTGCCCCAAGATCAGTTACCCCCGGTAACGTCTGCCGTGATAATCCCACGACAGTTGGCGCCCACCGTGGGGCCTGCGTCCAAAGGTGTTTACATCACGGGAGAAGCTCGGAAGAACATGGAGAATCTTGTCGTCGGCGAGATCTACATCGACCACAAAGGAGAAAAGACGGTGGACGATTCCGGCTGGGGGCCAGAGTCGGATCACCTCAAATCCGGATCCGTCGTGACAATCGGCCGGATCAGCGTCTTCATTGGTATGGTATGTACTTCCGGTTCGATCCCTGACAATTTTGGATCTGATTCTGTGTCAGGGGAGGCCACTTCTATCCAATCAGATGATGAAGAATCAGTTGGAACGACATATCTGGCGGAAGAACCCATCGTGAAGTGGGAACAGCCGGAGGAACCGGCATGGACCCCGCGCGACCGGGTCGAAAGAGAGGATGATACCGAGTCTATCCTGGATCTGCTGGAAAACCGATATGAGGAGAATAACAGCGAAGGGGTACAGCATGAATTCGCGCCAAGCATCATACGCCGAGTCGCGGTTTATACGGCTCCCGCGACCAATCTCAACCAAGAGGTCGTAACCGCGGCCGCGGCCGGGTCAGCACAAGAATTAGCCCGGCAGCAGGGGCCGGCTAACGGAAACACGGTTTTGGCCCAGGTTGACGGAGAGTCGGCATCGGTTACCAGTCAAGCGCCGGAAAACGAGCTACACGCAAACACGTTCGGATTCCTAGCAAACCAGACACCAGGAGCGGGTCCTTCCAATCCACAACACCCGGCCTTGTTCGACAACAATCTGATCCTAGATCCGACGGTTCTTGCCACAGTTATCACTCCGGAGAACGCGGCGGAACAAGTTAGGGATTTGGACGTAGCCCGTCGTGCATTGGAGCAGCAGAGAAGGCAAGTAGAAGCAGAAAGGCAAGGGATGGTCACACGGCAACGTGAGCTGGACGCATTGGAAACTCGGCTCCGAGAGGAAACGACTAGAATACATCAAAGGCATCAAACTAGATTACCAGCATTGGGAGGAGTCATAAACCCGGCCGCACTATTTATCACGCCTCAGGATCAGCCGATTCCCGCGGCAAATCAAGGAACCGCCCCTCAGCCGACAACCAGAGGAGCACAACCGGTAGATACGCAGGCCGGGTTACTTGCACCACAGACTGGAGTCACTGCAGGTAATACCGTACCACCGCCACCACCACCACCACCACCATCGCGTTTTCGCACACCAGCAGGTCATTACAACAATCCCATGGACAACGTGTACACGGCAACGCTTGCACTATATCAAATCCCCATGAGAGAGTCACCCCACGCAGAGGAGACCCGGCGGGCGATAGATATGCTGCGCACTGCGGTAGCGCAACAGGTTAATTACCCGGATCCCAGAAGTGGAGTGCATGGGACGCCGTATGTCAGCCAACAACAAGGTAACGCTGGAAACATCCAAACAAGTTCGGCACGGCGGAGGGAAGAGCAGCAGCAAATGCCGCCTCCTCCACACATCCAGGCAGTACCAGCAGCATCAGCAGCACAGGCCATCGTGGATAGTTCCAGGGCCAGGAGAGCCGTGGCCGGGTCTGCGGCACATGGGCCACCAGCGGTACCGCAGCCAGCTGTACCCCCTGCAGGATCACATGTTTCCCGAGTAAGACCAGCTTCAACCATTCTTGCAGGGCCTAAGTGTCTTTCGGATAGCATCAGAGTTGAACCTTACCCGGAAAAGTTCAAAGAACCGGGTAAAGTGGTAAATTATGAGCCGACTATGGATCCGGAAACATGGTTGAGCAGCTATGAGATGGCCATGTCAATTCGTAATGCGTCCGAGAATCTTCAAGCCAAGTTCATGTATCTAATGATGTCAGAAGGAGCAGCAAATTTATGGTTCGCCAATCTACCGGAAGGATCTATTAAGTCATGGGAAGAATTGAAAACTGCATTTATCAAGCACTTTCACGGGACGTGTAGAAAGTTATTCACTATTGACGACTTAGAGCGATGTGTTCAGAAGAAGGGAGAATCGGCGCGCAGCTGGGTGCGCCGGGTTATGGAAATTCTCCATTCATCTACGGATATTCAGCCCAAGGATGCGCTGCAAGCTATGGCAAAGACCTGCAAGTACACACCCTTAGTACAAAAATTAACTCGCATGAAATCTAGTCGAATTCTTCGGAGGTCACAATGGGAGAATTGATGGATGCATGCAACAAACATGCCGCAACGGACACTACGGAAGAGGAAACTGATGATAAAAAAGCAAAAGCAAACACAAGTAGTAATGGAAGAACTAGCAACGGATCAGCACCGGGTAACAACAGCCAGAACAAGCGTCCGTTTGAGGGAGGCTCTGAGTTTGTCGCCAATACTGAAGCTGGATCTTCCAGACCTAGGGCAGAAGGAAATTTCAATGCTGGAAATCACAATGGAGGAAACTATCAAGGGCCACCAAGGCCGGGTAATAATTGGGACATATTCAGAATGGCATGCCCGAAGCACAGCAGGAACGGTAGGCCAGCTAACCACTCCTTGGAGCAGTGCGCCGACCTACAGAGATGGAAAAATGAGGAAGTGAACAGAGCCATGCGAGGTGCAGGACGGGGAGGAGGACCGGGTCCAGGAGGAAACCCGGACAACGGTCCACCCCCAGCCGGTAACCCGGCAGCTGGAAATCAAGGTAATAACCAAGGGGGAGCAGGAGGTTTCCAGGCTAACCCCAAACAGTTGGGTCAATATCATGTGCATACCACAGGAGGATCTAACAAGGACAAAAAGATACTGAAGCAAGCGGTCAATTCAGTTTCTTCGGCTGTCCCGAGATACCTGAGATGGTCAGAACAGGATGTAACATGGAGCAGAAGGGACCACCCGGAAAGAGTAGAACACCCGGGAGTCTTGGCATTAGTAGTCGCACCGCAGGTAAATGGGTATGAACTGAAAAAGGTTTTGATGGATGGTGGAAGTAGCATCAATATACTGTATTGGGAAACCTTCTTACACATGGGCATCAAGGAGTCTCAGCTACAGAAAAGCTCAACAATTTTTCATGGGATAGTGCCGGGTCATTCAGCGTGCCCCGAGGGAAAAATCGCATTGGAGGTAGCTTTTGGGGAATCAAAGGATAACTATCGAGTTGAGTGGCTCACTTTTGAGGTGGTCAAATTGCGCAGTCCTTATCACGCGTTATTCGGAAGGCCGGCTTATGCCAAATTCATGGCTAGGCCGTGTTACGTATATCTACAGCTAAAAATCCTGGGTCCCAAGAAGACCATTACCATACATGGAAATCGAGACATAGCAGCTGAATGCGATGAAGGAGACGCAGCAATGGCCGAGCAAGCCTGTAGAAAAGAGGAACTCAAGCATTACCGGTCTCAAGTAGACCCGGAGGATAGAACCACGTCAAAAAGGCCGAGTACTGAAGACGAAAGAGCAAAGTCCAAGACAGCACAAGATGCTAAGATGGTGGCTTTTATCAAGGATGATTCCCCCAAACAATCTGCCATGGGAGAAGAAATCGCACGGACGCTCACAACCAGCCGCGCTATGGAGACACCTCACCCGGGTTGGCTAGTAAATCCGGTACTCATCATGAAAAAGTCCAGCAAATGGAGAATGTGTATCGGTCACGTCAGCCCGGGACCGGTTCCCAAGAAGAACTAAACAATGTAACGGGCAGCAGGTTTCAGACGCGCTCTTTTCCTACCCAGGGTACCTAAGGGGACTGGAAGGTTTTTAATGAGGCGGCCTGCTGATCCAAACTTTCTCGTATCAATAAAGAGATGATTATCAAGTCCTATTTTGTTACGGCTTTTACTTCGATTACAAGTAAGTAAGTATCCATTGCCATCAATACATCAGTATCATTAAGTATGTTGAATATGTATAGGTCTCGGGGGCTGGTTGCTCAAGTAGCGCAGCCACAAACCCAAAGACCCGGCCTTGATGCCTATGAGTTATAAGGGCCGATTATTCGCAAACGAGTACGGCTGCAATCTTATAACCGGACAAAGGAGCCAAATTTTCTTGACTTTTCTTACTTAAGCTCGATGTGACTCGCACTAAAGTGGCATGATTTGCTCGCTTACGATTACAATCAGCCATGGAGCCCATTGGGACTTGTCTGACCCTGTTTTCGTATAGATGTAACAACATGGTATCCACGCGAAAGCCGGCTTACAGTACAAGATAGTCAAAAGGGTCATCTAAACCACAAGTTATGCAGAGTACAAGGCTAATAGCTGGAAACTCAACGTTTATCAAGCATAACTTCATTATCTATATGAAACAATTCCGGGTTTCGGCTTAGCAACAACAAGTTTGTTCTCTTCGAGAAAACCACACACCACAGACTCGGAAATTCGGGCCTTGGGGACTGTGGGTTCCGAAACAGAATCAAGTTGTTTTGTCGCCAAGCTCGAAAGACCCCAATGTCCGAGTCGTGGGGACTTGGGGACTTAAAGAAAAGTCCACCTGTCAAAACTCACGATACTCGGAAATAAAGAAGGAAATGAAAAGAAAATCGGATATCAAGAATAAGTTCAAAAGTAGACAAGTACCAAGTTCATCAAAAGGCCTAGAAAGGCACGAAGTGTATCACAGAATTAAAGTGCGTTACAGGTTGCGACACTAGTATCAAGGGTGCACAGGCGCACCGTCAAAAGAATACTTGTTTTGAGTAAAAGCATCAGATGATTGAAGTATTTTTATGGCGTTTGCCTATTCGGCTTCCTGAGTAGGGTCCACATTTTTGCCCTTGCCCTCCGGGTCTTGCTCCTGGACTTGCTCTTTAGCTCTCCCGGCATCGTCACCCGGATTCCTTGCGGCAGGACGGACAGGCGGAAGAACAGTTGGTGTAGAGGTGGTTGGCCCTGATCCTAACTCGGCCTCTCTCTTCTCAGTTGCTTCCCTCTTCCTGGCCGAATAAGCAGCCCATTTCTCCAAAATATCAAAGGGTGGGGGTGCGTCCTCCGTAACAATTTTGCCTTCAGCATCGTATGCACTCATGATAGTGTTCAGATCTATACTATCGGCCAAAGTGGTGGCCGAATGACGCACTGCGGACTGTACGGCCTTGAAGTCCTTAGGTGTAAACTTGGAGCCATCTTCTTTGAATTCTGGAAACCCGGATATTACCTTTGCCGGATCAAGCTTCGGAAAGTAAGCCTTAGCCAGGGTAAAGGCCCGGGTCATACCAATCCGGCATGCCGAGCGTTTCCAGATTTCAATCCAGCCAGGCACAGTGGAGCAGGCTTTGATAAGATTTTCCTCACCCGGGTATACTTCAGTAGGCCACTTCACGGCGTCCAGTATAAACTTTGTGCCGGCAAAGAAAGTCCGGAGCACAGTCTTTAAAATTTTAGCCTTTGCAATGGCATCCTCTTTTGGGGCCGCAAGGTTGGCACCTGCAGTTGAAGCAAAGGAAAGACGTATCAGTAATCCCGAGTGTCATATAATAAAGTAAAGGTATGAAGACAGTCGGCAGCAAAAACTTACTAAGCAAGATCTGATAGGTATCGGTGACCTGGTCCGATAGTTTCTTCAGTGCAGTTTTAGCAGTATTGCACTTATTTTTGTATTTAGAAACATCCTTCTTCAAGGTTTCCACGTCATCCTCAAGGGTTTCTCTCCGCTTTACCTCGGCGAGAAGAAGTTGTTCGGTCTTGAGCAAAATTTCATTAGACCGGGTCGTCTGCGCCTGTAAGTAGCAAGGAACACAAGTATCAGTCGGATATTATGGCAAGCTGAGTATTGCGTAAAGTACCAAGCACAACTCCAGCAAGTCATGCTCGGAACTTGGGGACTAGGCATACACTACGAGATATCAAGTATTATTACCTGGTACGCTGCGGCCATGCGTTCCAGAATATTGCTCTCTGAAGTCTTCATAGTGAGGAGAGTGCTCATCAGTTGATCAAAAGTATCATTACCCGTGTCAGAGGACCCGGGGCCTTGGAAATTCCGAGAAGGAGTTTTCTTCTTAGCAGGGGGCGGCATCCGGGTCATCCGAATGTCGGAATCTGATGCCCCCTCTCCTGCACCCAGAGTAGCAGCTCTTTTCTTCTTGCTTGCGTGAGAGGCTATCGGATACTCGGCTTCTTGTCTGGCCGGGTTTATTGGTGACGCTTGTTCCTCGCCGCTAGACGCGGCTGTTGCCTTGTCAGCCAGGCTCCCCTTACCCGGGTCATCGGTCTCCATATCCTCCTGGTCGCTAATAACGACCGTGGCCCTATGGATAGTACGAGTGAGCAGTTAGTGTACAATCAGGAAAGGGTGATGAAAGTGTGATAGAGCATCAGGAAAGGGATTTTACCCGGTATTCACCGCAAAGTCCGAGGGGAACTCGTTGCTGGACCCGGGCGAAACTGAAAAGTATTAAGCAAGGTTTCGTAAGGGAGCGGTTCAGGAAGATTGTTTCCTCCGAGAAAGGATAAGGTTAATACCAGTGCGTCCTGCCGGAGACAATGGAATACCCGGGCTAAGAGCATCGTCAACCGGGTAATTCCGAGTTGCTCTGCGCTTGGTCATGGGCGACTCCTTCAAATACGGCCGGTGGAATAATGTCAAGATAGCTCATGTATATCATCAAAGGAATACGAGTTGAATACAAGGAGGCGATATGAAACCTTGAAGACGATCCCTCGGGGTTTTCTCTTAGATCCGACTTTAATTGTCGGCTCCACTTCATCTTCATCACTGGTGGATTCCACCTTGCCGTCAGTTTCTTCTTCTTCGTCATTCTCCTCTTGTTCTGGAAGTCATCGAGGTTATAGTTGGAAAATGAAGGAGTTACGACGAACTTAAAGGAATCAAGTAAAACCCGGCGAGCACCTTCGTCCGAGTTAACGGCCTCTTCTTGTTCCTCTGGACTCTCGGAGCTAGGGGAAGTGTCGATCTTCCAAAAATCATCATCAGCCTGAGATGAAAATATCAGAACAAGGGTTATCAACCGTATCAAGCGGAAAGAGCAAAGGTAAAAACGTTAAAATCGGATCTTCACCTTGGGGGCTGGATTCTCGAGTGTGAAGGGTTCTAATCCGGCTATGTTCCGGATTACCTCTAGTTTCTCTGTCAGAAAACCCTTGATAGTTTTATTGGTGTCACCAGCCGCAAAGCTGTTGTCGGAATACCGGAGCGGGTCTGTGGTTTGCCCCGAATACTCGCACATTAACTTTGTGCGGATGGAATTGGGCTGAATCCGGGAATCGACCCAAGTTTTCACCAGGTTGAGCCCGATGAGACCTTGGGCAGCAAGAATAGTGATTTTGACTAGCTAAGGTTGAATGGCCTCCCTGTCCGAGTCAGGGGCAAAGGCATTAAAATTCTCGGAGATGTCAAGAAGACCCTCTGAGTAACCCGGCAGTTTCTTTTGGCCGGGTGGGGAAGTGTCTCGGCAATAAAAATATGAAAGATGCCAATGTTTGACGTGGGAGTTAAGGGTAAGAGGTGGCATCAGAGAATTCTTGCGGCGCTGGATAGAGACCCCGCCGCAAGCGAGAAGTGCCCCGTCACCGCTTTCGCGGCACGGTTTGCACTGGAAAAGCTCGACGAAAAGAGCCAAACTTGGCGGAGTGCACAAGTATGACTCGGAAAGGACGATAAAGTGGGAGATATTTAACACAGAATTAGGACCTATGTCAAATACACGAAGGCCATAATGGCTCAGAATGTCGCGGAAGAAGGGGTGACCCGGAGGACGAAAGCCCCGGGTCACGTGCTCTACAAAGCATATTACCTCGTCCTTTGCCGGCGTAGGCCGGGTCTCCTTACCCGGCACTCTCCACTGGATATCCTCTTGAGGAGGGAGAACTCCCAGCTCGACCAGTTCTTATAACTTGGTTTGGGTGACCGTAGATCGCGCCCAGTTGGCGGATATGGAGTTGGTGGTCTTGGCCTTTGCCTGCTGCTTTCCATGTTTCTTGGGAGCCATGGGTGTGACCTGCAAAACACGAGGTATAGGAGTGTGAGGAATAAGGCTCGGAAATCATAAGCTGGTCGAGTATCAGTGAGCGGTTTCGAGACAGTATGAAGGTTACATAATATCCGGGTGTTATTTTGTGAAGCAAGGTTCAAGCTACCCGGGTATCAAGCATCATTATGAAAATCATGAAGGCTTATGCATTGAAAGAATGTTTGAGGGTAATGGATGGTTATACAGGTACCTATTATGAGTAAAGGGAATCGGAAAAGGGAAGATTTTCCGGATGATAGAGTCAAGGGCGGAAAGGTTGGGCGGCCTGAGCCCAGGTTAAAGATTCCATTTGTAGATTCGTGGCAAAATTAGCAGTTGTGGGCGGTAGGGAAGTGAAATAAAGCTAGCGTTCAATCCATTGGATGAGCTAGAGTGAATACAAGTGACTCGATTCGGCATGATCGGGAAAATGACCGGCGGGTTGACCTAGATCTAATCCGAAGAAAATCAAGAAATTATGGAGGCTAATTAACGGGTATGGGAGGCTTACTGGAGGAGATCGAAGTGAAGCTCGACGGAGGCAAATCGCGCAAGTTTGGTGCCCCTTTGCGATTCCCGACGGGCCGGTTGAGGGTTTGGCGGCGGATCTTGGCGGCGGTGCAGAGTGCGCGGTGGCGGAACGTAGCCGGCGGCCAATAGGTTCCGGTGATGCGCGCGGGATTTCCGTGGTGGCGCTCTGTGAATTTGAGCACGGAGGAGGAAAGGAAGAGGAATGGGGGAAATGAGCCGTTGGGGTTAGGGTTACCCCTGCGACCATATTTATAATGGTTCGTGTGGATAAGCTTGATTCCATGAACGGGAGCCGGGGATTACGGAGTAACGGCTATCTGTTTGAATCTTGCGAAATACGCTTTAAGTGTTGAACGTGATATCTGGGTAGGAATAAGAAGGAGATATTCTTCATAGTATCAAGATCAATTATCGAGTAAAGTGCAGGATCTTGACAATTTTATCAGGGCTTATACCCGGAAAGCTAAGCCGGGTATTTGGAGGGGAGCCGGGTTACTATATGGCCACCGTAGAGTTGGGCCTAGCTGTTTATTGACACGTTTTAACCCGGCCTTCATGGATTTGGGCATTTGATGTCTTCGCAGGGAATAGCAAGCGCTTCAAGGAAGGATCCGTGAAACCCAAGCTATTCTGGGGACTACTGATGGAGGGATAATAACCCGGTAGGCCAACTCCAAGGTATAACCCGGCCCAAAGGACGCTGCGCAAGATCCGGCTAAGGATAAAGAAACTTCTGGAAGGCCCAAGTTTGTAGGCCTCGTAACCCGGATTGTGGGTTACGGTAAAGGAAAGTTAGAGTTTGTATGCGGTGTCCGGGTAGGATTCAGGGTGCGCCTTGGAGAATAAGCCAGGGGGTACGGGTGCTTTATAAACCGACCCCTAGGTCTAGTTGAGAGAGATATAAGAACCCTAGTAGCACCAGTTGATATCGAGCATCCAGTGTATACGAGAGATCGAGTTAATATATTGAGATCGGAGACTCGGCGACTTGATTGCCGGCTACCAGATCGAGTTCCATCATGTTTTCCTCTGAGCTAAACCCTCTCCCAAACGCCTGTGTCGTCTTGCCCCAAGATCAGTTACCTCCGGTAACGTCTGCCGTGATAATCCCACGACAAGGTGTCTCCGCGGGGCCGGCTGGTGGTGATGTCATGATCCACCCGGGTGACGTCGCTGAGGACGCGAAGGGTCACGTGGGCCTACGGCCACAGTCAACTCGATGTCGTCGCTTCGTTCATCGCGCTGGGATCTTCTGTGGCCTAAAAAGTCGTTACAGATCTTTTGCGGAGCACTACCCGCGACCCCTCGTTTCTCGCGCCACGTGGAAGGATCGTGGGTAGCAGTTTCCGCCACGCGTCGCGCATTCGCCGGCCCCAGGCTACCATAAGTAGGGGCGGAGGGCCCGTCCGTGGTCTTCTCTGCCACTTCTCCACTCTCGAGCGCTCCTCTTCTTCTTCCTCTCGTGCCTTATTTGTTACTCACAGCACCGGTGCTGTGGGCTCGTCTTCTTTGCTACTCATAGCACGCCCGCCGCGGGCTCGTCTTCGACCACCCCCGAGCGCCCATCAGCCCGTTCGTGACCTTGCTGGCCTCAACCGCCAACGCCAGATCCTTGGCCAAGGCCACCTCCGTCTTTGCTGCCGCCTCCAAGTCCCTCTTCAGGGACCACCCCGCGTCGAGCGGTTTGATGGGCGCCCGGATGGTCCCGGCGGCAGGCGGTCGAACCTTCGGCATCCCCGAGCCGGACGCGGAAGGCAAGGGGAAGGCCCCAGTCGACACCATCAAGGAGGGCGGCATGCCAAGCCCCTCGTACACGCTGGAGGAGGTCGTCACCACCGCTAGCGTGGTGCAGGATGATGACGGAGGGGGCGTGATGCCCGGAGCAGCCGGGACCGCATCGGCAAGCGGCACCGCGACCACGGTGGGTGCTGGCGCGATGACCTAGGGCAGTATCACCGCCTCCGGCTGCGGGGTGGCTTCCGGCTGCGATTGGCTTTCCGGGGCTGCCGCTGTGACACCCGTTTGTCCCTCGGCCACATGTCAAGCCTCCACGATCGGAGGGGCAACCTCCCGAACCGGCGAGGGAGCCGGAGTCGGCATCAGGCTGGAGGGGACTACATCCCTACAGCGAGAAGGAGAAAATTTACTAAGCAAAAGAACACGTCCCGCGGAAAAAAGAAACCAAGAAAACGGAGAGACTTACCCTGATACCACGGGAGGCGGGCCCCTCCTTTGTCGCCGGTTGCCTCCAGCCAGAGGCGACGCGCCGCGCCCGTGTTTGGCTCTCGGCTCCTCCTCCGCAGCCGGCCGGCTACTCGAGCCGGAAGCACGGTGCCGCTTGGTCGGAGCTGGCGAAGAAGCCGACGAATCAGAATTGTCGTCGAGAGCTATGACCTCATCGTCCGGTCCGGGATGCTTACCGTCGCGAGCCGGAGCCGGTTGCTTCTCCGCTCCTTCCACGTCTTTCGCGGCCGGCTGCGCTGGAAGCTGTAGTGGTGGTAGGTCGGGAAGGAACCGCGGGCCGTTGGGCCCGTCTTGTGTCAGCTGGATTGCGAAGAGCTGAGATCCGTCGCGAAACGTCAGGAACCAACCAAAGGGGAGGACAAAGAAAATCAACCGGGCGAAGGAGTTTCTTACCTGATGAGGGCGGCGCTGCCGGTTGAAGGGCGGCACGCCAAACTCCCAGTGCTCGGTCACCACCTCCTTGGGCAACAGGGCGGGCATCTGGTTCTGCAGCAATACCCAGTCGGCGTCTGCCCGGCCCAGCCGGTTGGGGTCGTCCGCCCCTAAAGTAAAGCACATCTTGTGCGAGTGATGGCGGAGCGGCATCAACTGGGGCACCATCCACACGAGCATTAGGTCCCGGCTGGTCAGGCCGCTGCTGGCGAGCTCTCGTATCCGGGCGACCATCTCCTCGCACTCCCGCGTGTTGCCCCGGGTCATGTCCGTCCAGTTGCCTCCAGCCGGGCAGCCGGTTGACGAAGGGGTCGAGGCCGATCTGGTCGCCGCCTCGCAGATCTTCGACATAGAAGTACGTCTGTTGCCACATCCGTGCCGACTCGACCAGGGTCAGCCGGGGCAGATGGGTGCCCTGCCGGGCCACGATGATGGCGCAGCCGCCCTTCACCAGCGGCCCCTGCACCACCTCGGTTCCCCCCTTGAGGAAGAACAGACGAACGAACAGATCGAGATTGGGCCAGATGCCCAAGTAGTTTTCGCACATGCTTACAAAGTAGGCCAAGTACGTCATCGCGTTGGGCCGCAGATCGTGGATCTGGAACCCAAAGTGGGAGAGCATTAGCATGAGGTGCTCCATCGAGTTGGGCTCTACCCGGAAGAGCTTGTGCTTCAACATGGTGCCATCGAGGCACCCGTTGATGAAGTAAGTGATGGCCAGGTGCTCCTGCACCCTGATGGTGCAGATCTTGCACTCGTTGGGATACCCCAAGAGGAGGGTCTGATGAACACAGCTGTAGGAGTTTTCCTCTTAGTTAATAACCAAGGTTATTAATCCAGTACGAGAAAGAGGACCTTCGGAAGATTGATGCCACTGATGGTGGTGATGGAGCTTCACCGGTGTCAGCAACAACGTGGAACCTGCACACAACACAACCAAAATACTTTGCCCCAACGGTAGAGTGAGGTTGTCAATCTCACCGGTCTTGCTGAAAACAAAGATTAAACGTATAGTGTGGAAAATGATGTATGCTTGCAGTAAGTAAAGAAAGCAGGAAATTGTTGTGGTTTGCTTAACAATGTGGAAAAATGGACCGGGGTTCATAGTTTCACTAGTGGTGTCTCTCCATAAAAGATAGCATGTTGGGTGAACAAATTACAGCTGGGCAATTGACAAATAGGGGTTGCACCGTAGTGCACAATATGACATTAAGATTACTATGATATTTAGTGCGGGCATTACAACAAGATACATAGACCGACATCCATCTGCATCTATGACTAATAATCCACCCTCAGGTTATCATCTGAACCCCCTTAGGTATTAAGTTGCAAGCAACAGATAACTGCATTAAACAAAGTGTGTAATGTAAGCAATGATTATGCATGTGGGCACTCTCACCACCGTTTTCTCCCTAATGGAAACAACACATCCCCCCTTCACGTTTCTGTCACTCGAGCAAGGTGGTGAGGAGGCATGAACCCACTATCGAGCATAAATACTCCCTCTTGGAGTCCCTAGCAACTACTTGGCCAGAGCAACCACTAGCAACAGAGAGCATGCAAGATCACAAATAACATATGCAAATAAATACTATGATCAACTTGGCATAAGGTCAATATTCATCGGATCCCAGCAAACACAACATATATAATTACATAAGATCAATCTCGGTCATGCTAGGCAGCTCACGAGATCTAAACATGGAGGCATATGAGGAGAAGACAACCATCTAGCTACAGCTATGAACCTGTAGTCCAAGGATGAACTACTCACGCATCACTCCGGAGGCAGGCATGGTGACGGAGAGGCCTCCGGTGATGATCTCCTCTCCGGCAGGGTACCGGAAATAGCTTCAGAACCCCCCCTAATATAGGGTTTACGGTGTCGGTGGCTGCGGAACTTTTCGGGAATTTTTTATCAGGTGCTTAGGGTTTTCCATCCGGGGGGCTTAAATAGGCGAAAGATTGATTTTTAAAAAAATCTTCTGTTTCTCAAATCAAAAAGTGGTCTTCTAAGAAAGGTTGCGTATGTAACCCAGGATTAAGCACAAAAAGTCTCAGGTCATTTTGAATTTTCTGTGATTTTTAACGGAATTAACAGTGGACAGCAGAATTTTGTTTCCTGCGCAGAAATCCGAAATATAGGCTCAACTTTCCACTAGAGGCTTTACTTGGCTCATCAAAAACTCAAAAGAAAAGATACATCGGGGTTGCGAAGGAAATAGACAACACCCAGGTGCAAATCACACCAAAGAAAACGAAATAAAACGGGTTGAAAACAGCGAAATAAAACGGGTTGTCTCCCGGTAGAGCTTTTCTTTAACGCCTTTCAGCTAGGCATAAAAGGGAAACTCAAGTATTTTAAAGTGAAGAAGCATCAACATTGTTACGGGGCTTACGTTTAGCTTTCTTACCCTTATTATTTTCATGGAACTTATGGCCCAAGCATGATTTGGGAGTGAAAGTCATGGTACCTTTTCCCATATCAATAGTTGCTCCTAAGAGCTTCAGCAGAGATCTTCCAAGGGTAATTTGTCCTCCTTCTGCACATTCAATAACAAGATAATCAGTGGAGACTGTTTTTCCTAGGAGTTTCGTAAACACTCCCTCAGCTATCCCAATGGGAAATATAGTGGTGTTATTAATGAGAGGAATTTCTTCTCCCCCATCAGCTAGCCCCCAAAGGTTCAAAGATTCATAAATTTCCTTAGGCATAAGACAAGATTCAGACATGATATCACAACGAACATGAAATGTTTCACCATGTATAACAACTTTAACCAAAGGGATCATATTTGTTGACTCAAAATTTATTGGGACATGATCAAGATGTTCACAAATTTGGCTATATCCCTCTTTTAAGATAGAAATATGTGATTCAAGAGTATTTAATCTAGAATAAATATCTGCAAAGGCTTTACCAGAACTACTAGGTAAGATGTAGGTTGCAATTAATTTTCTTATAGCATTGAAAGCTTGATCTTTATCACAATTAAGGAAATCACCTCCTACCACAGTATCCAAAGCATATCTATAACAAAGAACAAGACCAAAGTAAAAGCTAAAGAAACAGATTTAGAGTCACTTTAGGTTCAACTTTGCAGTAGGAATCAAAAGCTCTAGACCAAGCTTCTTTGAAATTCTCATCATTCCCTTGTTTCAAAGTAAAGATTGTTTCCTCTGTAATGACAGGAACAAAACTAGACATAAAAGCAAGCAAATAAATAACAACTATGAAGTAAACTAATTTTTTTGTGTTTTCAATAAAGAGAAGCAAAACAAGACAAAAATAAAAACAAGACAATAAAAAAAATAAAGAGGTTGAGAGTGAGAGACTTCCCTTGCCAGAAGACTTCTTTCTCCCCGGCAACGGCGCCAGAAAAAGTCCTTGATGGTGCAGATCTTGCACTCGTTGGGATTCCCCAAGAGGAGGGTGTGATGAGCAAAACGGTAGGATGTTTCCCCTTGGTTAAGAACCAAGGTTATCAATCCAGTAGGAGAAAAATGACCTTCGTAAGGTTGATGCCACTTATGGTGGTGATGGCGCTTCACCGGTGTCAGCAACAACATGGAACATGCACACAACACAACCAAAATACTTTGCCCCAACGGTATAGTGAGGTTGTCAATCTCACCGGTCTTGCTGAAAACAAAGATTAGACGTATAGTGTGGAAAATTATGTATGCTTGCAGCAAGTAAAGAAAGTAGGAAATTGTTGTGGTTTGTTTAACAGTGTGGAAAAATGGACTGGGGTTCATCGTTTCACTAGTGGTGTCTCTCCATAAATGATAGCATGCTGGGTGAACAAATTACAGCTCGGCAATTGAAAAATAGAGGTTGCACCGTAGTGCACAATATGACATGAAGATTACTATGATATTTAGTGCGGGCATTACAACAAGATACATAGACCGACATCCATCTGCATCTATGACTTATAATCAACCCTCAGGTTATCATCCGAACCCCCTTAGGTATTAAGTTGCAAGCAACAGATAACTACATTAAGCAAAGTGTGTAATGTAAGCAATGATTATGCACGCATGCACTCTCACCGCTGTTTTCTCCCTAATGGCAACCGCACACCCCCCCCCCCCTTCATGTTTCTGTCACTCGAGCAAGATGGTGAGGAGGCATGAACCCACTATCGGGCATAAATACTCCCTCTTGGAGTCACTAGCAACTACTTGGCCAGAGCAACCACTAGCAACGGAGAGCATGCAAGATCACAAATAGCATATGCAAATAATGACTGTAATCAATGTAACATCCCAAGTATCAAAAACATCCATTAGAATGTTTGCTCTCTGTTATTTTATGTTTTGCATCATGGCATCTTAAGTTTTGCATTTGTTTTCCAATTGTTTTCCTCTGTTTTCCTTTGTTTTCCCTTGTTTTTCTATTTGAATTTCAAACCAAATTTTAAATATTAGTTTCATACTTGTGATGTTACAATTTTCCAAATGAATATTCAAATCAAAACAATTATTTGTTTCCATTAAAGTTGTGATTTCAAAACTATTGATTTGTTTCTATCAATAATTCATGTAATACCAAAACATTTTCAAATTCAATTATATTTCCAAACAGCAACATTTTGAAATTTATGGAAATTACAAAACAATCAATCATTTGTTATCATTAAACTTGAAATTAAAAACTATTAAATTGTTCTTTCCAATATTTCACTTAACATCAATTTCCACCCAAATTCAATTGAATTTTAAAACAGCAACAAGATTCAAATTTTAAGAAAACAAACAATGTCACAATTGTGCTTTTGTAACTAATAACCTATAAAAATTATCCACAAAATTTTCCTATCCTAAAAACCCATCCTTTTCTTCCTTATTCAAATCTGCAAAAAAAAGAAAGAAAGGAAAATAAAATAAAACAAAAGAGAGGGAGAGGGGGCAGGCCAGCCTCTTCGGCCAGCCCACCATCTCCCCTGGCCTGGTACCCCCCTCGTCCCTAACCTTCGTACGGCAGGACATCCATCATTTCCACGTCGCAGCAGCGGTCAGGGAACGGCCACGGGCACTCCCCCTCCTCCTTTTAGCTCGAGCCCGAGCCCCCCTCTGTGCCCTACCTCTCCACCTCCCTCTCCCTAGCGCGGCGCCGCCGTTTTTCCCTCTTCTCTGCAACTGCTCCTCTCTGTTGCTCTGAACCCCACCGAAAACCACCACCGCCGCCCTCTCCGGCTCGCCGCCGTCGACACGATGCCCCACCGGCCAGGTTAGGGCCGGGAACGGACCCCCCTCACCTCCGTCTTCCTCCTCAACGCCGCAGCGGGGGCCGGGAGCAACGGAATCACCGCCGCCGTGTCCATCTCCGGCGACGGCCACCACCACCGCGCCGAGCCGCCCTGCCTCTCCTTCTGCCCCCTCGAGGTGAGCTTCACCTCTTCTTCCCTCTCTCTTTTCTCCTCCGTTCGCCCCGCAAGCACGTGCATGCACACGGCCACCGCAGCCCGCGCGCAGCAGCGAATCACGGCCACCGCTGCAGTCATCGCCGGCGGGCTCTGTCCCTCTGTCGAACTGAACCTGCAGTTTCAGTTAAAAACTCACGCCATCTGAACGTTATCCTCCCACCGTCTCCTTACCTGACAAGCAACCGCACACACCGCAGTGGCAACAGCTCGCTGCGCGCGCACAGGGAGCGTGGGATCGAATCCCACCCCCGCGGGATTAAACCCCCTTTTCCATTTTATTTTTCCAGGCCCAGCACAAATCCCTTTTCACAAACAAGCCCTTTCTAGTTTTCTTCTAGGTCCCTGTAAATAAATTCTAAGTCCCTGGATGTTATTTAAAATGGCAGATTAATACCTAAACTTTAAAATTGCATAAATAATTCATTCCAACTCCAAATTCGACATTTTAAATATGTTTTTCATACCAAATTAAATTCTCTACCCAAATATAAATTTTGTTTACTGTTTTGAATATTTTAAATTGGTGAAATATTTGAATCCTTGTTTAATTCACTTAATTTTAGAAAATTCATAACTTGGGCTTAAAAATTCCAAATTCAACAAACTAAATATGTTTTCCATTCCATTTTTCATGCACTTTGCAAATATCAACTTTGTGTTCTGTTTTAAGTAAATTAAATTGCTGAAAACAACTGTTTCTTAATTAATGCATTAAAATTGTCAAATTAATAACTTGCTCATTTTAAATTCATTTTCAACAAATAAAATATGTTTTCCATGCTAAATTGAGCCACCTTTTCAAATATAAACTTTGTTTCATGTTTTGAATAATTATAATTGGTTAAATAATTTAAACATTGTTTAAATCATTTAAAATTGCTAAATTCATAACTTGGTCAAATTAAATTCCTTTTGGACATATAAAATATGTTTTCAAACCAAAAAAATATGATCTTTTCAAATATGAACTTTATTTAATGCTTTGAACAAATAAAATTCAAATAATATTAATACTTGTTTAAATCCATTTAAATCTTGTTTAAACTTGTTTAATTCATAATTAATTCATTCTAAATCCTTTTTCAACAAGTGAAACATGTAATCCACCTAAAATTTTGTGTTCTTTCCAATTATGAATTTTGTTATCTATTTTGAACAATTAAAATTGGTGAAAACAACAAATGCTTGTGTAACTCCTTTAAGAAGCAAATTTTCATAACTTAATAAATAAATTTCCAAACTTGGTAAACTTCATTTCAAATTGATTCTATTGTTGTTTTCTTATTGTTTTCCTCATACATGCATCATGCTAATCCACTTTCACATGTTGGTTAGTTGTAGAACAATTATTCCAACCTTAACTCATGGGCTTTCCATATGCAATCCAATTGCATATGGGTCCCTTTAAACATGTTATCTTGTCAACTAGTTTATTCTGATGCATCAATTAAATGGTCATGCATCATCCCATGATTGTGCATTATGCCATGTTATTGATTGTTTGTCTCTCTGTGTTGTTTGTTTGCTTCTTCTCGAATAGACGACGACGTTGAGACGGACGATACTTACGACACCCCTTCGGAGGATCTAGCTCAGTACCAGGCTGCTGAGTTTGCAGGCAAGTATTCACTCACATGAACCATTGTGTTCCTTTCCACATTGGATACCGATACTTTTCGTTGTCTATTCTGCTAGCCCTATGAATCGTTGCTTGTGTTCGATCCTATCACATGTTATCCTGTAACCCTGATATAGCCTCATCTCCACACCTATAACCCCGTTTCTTGTGCCCGTGTCTTACTAGCATGCTTAGGGTTGTTTATGCTCGAGTCTGCTGTACGTTATTTCTGTTACCATATTCATTATGTTCTGGGGCTCGATGGCTAAACAATCAACCTGTTAATGTTTGAGGTAATGCTAATTTGATGATAAGGCACCGGCAGGAGGCCGGGCGTGGTTTTGAGGCCTGCTAGTGTCGACCCTAATTAGGAAAAGGGCCTTGTCTACTGATCCATGATGAGCGCACTATCCGCATGTGGGAAGCGTGTATGGGCGCCCCCCTCAATTTGATTCGATTCGCATCTCGTCCAAATCGCCTCATTTAGTTCGGGTTTTCCATTTGCCGCATGCATATGTATTTTGCGAACCCAGGCCAGGGTGGCACTTTTGTAGTCGACATTTAGGGAGACACGTTCTTAGAGTGCTATGAGGGTCCCCTTTTCTTCGTGGGGCTTGATTATCCGTGCGCTCAATTGCACGGGGTTCTTTGGGCTTGATGCGAAGAAGAGTTGAATTGTGTTGAGTGCCCCGCATGGTGGGAGGCATTCCATCTGGCGGGTTATTCTTACGTGTACGGCCAAATTGGTGCACCCCTGCAGGGTAAATCTTCTCGAGAAGCCGTGTTTTTCGCGGTTATGGATGACTTGGTGAAAGTACTGGCTAACAAGTACTCAGAACAACTTACACCTAACTAATGATAACTTGACCAGTAATAGTCTTATTGACACAATAACTTGCACCATCATTAATCCAACTGTGTGAGTTATCCTCGGATTGCTTCTTTGGATAAGGGGCGAGATCCAGGATGGGTTTGTTTGGGGGTTAGTTGTAGTTGGTTACGATACGCTATCGTATCTCCTTTCTGTTAGCCGGAAATTATAGCATGTATGTGTAGTTAGTTAGTGCAGCCCGCTGCCGCATCTTTTGTATCACCCTTTCTTATGTTGAACCCAAAGCATCTGTGCTTGATGTTGTTGGGTACACTTTGGTGAACGGTGAGTCTTGCTTGCCAGTACGTTTATGTACTGACCCCTTTGGGGCTGTGGTTTCCGCAGACTACGCTTACGAGGATCCCCGTGATGGCTACTACGTGGAGTATGACGAGGCTGCTGACGAGTAGATAGCGGACCCGGGCAGGATCCGAGACTTCGTGGATGGGCTCCGTCTTTTCGTTTCCGGCCACTTAGGCCTATTTGGATCTTGTCTGTACTCAGACACTTTGGATGCTTCCGCTGTGATGTAATGATGATATGTTGGGACATGTGTCCTCTGGATGATTGTATTTGCTATCTCTGCTCTAGTGAGAGCTATTTGCAACTTATTTCTATTTATTTGTGTCTTAGAGATCTGTTGTGATATCACTTGTTCAAATGCCGTTGACGTACCATGTGTGTATGTTATGAAGTACGTCAATGGAAGTAGCTGGATTTCTATGGGATGGTTTGCGCAAACGATGAATAGTAAGAGAATGGTTGTCACACGTTTACGTGTTGGCCTACTCATATTGAGATGCGGGTGCCGGTATGCCCCGTAAGCCAATTCTCTTTAGCGGACTGTGAGTATCCTCTAGAAGTCCGGGTGCGACAATCAACTTGGCATAAGGTCAATATTCATCGGATCCCAGCAAACAGAGCATATAGAATTACATAAGATAAATCTCGATCATGATAGACAGCTCACGAGATCTAAACATGGAGGCACATGAGGAGAACACAACCATCTAGCTACAACTATGAACCCGTAGTCCAAGGATGAACTACTCACACATCACTCCGGAGGCAGGCATGGTGATAGAGAGGCCTCCGGTGATGATCTCCTCTCCGGCAGGTTGCCGGAAACATCTTCAAAACCCCCCTGATCTAGGGTTGACGGTGACGGCAGCTACGGAAATTTTCGGGGATTTTTGATCAGGTGCTTAGGGTTTTCCATCCGAGGGGCTTAAATAGGCAAAAGGGCGAATGCGGTGGAGCTCTAGGGGCCCCACACCCATAGGTGGCGTGGCCAGGGGGACCCACGCCACCCTATGGTGTGGCCCCCCTGTTGCCTGTCTTCGACTCCTCTTCGGTGTTCTGGATGCTTCCGGGGTAAATAGGAACTTCGGGCTTTGTGGGGTCCAATTCCGAGAATGTTTGCAGAACAACTTTTCTGAAACAAAAAACAGCAGAAAACAGGGAACTGGCACTTGGCATCTTGTTAATAGGTTAGTCCTGGAAAATATATACAAATGCTATAAATAAGGGAGACCACAAGTAGCAATTGGCAAAATATGATCATGGAGCATTAGAAATTATAGATACGTTGGAGACGTATCACACCCCCTCGCACGTGTTGCGCAGGTTAGACCATCTGGTCAAGTAGTCGCGGTCCTTCTCGCCCTTGCGCTGGACGCAGCTGGCCAGGTGATGCGGTCGGCCGGGCCGGTTGTACATGCTGGTGAAGTTGGTGAGGAAGACCTTCTCGAAGTCCAGCCAGCAGTGGATGCTTCCGGTAGGCAGGATGTTAACCCACGTGTGCGCCGTGTCCTTCATCATGAGTGACGCGTAGCGCACCGACACTCTCCGGTTGCCGCCAGCGATGCCGACTCGGTTGACGTAGTCGACCAGTCAGTCCTCCGGCTTGGTCGTCCCGTCATACCTAGGCGTGTCCCTCGGGAGCTGGAATCCCCGGGGGAAAGGCTCCGTCGTGATTCGTGGTCCCAGGCACTGGTGGCCGGCCATGTCTTCCTCGTTAAGGATCCTGGAGGCTTCTAGGGTGTTGATGCGTTTCCGGGCATCAATGCCGGTTGCCGGGCCGAAGGTGCCCAAGAGGTCGTGGACGTTGGTGAGGGGGACCCGACACCCCGGCTCCGCCTGCCGGTAGCCGGCGTGCGAGGTGGTGCGCA
The DNA here is from genome assembly GCA_028641055.1 of Alopecurus myosuroides. NCBI lineage: Eukaryota > Viridiplantae > Streptophyta > Magnoliopsida > Poales > Poaceae > Alopecurus > Alopecurus myosuroides. Next base: position 329,995,464 of record CM054061.1, read on the forward strand.
CTGGCTGATACTCACCGATGTCGGGCAAGGGCGCGCCTCGAGTAGCCGGTTGATAACCTCCTGGGGGAGGCGATTGGCAGTAGCGACTTGCCGAGGCAGCCGGTTGAGAGGCGTAGTGGCCTGGCTGACGGTTGTCGTTGCCACGGTGCCGGCTGCCTCCTGCAGCTGGTTTAGCGTAGCGCCTTGATTTGTAGCCGGAGTTTACGCTGCCGTCGCCTCGTGGCGGCACGCGGCCTGGGTTTGGCAAACACGCCTTCCGGCCGGCGTGGGTGGCTCCAGCTGCCTGATGTTCCGGGTCCTGCGTGTCCGGCTGAGCGGCATCTCCTGGTTTGGCCGCTGGCACCTGACTAGGCGTTTTGGACGCAGCTTGGCGGCTTTGCGTCGCCTGTTGTTCATTGGCGGCGATGAGGAGGTCCTGCAGGCGCCGCTACTAACGCAACATGTCGTCACCCTAGAGACAGGGTAGTTCAGCCGCGGCGGCTTCCGTGGACCTCATGTTCTTGGCCCGGGTGCTATACACCGGCTGGCGGAAACCGGGTGGGACAGCCGGATCGGCCATGATCCCTAGCTCGTGGACGAGGTTGCCCCCGTGCTGGCGCACCGCTCCCATCCGGCTGGGCTCAACCGGGACAGGAGTGAAGTTGTGCACTGCATTGAACTCGCGCACCTGGGACTCCACCCGGCGCTAGGTGGAGGCCACCTTTTTTGCGCTGGCGCATCAGCTCGAGTGTTGCGGCCACCTCCTCGGGGTCCGCGTCCGAGCAAACGGGCGCGGCGAGGTTCTCGAGGACGTCTTGGATGGAGCCGGGCGGAGCGGCGTTCTTGCTAGTCTCCGGAGCGTCGTCCGGGCGATGAGTGACCATGCACTCTGCATGATCCCGTGACTTGCCGTCTTCTTCGTCGATCACCTCCTTGCAGAGGCGGTCGGTGCAGACCTGCACTCTCGCGGTGAACTCGGGGACGACAGCGACAAAGACGCGATGTTCGCCGAACTAGACGATGGATCCGTTGTCCGGGAGAGTCGGGCCCTCGATGGCCCCTGCGTTGTTGATCACGCAATCGACGGTGCGAAGGTCACGACCAGGCAGCTGATGACGTGGCCCCCGCTTACGGATGAAGGTGATCCCACGCAGAACTCAGACCCAGCCGCTACCATCTGCCCCATGGTGGGCGCCAACTGTCGTGGTTTTAATCACGGCAGCACCAGGAGGGAAGTCCTAATGGTGTTTAAAGAGAGGACATGCTAGCGAACGGTGGCGTTGGCGTGGGATTGGATATCAAGCGTGTAGACACACGATGTATCCAGGTTCAGGGCCCTCGCTTTGAGGTAAAACCCCTACTACTGCTTCTCTCTCTTTTCTATCGATGCACAGGTTACAAGATTGCTCTCTCAGCCCTTACAGAGTGTCTCGATGTGTCTGTAAGAATGGAATGTCCTCCTGGTACTGAGGCCTGGCCAGTCCTTATATACTGCCGGACTGGCCAGCTTACAAGTGGGGCCCGGCTGGTTCCGGACCATCCGGGGAGATTCTAGGACAAACTCCCTTCGGCCTCCGATCCCGGTTGGTGCCGTACCGCGCATCGTACGTTGGCAGCGCCTTGCCCATCTTGACGTACCCGGCAGCCACTCCCGGCTGCCCAGCTGTCCATGCCTCCGTACCCTAGCCGTACACCGGGTACCCCGAGCCCATGAGTCGGGTACCTGGAGGAGTAGGTAGGTACCAGCTAGCTTGAGTAGATATATCGCTGACCGTACGCGGGCACGGCTCAGCCCATGCCGGAGTACCCCGAGCAGCCGGGGAGTAGGTGTACCGCGCTGCGTAGGGCGACACTGTGGCTTTCCTAGGCCTAGGAGTTGGCGTGTTCGCCCTGCCTCTCCGTACCGGTTGACCCACGAAGTCGTCGGGTTGTACTAGCATCCGGCTAGCCAGCCGGTTGCTGCTATCGTCAGGTTGCGCAGCCGGCAGGCGGGCATCGATCCCCACTCAGCGGTGGGCGAGGGCCCAACGCCAAGCTCGTGCACTTGGCCTTGTGAAGGTACAGAAGGCACTAGGCTTATTCTTTCTGCTTCATCAAGTCACCCGGGGATCATCCCCTCGACAATAAGTGTTCATATTTTTGTCTATATAGTTAGTCAAACTTATTATACATTGACTTTTGACTAAATTTATAAGCCCTATTTTACGAAAAGAAGGCAGTACATGCTAGTAGTATGTATAACTTTCTTTGTTGACGTTGACCTTTGGCTCTATTAGGCCTTCTGTAATGCATTGTCTTTTAGCGCGATATTTTAGGTAGTATACGATTGTAAGATACAACCATCCTAATGCATTGTACTAACAAGTTATTTTTTTTAAATAATGTGACATTATGAGATTGGTCTAACGAGTTATCTGAAATAATGTGACATATTTTTTTGATAGGCGACTACGATAAGAATAATTAAATGTCTAATATATGTACTTTATAATGTGAATGTTTACAAAGACATCAAGTTTGAAATGTGTAACAATTTTTCATCCAATTGGGATATGTACCGCATGTAGGTGTTAGACTTATGGGCCCCATAAGTGGAATGTGGGATGTTCACGCCTTTAGTGGGTTGTTCGGCAGTTCAACGGTTATCTGTTTATGCCGATGATGTGTTCATGTTTCTGAGACTGGCAGAGAGTGAGCTGTTAGCTTCACAGCAGATTCTCAATATCTTTGGAGAGGCCTCGGGCCTAAAAATCAACTACGCCAAGACGGCGGCTACCCTAATTCGTGGGGCTGAGGAGGATGAGATGGTGGTGACTCGGACTCTAAATTGCAGCATCACCAAGTTTCCGATCAAATATCTAGGGCTACAGCTAGCCCTGAGACCGCTTACCAAGGGAGAATGGCAGCCGATGTTGGACAAGGTGTTGAGTTCGGTTCCTGCCTGGCAGAGCGGTTTGATTGCTAGAGCGGGCAGGCTTACTTTGGTGAAATCCGTTGTGGCTTCTAGGCCAGTGCATCATCTCCTGGTTGCAGAAGCGCCCTGCTGTCTCTTAGAGGAAATTGACAAGTGGATGAGAGGCCTCTTTTGGGCAGGGTCAGAGCATGCTCGTGGAGGGCAATGTTTAGTGGCTTGGGAGAATGTCTGCAAACCCTACAGCCTCGGAGGTCTGGGGGTGAAGAATCTAGGCCTACAGGGGCTGGCGCTGACGGTTCGCTGGGAGTGGCTAAGGAGAACGGATGCTTCCATGCTGTGGCATGGGCTCCCTATGCTGAAAGATACTATGGCAGCCGAGGTTTTCAATAGTCTGGTGTCGATTAGGGTCGGGGATGGCAAGAAAACCCTATTCTGGAAGGATAGATGGCTGGAGGGGAGGGCGACTCGGGATATTGCACCTCTGTTACGCAAGGCGGTGAACACGAGAACGGCGAACAAAAGAACAGTCCATGATGCTCTGAGAGATAACAAGTGGATCAAGGACGTCAAGACAACAATGAGTGAGGACATGGCATCCCAATGTATTAGGCTCTGGATTGCCATGCAGAGAATTGGGCGGGATGAGGCCAACGAGGATGAGTTCCTATGGCCAGCTGCGGCCAAAGGTTCTTATACGGCTGGATCCACCTACAAGAGATTGATGGAAGGTCAAATCAGCTTCCCCCTAGCCGATGGTGTCTGGAGATGTTGGGCACCCGTCAAGTGCAAGATCTTCATGTGGTTAGCGCTGAATTATAGGATTTGGACTTCTGACAGAAGAGCAAGGCATGGGCTGCAGGATCGCCCTAGCAACTGCCACATGTGTCTGCAAGAAATTGAGACGACTGACCACCTACTGCTTCACCGTGTCTTCGCTAGACAAGTATGGTGGATCTGCTCGAGAAGGCTCAGAGTTCATCTGTTGATGCCCTCGACAGAGGACAACCTGGAAAACTGGTGGTTGACAGTCCGAGATAGATTTAGAGGGAAGCAAAAGAAAACCATGGACATGTTCATCACGGTGACCTGTTGGAGTCTATGGAAGCAGCGCAATGCAAGAGTGTTTGGGAACACGAGTCAACTATGCAACGAGGTAGGACTTTGTGACAAAGTGATTGCTCAACTCAAGAGGTGGGTCGCAGCTGGAGCTGGAGCTGAGGGAATCACGTTAGAGTAGTCGCGTTTGTTCCCGGGTTTGGAGTGTGTGTGACAGCAGGGTGACTGTACCCTATGCTGTCAACAATCTGTACCTAAAAACTTTCTCTTCTATAAAAATAAGGCATGCAATTGCATACCCTCGAAAAAAAAAAGACTTTTGGGCCCCACGCATAGTAAGTGCGCGAGGTTGTTGGGCCGTCGGTGAAAAGATGAAGCAAGATTAGTTAAATCAGAATGTAGAATGTAGGTGAGAGGAGTCAATCCGTCACTCCGTCAGGTAGCTCTCACCGCCAAAGTGGCGAGTGACCTTGCAGTTGTACCATGACCGCGACTGATCTTTATCTGCTGCGTACTCACTCATATGCAGCCATAGCCCGATGCCTCGATCGCTTTCCAGCTTTCGTGGGAGTACGTAGGACTACATTTGTTGGGTTACTGCGCCATAGCTTGATCGCTTTCCATCAGGTTGCACATTATCAACTTTTTTTGATTTCTGGGACATAATTTTACTATTTTAGGCACAAAAATGTGTTTTTAGTTTTTGAAGAAAAATGATTTTTTTTTACTTTTTTACTTGGTCTTACTTAGACATACATATTTCTTTTCGAAGGAAAAAAATTCAAAGTCTCAACCGATCCTTGACGACGTGCATGTAGGTGACGGATTCAAATGCGGCGGCTTCGTGGTGGACTTGATCTCGCAAGATCGCCAACGGCCTAGGCGTCGGAAAGTTTTTTTTAGAGGGTATGAAATTGTATACCTGATTTTTATAGAAGTAGAGAGTTAACAAAATAAGAGTCCGACAGCAAAAGTTACACGCAACTCAGTTGTCAAGCCACATACTCACTTGCAAACGCCTAAAAAACTACTCTCTAAAGATAACTCCCACTCCAGCTCCCGCAACCACCCAAAGCCTCAGGTCCTCAAAGGTTCTAGCTGCAAGTTGAGCTTCATCCCTGAGTTGGCTAGTGTTTTCAAACACCCTTGCATTGCGCTGCTTCCAGATGTTCCAGCAGACCAGAGTCACCAGCGAGTCGAAAGCCTTCTGGTGCTTGTCTCTGAATCTATCTCTGACGGACAACCACCAATTCTCTAATGTGTCCATGCAGGTGGGGATAGGAATTGGGGTTCACAGTTTTTGGGAGCATAACCACCAAAGATGTCTCATGTAAACACACTGAACCAGGAGGTAGTCAGTGGTTTCGGTCTCCTGCAAACATAGTTGATATGCGTTCGGCTGATCCTGCAGGCCATGCCTCACACGCATATCAGAAGTCCAAATCCTATATTGAAGTGCAAGACACATGAAAATCTTGCACTTTGCCGGGGCCCAACACTTCCGGATCCCATTGGCTAGCGGGAATCTTATAAGACCTTGTGTCGAATCTCTGACTCCACAAATCCCTCAGGTGACCCTATCGGGTTTCGACTAGGAGAAGTCATGAGCGCTGGTGAAATCGTCGGCTTGACAGGGGGCGAGTTTTACCCAGGTTCGGGGCCCTCGAAGAGGTAAAACCCTTACTCCTGCCTTCTGTTGATCTGTATTGGATGATTAGATCGGTTACAGGTTGCTCGAATCGAGAGTAGATCTCGAGTTCCGAGGCTTTTTGGTCGTGCGGTATTACTTGGTCCTCTCCTTGGGGGCTCTCCTGGCCTTATATAGATGGCCAGGTCTCGAGTTCTACCCGGAGAGGACTCAAACCCTAGCTGGGTCGGTTACAAATTTCCTAACTTAATCCGCAAGCTGATGCGGGTGGGCTTCACATGGGCCTTCTAGAGTACTCCAAGGGCGCTTCCTTTTGGGCCTTGACCTTGGGCCTGAGAGGGGGTGTCCTTACCCGCAGGGTCCAGGATCCATATCTTCGTCAGTAGCCCCCGAGCGTGTGCTTGACTGGGGCTTTTCCAGTCGAGTAGACGGTCAAACTCTCCTTATTTTTATGGAGGATTGCCCTGACAGTCATTGTTTTCCAAAGGGTGTCTTCCCTGTATCATAGGTCATCACGCTCGAGTATCGAGCAATATAAGTGCCTGTTTTTACGGCTTTTTCGCAGAAGGATGTGGCACAGTAGCTTCGCTCTCCCGAGAGATCAGGGCCAATTAATTGCGACTAGGGCAAAAACATTCCTGGCCTACTCAGATTCGAGACCTCCGACTCGAACCCGATAAGGCGATTGTTGCGACTGGGCCGTTGTGGACTTATCGAATCGAACTTAACCTATGGGGGTACCCGGCGCGTCCGCTAGGATTTTTCTTCGTGTTGTTGACACGGAATTATACCGGAGGACGCAGCTTCTGAGTGCGATTCCAGGCCCAAAAGAGAGATCTTTTCGGGTCTTACCTTCATATTCGAAGAATACGGCATCCGGATGTGCCTAGTCGGCTGAACAATCCAGGTTCTTATGATGTAAAATTATCATGTGTAGGAGAGGTAGGTTTTTCCTACCCGATTGATTTGTTTGAGCTCCATACGAAAAAAGTTTCGTGCTGGAAGAAAAACTAAGCCCGTATGAAAGAGTTTTCATGTTCGGGATGTTGTGTCCATACGAAAGAGTTTTCGTGCATAGGGTATTTTTCTCTTGTTCGAAGAGGTCTTGCTTTATGAACTGTTCATGGAAAAGTTGCTTTTATCCGAAGGAATTGATATTCATACGAAGATAATTTCGCGTTTGAACTTCCAATCGAAAAGTTTTTGGTTTTGAATGACGAATGCCATGACGTCATGGCGCACTCCTCTTCTCCCGATGGGACGTGACGGAGTGGCAGCAGATGGTGGCCCACCTTGTCAGCTTTTTGACCGGGAAACGAGACGTCGTTCCCGGTTTTTACGCGAGACGCGCAGTAAATGCGCACGATCTTCTGTTAAGGTCGTGGCACGAAACAGCGCTGGCCGCCGCTTCGTTTCATATTTACGCGTGGCGGCCGTGATAGGCGCCACGTAGCGCATCGTACGGCTGAGATCGCCTCGCTCCGTGTATAAATACGGGTGTTAGCGATGCGGTAAAACTTTCCCAGCTCTCTGTCTTCATCTTCTTCCTTGCGCCCATCTTCGTCTTCCTCGCGCTCGAGCTCGTGCTGCAAGCAATGGCTGGCGGAAAAAGACGCGGTGCTGCCGGCTCTGCATCCGGTGAACCTTCCGCGCAACCCGCGCCCCGCGCCGGCGACTGGCGCTCCCCCAACACCACCGCAAAAAGCATCAAGGAGACGCAGCGGGAGGGGTTGCTGCCGGCGGAGACGGAGAAGCGAGTCCGTCTCGGAAAAAAGGAAGAGGTACCCAATCCTCAATCGAATGAGCGCGTGGTCTTTGTGGACCACGTGACTCGAGGCCTTTCTTTTCCCCTTCATCCCTTCTTCCTCGGGTTGCTGTGTGTCTATGGCATTCAGCTTCACGATCTCCCCCCGAACGCGGTGCAGCACATTTCGTGCTTCATCATGTTCTGCGAATGCTATCTCGGCATTCGCCCGCACTGGGCGCTGTGGAAGGCGCTCTTCAAAGTTCGGATCTTCCGCGAGAGATCGCGGGTGGAGTCCGAGCTCGGCGAACCGCTTCGCACGGGCGGCTTCGGGATCCAAGCTCGACAAGAAGGCAGCTACTTCAACATGCATTTCGTCGACTCCGCTCAAAGCTGGCGGAAAAGGTGGTTCTACGTCATCGACAACAGCTCTGGTGGGATTGTAGAGTTCCACCCGTTCGCTGTTCTGACAAGGCGAAAGTCTTGGGGGCACAAGATGTCAGCCGAAGAGACTATGACCGTTGCGCCTTTACTCGCAAGAGTAGCTGCTCTCCGGGACCAGACCGCGGGAGTTGTGCTCAACGGGATGCATCTGGCGAGCATCTTTTTGAAGCGCAGGATCCAGCCACTTCAACAAAGGCCCTCCGCTATGTGGGAGTATCAGGGCTCAGAGGACCCCAGTCGAGTAAGCCGCGAGGAACTTTCGAATGTAGAATTCGAGAAGAAAATCGCGGGTATCTGTAACATCCAAGTATGAAAACAATCCTTAGAATGTTTGATTCCTTGTTTAATTCCAAGCAATGCATCATGGCATCATGTTTAATTATTGTTGCTATTTGTTTGCATCTGTTTTATTCTGTTTTCACAACTCAAATTCAAACCTTTTTCAAACATGGTTTCATACTTGCTCTGTTACAACCTTTGGAACCAAAATAACAAACAAAAACAACCCTTTTAATTCCTTGTTTTCACTTATGAAATTGTTTCCTCAAATCATTCCTTTTAATTCCACCAATTAAATTCAAACCATTTCCAAATTCTCAAATCAGTACCTTTTGGGAAACCATAAAAATCACCAAACTTTTCTACCCTCTAAATCATTCTAAAACCCTAGGGGTAACCCTATTTTTGTTATTCATGTTTTATCAAGATGTTATTAACCTCAAATCCCCTATTTTGAATTCAAACACAAACCACAATTTTAAATTTCAATTTTTGAAAACCAAGTTTACAATGTGGTTTCTAATTGTTTAAAAAGCTTAACTTAATTTTTCTATAATTTTTCTCAAATAAATCCTTAACAGTTTTCTTCCAAAAGCAAAAGTACAAAAAAAAATATAAAACAGAAAAGAATAAAATGAGCTAACCTAGCGCGCGCGCGGCAGCTAACGCCAGCCCAGCCCGCTAAGCCTACCCCGCGCGCGCAACCCAACCCAACCGCGCAACTTACCGCTTCGCGGGTGCGCCAAGATTCGTGCCTGCACTCTCCTTCTTCGTCAAACTGTACGGCGGCCATCGGGGGACGCCACCGCGACAGAAATCGCCGCCGGCCGACGGCTCCGTGGGTTTCCGCGCCTATAAGTACCTCCTAGGGCCCTGGCAGGTGCCCTAGGCTCCTAGGGTTCCCCCCATCCCATCGCAGCGCCGCCAATTCCTCCTCCATCGCCGCTCCCACCTCTCTGCAACTCCTTCCCGCCGTCGATCTCTGAAGATCTTCATGGCGCCGCCGCGTCCAGCTCCCATCTAGCCACCTCTGCCTTGCAATCACGTCGCCGTCACCTCCTCTAACTCTTGGACACCTGCAATATCCACGGTGAGCATCAAATCGGCGACGCGATCCTCTCTTTCTTTCCGGCCACCGTGCCTACTTTCTGAATCCAAGGACCTCGCCGTCGTTGCAGGACCCCTCGTCGACGTTGGAGCACGGGACCAGCATCGCCACCTCGCCCTCGACGTGTTGGACACCTGAGCAGCCGCAGAGGACCACCAGGGGCTCCACGCCGTCCTCGACGCCGCCGTCTGCCACGCCGTCGTCACCTCTCTGCCACGGCAACTCCACGGTGAGCTCCACCGTCACCGTCCCCTCTCCCTCTGCTGCTTGCGCAATGAACCGGTGCACGTTCTGCACTAGCACGCGCACACCTCACCGCAGCGAGCACGTCCCCGTTGATCTCATCGCCGGCGAGGCATGTTTCTGTCAGTCGAAATTCAGTTAACGCAGCAAGGGAACGTTAACCTGTATCCATCTCCCTTACTGACAAGCAACGTTCAGTTACCGCACTGGTTCAGAGAGCAGAACACACACAGCGAGCTCGCGGGTTCGAGCCCCGCGGCCGCAATCTTTTTTGGGGAATTCTCCCCTACGCTGAGCCCCACCAGGCAGTGGCACTGGAGGCCACGCCAGCGTGTGCGCCACGCTGGCCCCTCTGGCCCACTGCGCAGTGGCAGTGGGTAGATAGAACCTGAGTAACAAAGGTTTTTCTGCGAATTTCAGAAATTCCAAATTCTTTAAATAACAGATTTAAATCAAAACTTTAAAATGCAATATCTTTTGTTTTATAAACCCAACAGATTCAAACTTTATATGAAACTTGATCTAAATTTCATAACCTTTCCAAATATGCAATTTGTTTGCTGGTTTGAATTTTCAAAATGCAATTTAAATTCAAATCCAAATAATTCAAATGCAATTTGAAATAAATCATAACTAATTCATACTGTTTTCAAATAATTCAACTAAAATATGTTTTTCACACCATTTTGAATGCTCTATTCAAATATAAATTTTGTTTTCTGGTTTGAACAATTTAAATTGCCCAAACTATTTAAATCTTGTTTAATTCAATTAAAAATTGTTTAAAATTGTTTAATTCATAACTAAATAATCCAAAGTCCAATTTCAAATTGTGAAACATGTAATCCAACCAGAATTTGATGTTCTTTTCAAATATCAACTTTGTTATTTGCTCTGAACATTTTAAATGGTTGAAAACAACAACTACATGTGTGATACCTTTAATGCAACCAAAATTTTCCAAAATTAATAACAAACTTTTAAATTGCTACAACCTATTGTAATTTGGTTCTAATGTTGTTATTTTGCTGTTATCCTGTTGCATGCATCATACTAGTCCATTAACATCTGTTGATTAGTTGGAAAACAAATAACCTAACCAAATTCCATGGGCTTTTCATATGCAACTCACAGTTGCATATCAGTCCATTTAAATTGTGTTACCATATCAAATAGTCTAGCTTGTTGCATCTATTAAATCGTCATGCATCATACTTGATTGTGCACAATGCCATGTCAATGTTTGTTTACATACCTGTTTTGTTTGTTTGCTTCTTCTCGGTTAGACGACGACTACGTTGAGACCGACGATCCTTACGACACCACTTCTCAGGACCTAGCCCAGTACGATACTGAGCTGCCAGGCAAGTTATCACTCACATGAATCATCGAGTTTCCTTTCCACACTTGTTGTCGATACTATCCTTTTGTCTATTATTGCTAGCCATATGTATCGTTGCTTGTTCTCCGAACCTATCACATGATTCCCTGAACCAATGATACTGCCTCACCTCCATACCTACAGCCTTTGCTTGTGCCTGTTCTACCTAGCATGCTTAGGGTTGCTTTTACTCGAGTCTGTTGTCGGTTATTACTCTTGTTATCTTATTATCTGTACCGGGGCTCGATGTTAATCAATCAATCCTGTTAATTGCTAATGGTAAATAATAATCTGATGATAAGGCACCGGCAGGAGGCCCATGAGAGGTTTTGAAGCCTGCTAGTGTCGACCCTAATAGGAAAAGGGTCTTGTCTACTGATCCATGATGAGCGCACTACCCGCATTTGGGAAGCGAGTATGGGCGCCCCCCTCAACTTGACCTGATTCGCATCTCGTCCAAATCATCTCATTTAGTTCGTGCTTTCTATTTGCCGCATGCATGTTTTTGCGAGCCCAGCGCAGGGTGGAACTTTCGTAGTCGGCATATAGGGGGACACGTTCTTAGAGTGCTATGAGGGTCCATTTTCTTCTGGGCTCGATTAGCCGTGCGCCCAAGGTGCTTTGGGCTTGATGCGAGGAATGGTTGGTTGTGTAGAGTACCCCGCTTGGTGGAAGTGCATTTCCATCTGGCGGGTTATTCTTGAGTGTACGGCCAAATTGGTGCAACCCTGCAGGGATAATCTTCTCGAGAAGCCGTGTTTTCCGCGGTTATGGATTACTTGGTGAAAGTACTGGCTAACAAGTACTCAGAACAACTTCAACTTAATGATTAATCATGATTCACCCACTGTTTAATAACCTGACTAGTAATAGGTTATTCACACAATAACTTGATTCACCTTATCACAACTGCGTGAGTTATCCTCGGATTGCTTCTTTGGATAAGGGGCGAGATCCAGGATGGGTTTGGTTGAAGTTATCTTTCAGTTGGTTACAATCCTCGATCTCATCTTATTCTGTTAGCCGGAACTTGTAGTTATCTTCTGTAGTTGGTTAGCGCAGCCAGCAGCAACTTTTGTATCACCCCTTTCTTCCGTTGATCCCAAGCATCAATGCTTGTGTTGACGGGTAACTCTTTGATGAACTGTGAGTCTTGCTTGCCAGTACTTGGATGTACTGACCCCGTTGGGGCTGTGGTTTACGCAGAGTACGACTACGGCTACGATGCTTCCCAGGACGGCTACTTCGTGGAGTTTGACGACGCTGCAGACGAGTAGATAGCTGGACCAGGGCAGGATCCAGAACCTTCGTGGATGGGCTTCGTTTGCTTTATTTCCTCCGGCTTCTTAAGCCTTCAGTTTTGTCTGTACTCAGACACCCTTGTTTGCTTCCGCTGATGTAATGAATGACATGTTGGGACATGTGTCCTCTGGATGATTGTTTTGCTATCTCTGCTCTAGTGAGAGCTATTTGCAACTTATTTCCATCTTTTGTGTCTTAGAGATATGTTGTGATTATCATTCGTTCAAAGCCGTTGACGTACAGTGCGTGATTGTTATGAAGTACGTCAATGGTAGTGCCTGTGATTTCTAGTGGATAGTTTACATCGACGATGGAATAGTGGAGCTTGTGTTGTCGCGCATAAGCGCAGGCCTACCAGGAAGCTGGGACGTGGGAGCAGGTATGCCCCATAATCCAAGCATCTGCTATCCAGTTCGTGCGGTGAGTATCCCTTAGAAGTCAGGGTGCGACAAATGGTATCAGAGCCTGTCTGCCTGTAGGATCCCTTTTACTGGTCGCAGTTGAGTCTAGAAACTATTTTGTAGCTATATAGGAAAAATGAAACGTGAGAGTAGGAATTCTGTTCTTTTTCTTCTTTTCCCCACCCTCCCTCCCTTTTCTGGTAAGGAAGTGCAACGTTGATTTCTCCCTTCTCATCTAAACTTTCAAGTTAGGATTTCACGAATTCTGGTTTCTCTGGGATAGTTATATCTACTAGTCCATAGGAATGGAGGTGGTTGTGACATGATTTATCATGTTGCCTACTCACGATTGAGAACGGTGGCAAATAGGCCCCGGAAGCAGATCCTCTATTCCTTAAGCAGTAGATATTGATCCTTTAGAAGCCCGGATGGGTTTTCCTTAGTACCTCAGGACTTTTGGTCAAGTTTTCCCAGTGTTGCTTCAATATCATGTTCTTTCAACATTCTTATCGTCCATTGAAACTTGTTGAATTCAACATCCTTTTTCATCTACCGGAGCCTAATCAAATCTTCCCCGATCATCTGCAGATGGATCTCAGGTTCTACCCGCAGGTGGTTAGGATGACTCGCTGTGAGGACACCGCCGGTTATCCGGAGATGCTCAGGGATATGGTTACCTATCTGGGGTTCCGTTGGGCACCAGAGTACCAGGTCTACGAGCACCAGCGCGAGTTCGAGCAGACTTTCTACCGGGCCATCGTCTACATTCTGTCGGATGATGGCAGGAGCTTTGTTCACCAGTACGAGGCAGTAGGTTCCACAGTGGATATGGCCGTGCAGCAGTCAGCGTACGTGAGTCTCACCGTTCTACGTGCTGACTACTGGGGGTTTGATGATTCCAGTTATCGTCACATCCCCCGTGGTTACATCACGGCAGCGGGAGTTCACTTCACTGACCACCGCGACCTGGATACCTACGAGTCTGATAGCTCCAGGCTGCACACTACTGCCCAGTTCGTGAGGCACAGTGACGCAGTTGCTTCCACACTTTCTCAGGAGTTGGCCTCAGTCAGGGAGCAGCTCCACCTTGCTCTCACCCGTCTGGCGACGTACACCACAGATTTTGTTGGAGATGAGCGCTTTGCACGTTGCGTTCAGTCAGCTGGGTTACCGTTGCCAGATGCTGGAGGTTACGAGCCGGTCAGAGGTCCACTTCTCCACCTCGGTGCAGGTTACACGGGGATCCCTCGATATGGAGCACAGGAAGAGGATGCCTTCTACTTCACCACTCCGAGGGTTGCTCTCAGAGCATTTCCTATCTACAGGGATCGTCGTGATACCTACTTCCGTGGGGTTCCTCCTCACCGTATCTCTCGTCGTACTACTCACCGCCGTCCTGCGTGATGAGCATGGGAGTACCGATGTATCCGCTTCTAGCTATGTTTAGTTATCCTTGTCTTTCGAACCATGTGTTGGTCTGTTGGATATTCTGATGTATTTGAACATGTGATGATGTACCTGTTGGTTATCTATTCATGCGTCGGAATAATCTATCTTTCGGTTACCAAGTCTATCCTGTTGTATTGTTGTGCTAAAATGCATTTCTGTTCAGGATGCCTCCAACCAGGAATACCCCGCCTCCACCACCACCAATGGGGGAACTGTTGGCTCAGATGACCCAAGTGGTGACTCAGATGGCCCAGATCCAGGCTAACCAGCACAACAACCAGAATGCTCCACGAGTCAGTATCAAGGAGTTTCTGAGCGTGGGTCCGAGGGCTTTCGTGGCAACACGTGAGCCTCTGGATGCTGATGACTGGATCAGGGAGATCAACAGGGCTCTGGAGATAGCTCATGTTGCTGAAGAGGATAAGGTCAAGTACGCCACCTACCTACTGAAGGGTCAGGCAGCTACTTGGTGGGAGAACTACCAGGCCATGAGAGCTGGCTATCCTATCACCTGGGGATGTTTCAAGGATGCCTTCCTGAAGCACCACATCCCGGATGGTCTCATGGAAAGGATGCGTGAGGAATTCTGCTCTCTCAGACAGGGCAAGCTGGACGTCCTCGGCTACCAGAACGAGTTCAATCGTCTCGCTCGGTATGCTGGTGACGAAGTGTCCACCGAGACCAAGAAGATGGCAAGGTTCCGCCGAGGCTTTAACCCGGAACTGAAGTATGCTCTCACCAACATCAAGTGCAAGGACTTCGTCGAGCTCGTGAACACCGCGCTCAATGAGGAGAATGGGCGCAAGGCGTTCGAAGAGTCCCGCAAGCACTCGCGCGAGGGTGGTTCCTCCTCCAACATGACCACCCCTCCGCAGAAGCGCCGCATCTGGGTGCCAAATGGTGCTGTCACTCGGGCTCCAAATGCCCAACCTGCTCCAGGCTTTGGTCCCCGCCCGCCCAACCCACCTCAGATGCAGGGTCAGAGGATTCCAATGGGGCAGCCAAGGCCGGGTCCTCCTCGTGTCGTCACTTGCTACAAGTGCAAGCAGATTGGGCACTACGCTGATAAGTGCACTCAGAGGCAGCTACCTCCACCTCCTCGCCCCAACACCAACCAGGCTATGGTTCGTGCTCCCCCGGCTAAAGCCTTCAACTCCAACAACAGGCCTGTCGGGAGGAACGCGAGGGTGAACCATATCAAGGCCGACAAAGCTGAGGAAGCCGCTGACGTCGTTCTCGGTATATTACCCGTAAACTCTTTTCCAGCTAAAGTGTTGTTTGATACTGGAGCATCGCATTCATTCGTGTCAAAGATTTTTGCAAAAGCATACAACCTAGTTCTGGTTCCGCTAAGCAATCAAATGACTGTTCACTCTCCGGGACCGCAAATGTTGACTTCCCAGATAAGCATGGACAATGAAATCCTAATTGGAGGACGCATATTCCTTGCTTCACTCATGTTGCTGGGAAATTCTGACATTGATGTCATTCTGGGTATGGATTGGTTGAAGACCCACAAAGCTAAAATTGACTGTGCTCGAAAGTCAATAACTCTCTCTCACACTTCAGGCCAGATAGTCTATTCTCCATATGGATCAAGTTCTGTTCAGCTGTTCAACCTCGATGCCAAACCCCTTCCTGAAATTGAAAATGTACCGGTGGTTTGTGAATTCCCTGACGTCTTTCCAGAAGAGTTGCCAGGGATGCCTCCGGACAGAGCAGTTGAGTTCGTGATCGAGCTTGAGCCAGGTACTGCTCCAATCTCTAAGCATCCATACAAGATAGCTCCTCCTGAACTGAAATTGTTGAAGGAGCAAATCGATATGTACATGGAAAAAGGTTACATTCAGCCTAGTTCCTCCGCTTGGGGTTGCCCAACTCTGTTTGTTGCCAAGAAGGATCAAACAAAAAGACTCGTGGTTGACTATCGTCCTCTCAACGAGAAAACCATCAAGAACAAGTATCCACTTCCTCGTATCGATGATCTTTTTGATCAACTTGCTGGAGCCTCAATATTCTCAAAGTTGGACTTGAGGATGGGTTACCATCAGATAAAGATCAGAAAGGAAGATATTCCAAAAACAGCCTTCACCACTCGTTACGGTCTATATGAGTTCACCGTTATGTCCTTTGGTCTCACCAATGCTCCGGCAACGTTCTCAAGGCTCATGAATTCTGTCTTCCATGAATACCTCGACAAGTTCGTTGTGGTATATCTTGATGACATTCTAGTCTACTCAAAATCCGAGGAAGAGCATGGAGAACACCTTCGTCTCACTCTCATGAAACTTCGCGAGCATCGTCTGTATGCCAAGTATTCCAAATGTGAGTTCTGGATTCCAGAAGTTGCATATCTTGGTCATATCATTTCTGCCAAAGGCATTGCCATTGATCCTGAAAAGGTTAAGGCAATTGTTGATTGGAAACCCCCTAAGACGGTGAAGCAGGTCAGAAGCTTTCTTGGCTTGGCTAGCTATTGCCGTCGTTTCGTCCAAAACTTCTCCAAGATTGCCAAACCTCTCACTGATCTCACAAAGAAGGACAAAAAGTTCGTTTGGACTCCACAATGTGATGAGAGTTTCAACCTCCTGAAAGCTAAACTCACTTCCACACCTGTTCTGGTTGGTCCAGATACTACCAAACCTTTCCAGATATTCTGTGATGCATCTCTCCAAGGCCTAGGAGCAGTTCTTATGCAAGAACGTCAAGTTGTGGCTTATGCTTCACGTCAGTTGAACCCACATGAGCAAAACTATCCCACTCATGATCTTGAACTTGCAGCAGTTGTGTTTGCCCTCAAGAAATGGAGACAATACTTGTTGGGTAACAAAACTGAAATCTTTTCCGATCATAAGAGTCTGAAATACATCTTCACTCAGCCAGATCTGAACCTAAGGCAAAGGAGATGGATTGAGAAGATTAAAGACTTTGATCTCACCATTTCTTACACTCCAGGCAAGGCTAATGTTATGGCCGATGCTCTCAGTCGCAAATCCTATTGCAATAATCTCATGATCATGGAAAGCCAACCTCCACTTCATGAAGAATTCCAGAAGCTAAACCTTGGTCTTGTTCCTGAAGGATACCTTGCTAGCTTGACAGCCAGCCCAACTCTCGAGGAAAAGATTCGTTCTGAACAGCTTCGTGATAATGAAATCAAGAAGATGGTAGAGCAAATCAAGGAGGGCAGTGATAAGTTCAAGTCCTTCTCAATTGATGACAAGGGAACTGTGTTCTTCGAAGGACGCATTGCAGTTCCTCAGATTCAAAGTCTCAAGGATATCATTCTCAAGGAGGCTCATGAAACTCCTCTCTCCATTCACCCTGGAAGTACAAAGATGTACCAGGATCTTAAGACTCTGTATTGGTGGTCTGGCATGAAACGTGAAATTGCTCAATACGTTTCTGAATGCGACGTTTGTCAACGTGTTAAGGCAGTCCATCAAAAGACAGCAGGTCTACTCCAACCTCTGAAAATTCCTGACTGGAAGTGGGACATGATTGAAATGGACTTCGTTACTGGGTTTCCAAAGTCCAGGAAAGGCAACGATGCAATCTTCGTTGTTATTGATCGTCTCACTAAGGTTGCTCACTTCTTTGCTGTCAAGGAAACGATCTCAGCTAGCCAGTTAGCAGAGCTCTACACAGCAAGGATTGTTCCTCTTCATGGTGTACCATTGGAAATAAGCTCAGATCGTGGAAGCATCTTCACTTCTCATTTCTGGAAAAGCTTTCAAGAAGCATTGGGCACTAAACTTCTGTTCAGCACAGCTTATCACCCTCAGTCTCAGGGGCAAGTCGAAAGAGTCAATCAGATTCTCGAGGATATGCTCAGAGCATGTGGTATCTCTTTTGGCATGAAATGGGAGGATTGTCTTCCATATGCTGAATTCTCCTACAACAACAGCTACCAGGCAAGCCTAGGCATGGCACCATTTGAGGCACTGTATGGTCGCAGATGCAGGAGTCCAATCAATTGGTCTGGAGCTGGTGAACGTTCACTTCTAGGCCCTGACATTGTTAAGGAAGCCGAGGAGAAAGTTCGTATCATTCGTGACAATCTCAGGATTGCTCAGTCTCGTCAGAAGAGCTATTATGATAGCAAGCACAGGGATATGGTCTATGCACCTGGTGATAAGGCATATCTCCGTGTAACTCCCCTCAGAGGCACTCATCGTTTTGGTGTGAAAGGAAAGCTTGCACCAAGATACATTGGTCCTTTCAACATCCTCTCAAGACGTGCAGAGAATGCTTATCGTCTTGAACTTCCAGAAAAACTTTCCAAGGTGCACGATGTTTTCCACGTGTCACAACTCAAGAAGTGTTTCAAAGACCCAGATCGTGCAGTTGATCATGATTCCATTGAGCTGCAAGATGATCTGTCTTATGAGGAGCACCCTATTCGTATTCTCGATGAGACCGAGCGTAAGACTCGCAACAAGAGCACCAAGTTCTTGAAAGTCCAATGGTCGCATCATTCCGATAAAGAGGCAACGTGGGAGACCGAAGAGGATCTTCGCAAGAAGTATCCGGACCTTTTCATTTCTCAGTAGGGAATCTCGGGGCGCGATTCCTTCAAGGGGGGGCGTTTTGTAACATCCAAGTATGAAAACAATCCTTAGAATGTTTGATTCCTTGTTTAATTCCAAGCAATGCATCATGGCATCATGTTTAATTATTGTTGCTATTTGTTTGCATCTGTTTTATTCTGTTTTCACAACTCAAATTCAAACCTTTTTCAAACATGGTTTCATACTTGCTCTGTTACAACCTTTGGAACCAAAATAACAAACAAAAACAACCCTTTTAATTCCTTGTTTTCACTTATGAAATTGTTTCCTCAAATCATTCCTTTTAATTCCACCAATTAAATTCAAACCATTTCCAAATTCTCAAATCAGTACCTTTTGGGAAACCATAAAAATCACCAAACTTTTCTACCCTCTAAATCATTCTAAAACCCTAGGGGTAACCCTATTTTTGTTATTCATGTTTTATCAAGATGTTATTAACCTCAAATCCCCTATTTTGAATTCAAACACAAACCACAATTTTAAATTTCAATTTTTGAAAACCAAGTTTACAATGTGGTTTCTAATTGTTTAAAAAGCTTAACTTAATTTTTCTATAATTTTTCTCAAATAAATCCTTAACAGTTTTCTTCCAAAAGCAAAAGTACAAAAAAAAATATAAAACAGAAAAGAATAAAATGAGCTAACCTAGCGCGCGCGCGGCAGCTAACGCCAGCCCAGCCCGCTAAGCCTACCCCGCGCGCGCAACCCAACCCAACCGCGCAACTTACCGCTTCGCGGGTGCGCCAAGATTCGTGCCTGCACTCTCCTTCTTCGTCAAACTGTACGGCGGCCATCGGGGGACGCCACCGCGACAGAAATCGCCGCCGGCCGACGGCTCCGTGGGTTTCCGCGCCTATAAGTACCTCCTAGGGCCCTGGCAGGTGCCCTAGGCTCCTAGGGTTCCCCCCATCCCATCGCAGCGCCGCCAATTCCTCCTCCATCGCCGCTCCCACCTCTCTGCAACTCCTTCCCGCCGTCGATCTCTGAAGATCTTCATGGCGCCGCCGCGTCCAGCTCCCATCTAGCCACCTCTGCCTTGCAATCACGTCGCCGTCACCTCCTCTAACTCTTGGACACCTGCAATATCCACGGTGAGCATCAAATCGGCGACGCGATCCTCTCTTTCTTTCCGGCCACCGTGCCTACTTTCTGAATCCAAGGACCTCGCCGTCGTTGCAGGACCCCTCGTCGACGTTGGAGCACGGGACCAGCATCGCCACCTCGCCCTCGACGTGTTGGACACCTGAGCAGCCGCAGAGGACCACCAGGGGCTCCACGCCGTCCTCGACGCCGCCGTCTGCCACGCCGTCGTCACCTCTCTGCCACGGCAACTCCACGGTGAGCTCCACCGTCACCGTCCCCTCTCCCTCTGCTGCTTGCGCAATGAACCAGTGCACGTTCTGCACTAGCACGCGCACACCTCACCGCAGCGAGCACGTCCCCGTTGATCTCATCGCCGGCGAGGCATGTTTCTGTCAGTCGAAATTCAGTTAACGCAGCAAGGGAACGTTAACCTGTATCCATCTCCCTTACTGACAAGCAACGTTCAGTTACCGCACTGGTTCAGAGAGCAGAACACACACAGCGAGCTCGCGGGTTCGAGCCCCGCGGCCGCAATCTTTTTTGGGGAATTCTCCCCTACGCTGAGCCCCACCAGGCAGTGGCACTGGAGGCCACGCCAGCGTGTGCGCCACGCTGGCCCCTCTGGCCCACTGCGCAGTGGCAGTGGGTAGATAGAACCTGAGTAACAAAGGTTTTTCTGCGAATTTCAGAAATTCCAAATTCTTTAAATAACAGATTTAAATCAAAACTTTAAAATGCAATATCTTTTGTTTTATAAACCCAACAGATTCAAACTTTATATGAAACTTGATCTAAATTTCATAACCTTTCCAAATATGCAATTTGTTTGCTGGTTTGAATTTTCAAAATGCAATTTAAATTCAAATCCAAATAATTCAAATGCAATTTGAAATAAATCATAACTAATTCATACTGTTTTCAAATAATTCAACTAAAATATGTTTTTCACACCATTTTGAATGCTCTATTCAAATATAAATTTTGTTTTCTGGTTTGAACAATTTAAATTGCCCAAACTATTTAAATCTTGTTTAATTCAATTAAAAATTGTTTAAAATTGTTTAATTCATAACTAAATAATCCAAAGTCCAATTTCAAATTGTGAAACATGTAATCCAACCAGAATTTGATGTTCTTTTCAAATATCAACTTTGTTATTTGCTCTGAACATTTTAAATGGTTGAAAACAACAACTACATGTGTGATACCTTTAATGCAACCAAAATTTTCCAAAATTAATAACAAACTTTTAAATTGCTACAACCTATTGTAATTTGGTTCTAATGTTGTTATTTTGCTGTTATCCTGTTGCATGCATCATACTAGTCCATTAACATCTGTTGATTAGTTGGAAAACAAATAACCTAACCAAATTCCATGGGCTTTTCATATGCAACTCACAGTTGCATATCAGTCCATTTAAATTGTGTTACCATATCAAATAGTCTAGCTTGTTGCATCTATTAAATCGTCATGCATCATACTTGATTGTGCACAATGCCATGTCAATGTTTGTTTACATACCTGTTTTGTTTGTTTGCTTCTTCTCGGTTAGACGACGACTACGTTGAGACCGACGATCCTTACGACACCACTTCTCAGGACCTAGCCCAGTACGATACTGAGCTGCCAGGCAAGTTATCACTCACATGAATCATCGAGTTTCCTTTCCACACTTGTTGTCGATACTATCCTTTTGTCTATTATTGCTAGCCATATGTATCGTTGCTTGTTCTCCGAACCTATCACATGATTCCCTGAACCAATGATACTGCCTCACCTCCATACCTACAGCCTTTGCTTGTGCCTGTTCTACCTAGCATGCTTAGGGTTGCTTTTACTCGAGTCTGTTGTCGGTTATTACTCTTGTTATCTTATTATCTGTACCGGGGCTCGATGTTAATCAATCAATCCTGTTAATTGCTAATGGTAAATAATAATCTGATGATAAGGCACCGGCAGGAGGCCCATGAGAGGTTTTGAAGCCTGCTAGTGTCGACCCTAATAGGAAAAGGGTCTTGTCTACTGATCCATGATGAGCGCACTACCCGCATTTGGGAAGCGAGTATGGGCGCCCCCCTCAACTTGACCTGATTCGCATCTCGTCCAAATCATCTCATTTAGTTCGTGCTTTCTATTTGCCGCATGCATGTTTTTGCGAGCCCAGCGCAGGGTGGAACTTTCGTAGTCGGCATATAGGGGGACACGTTCTTAGAGTGCTATGAGGGTCCATTTTCTTCTGGGCTCGATTAGCCGTGCGCCCAAGGTGCTTTGGGCTTGATGCGAGGAATGGTTGGTTGTGTAGAGTACCCCGCTTGGTGGAAGTGCATTTCCATCTGGCGGGTTATTCTTGAGTGTACGGCCAAATTGGTGCAACCCTGCAGGGATAATCTTCTCGAGAAGCCGTGTTTTCCGCGGTTATGGATTACTTGGTGAAAGTACTGGCTAACAAGTACTCAGAACAACTTCAACTTAATGATTAATCATGATTCACCCACTGTTTAATAACCTGACTAGTAATAGGTTATTCACACAATAACTTGATTCACCTTATCACAACTGCGTGAGTTATCCTCGGATTGCTTCTTTGGATAAGGGGCGAGATCCAGGATGGGTTTGGTTGAAGTTATCTTTCAGTTGGTTACAATCCTCGATCTCATCTTATTCTGTTAGCCGGAACTTGTAGTTATCTTCTGTAGTTGGTTAGCGCAGCCAGCAGCAACTTTTGTATCACCCCTTTCTTCCGTTGATCCCAAGCATCAATGCTTGTGTTGACGGGTAACTCTTTGATGAACTGTGAGTCTTGCTTGCCAGTACTTGGATGTACTGACCCCGTTGGGGCTGTGGTTTACGCAGAGTACGACTACGGCTACGATGCTTCCCAGGACGGCTACTTCGTGGAGTTTGACGACGCTGCAGACGAGTAGATAGCTGGACCAGGGCAGGATCCAGAACCTTCGTGGATGGGCTTCGTTTGCTTTATTTCCTCCGGCTTCTTAAGCCTTCAGTTTTGTCTGTACTCAGACACCCTTGTTTGCTTCCGCTGATGTAATGAATGACATGTTGGGACATGTGTCCTCTGGATGATTGTTTTGCTATCTCTGCTCTAGTGAGAGCTATTTGCAACTTATTTCCATCTTTTGTGTCTTAGAGATATGTTGTGATTATCATTCGTTCAAAGCCGTTGACGTACAGTGCGTGATTGTTATGAAGTACGTCAATGGTAGTGCCTGTGATTTCTAGTGGATAGTTTACATCGACGATGGAATAGTGGAGCTTGTGTTGTCGCGCATAAGCGCAGGCCTACCAGGAAGCTGGGACGTGGGAGCAGGTATGCCCCATAATCCAAGCATCTGCTATCCAGTTCGTGCGGTGAGTATCCCTTAGAAGTCAGGGTGCGACAGTATCACCCGACTGAAGGTGGGGGAGAAATTCCCCGATTGCTTTGTTGAAGCCTTCGCCGCTTCAAACCCTCCCCCAGCCGAGGTTAGTTTCTTCTTTTTCGTCTTTGAGTTGTTCCCTTTTTTTTGTTCTGAGTCCTAGTCGATAAGGTTTTTCTCGTCTTCTTCTTGCCTTTGCAGAGCCTAGCTATGGCGGACTGCTACCCGCCAGTTACGGGGGAAGCTGCCTCAGAGCAAGTGTCGAGTCATCAAGACGGCGCGATTGACACCAGCGTCGCCAACGCCTCTTCGAGTTCAGAACACGATTCTTCGGATGACGTTGAAGACTCGAATGGCGCTCCGACGAAACGTCGTCGGGTAGATGAGGACGAAGCTACTTCGAAGGATAAATCCTTGGAAGCATCGCCCAATCAAGCTCCTGTCCATGCGACTCCACTTCGCTCCCTTGCTCCTTCGCCTTCGTTCCTAGTGATGACGCCCGCTTGGAACGCGGACTTGCTGGATGACGACGAGGATGACGAGTAAGTGCTTCTTCCTTAATCTTGGTCGAACATTTTCCGTGCTTCAATATCGATTGTTTCTATCTTTCGGTGCAGTCTGCAGACGATCAGTCCTCGCAGGTACGCCGCTGTCGTTCCTCCCGAAAAGAGGAATAAGGCCAAGGATGCGGGTGAAACTCCCACCGCGGGCACCGTCCAAAATTCCCCCAGAGCAGCCCCCGAAGCCGCGACGGTGGTACGTGAAGCTCCCAGCTTTGCCGCCAGGACTTCTGCTTCTAAGGAAGTGACGGATAGCTCCGCGGATCCGCTCTCCCGTGCCTCCGGCCAGGTAAACTTCATCTTCCGTCTTCAAAAAAAAAATTATCGGGTGCACGACAGTGCTCCCGATGGGAGTAGCCCCCGAGGCTGTAGTCGATCGCATGCGATCGGCCACAGGCTCAAAGTCTAGTTTAATTCTTCTTCATGATTTCATTTTTATCGGGTGCACGGCAGTGCTCCCGATGGGAGTAGCCCCCGAGGCTGTAGTCGATTGTAAATAATCGGGTACAGACTCTAATTTAATCCCTTTTAACTCTTTTGTCTTCGTACTTTTGCAGTCGCTTATTGATTCTCTTGCGGCGATTGGTCGCCGCGTCGTTCTCGCCGAGTCGGATTGCGAGTCGCTTCGAGCGGACCGTAGCCGACTTCAGACTGAAAACGTTCTTCTCAAGGGTAAGCTTTATCATCTCCCTGTCTTCCGCACTCCGTTCATTCTTGAGTTTTGACAAGCATCTCTTTGCAGCTTGACTTGAATTTGCAGAATCTGAAAAGGTCAAACTCTCTGAGCAGGTAACTGCTCGGGAGGCTGACCTGGCGGCCATTCGACAAGAGCTAGAGGCTTCCCGCATGCAATCAGAAGATTTTGGTCGACAGCTTGCAGATGCGCGGAAGTCCTTGAAGGAGTTAGAGAAAGCTGGCAGTAAGGCCGACAACGACATTGTCGGGTTCCTCCGTCCCCTTGCTGAGCGCTTCGCGGGTAAGTGTGTTGGGCTTTTGCGACTTTGATTCCTCATTTCGCTGTACTTTGCTAAGTATTTTTTCCTTCCTTTGCAGGTCTTCTGGATGTTCCTCTAGAAATCCCTGGACTCCAGCGGGTGGATGTGGTAACCGACACACTTGCCCAGCTTAAAAGGCACGCTAATGGAGTTCTCTCCATGATCAATGATGCTACTCAAGTGCTGGGGCAACTGCACAGTCGCCTCCTCGCCAACGCCACTCCTGCACCCGCGCTAGATGATCTGTTGAAGGTCTTCTCAGAAGGCAAACTTCTGGATGCCTTCGCGGTCGCACAGGCGGAGTCTGGTGCGAAGACCGCGATACAATTTGCTTTGGCGCATGGAGTCGAAGGTTTGGAGGAGGCGTACACATCTCTTCCAGTCGACCCCTCCACGGGCAAAAAGGTACGGCTCTCTCGTTTTGGCGAGCAAGCCGCTATTCTTGCTAGGAAGCTGTCTGAGATTTTTGCTCGGCTGCGGGGAGTGGCGACTGCTGCCAGCGGGAGCACCAATGTAGCTTCATAGCTTTTCTTCTTTTTTCTCCTTGAATGTAATGAACCTTGGGATGTATTCCCGTACCTTTGTTGTCTTTAATCGAAGAATTCATCTTGCAATTCATTCCCTTTGTTTGTGCATTGTCTCCCGATGGGAGTAGCCCCCGAGCGTTTGTCAGATATGCGACTAGAATTGACTCCAGTAGGGCATCTTACTTCTTTCGTTTTATGCTTCCAGGCTACTGGGTTCGCCGCGGAAACGTCGGGTGGATGTGGTACTCCAGTAAATCCACTTGTTGCCGCTGTTGGCACTTTTGCGGGCCTTCGTGATAAGGTCCAGGAGGGTGAGCGCAAGCTAAAAGCTATGCGCGGGATAGCCGATGTGGCGAAGTCCAAGCAGAAATTGGCAGCTGAACGCGAACAATTTCTGATGGATGAGTTGGCTGTGGTCGCAAGGGACTTGCTTTGTAAGTAGTGCAGCCCCCGTGTCTTTTTCTTCCTTGTTTCCTTATTTGACTGAGTGTGTTTTTGTTCTTCAGTCGTTAATCCGGATGACAGGGAAGAAAAGCAGTGGGTAGAGAATCACATCCTTCAAGGGGCTAGTAGCTCCAAACCTCATGCAAACAATTTTTGGTCTGATCGCAGTCGGGGTTTTGTGATGGCCACCTTGAAATTTCGAGTCCGCCAGGCGAGAATTCTCGTGAGTTCTTTTCACGAGGTCTTGGTTGCGATGAACGCTGCATTTTACCCACTTGAAAAAGGTCCCGAAGACTGGGGTTATCTTCTCAGTTTGTTTGGACGTGAAGGAGAAGTTCGCGCGTGTGTGCGCAATCAGATGACGTGCGGCGCGGTTGTAGCTCTCTCTTTTGTCCGCATATGGCATCCTGAGATAGATGTTAACTCCGTTGCTCGGCACCCAGATTATGCAATCGAGGATATCTCGCCGTACTATGATGTTGTACGTCCTGCGGCGGAGAAGATTATCCGAATGACCTCTGAAGAGGTAGATAGAGTTTTGGCGACTGAGAATGCTCAGCGCTTTGACTGATTTTCGGATGTAAATATCCTGTAATCTGTTTTAGTTTGTAAAAAACTGTTGTAAGGTGTATAACCTTGTATTTGATGTTGTTTCTTTGTGATGCTTAGTTGTAGGGTAGCCCCCGTGTGTTTTAAGGGGTGTGTACATGTAACTTGTAGCATGTAAAGAACGAGAAGCTTCGAGTGAATATGATGAAAGAATCGCATCTTTATTGCAATGACTGAGAAGCCATGTATTCGAACTACAGGACTGGCTAGTATAGCCTTATTTTTGTTGTGATAACAAGTAAACCTAAGGATAAAATTTGCGGAGGTGTGCAATGTTCCACGGATTGGAGTAAACCCCTCCGGTCGCTGGATTCTTTAGCCTGTAGGCTCCGCCTGGGATGACTTCGTGTATGATGAAGGGTCCTTCCCAAGGTGGCTCGAGCTTGTGTCCTTCCTTCTGTTTGAGCCGCAGCACCAGATCCCCAACCGCGAATGCTCTGTGGCGTATGCGGCGACTGTGATAGTTGTGCAAGGATTGCTGATATACTGCGGATCTTGCGAGTGCGATGTCTCGCATTTCGTCGAGTGCATCCATATCTTCTGCGAGCGCCTTGTTGGAAGTTTCTTCGCTGTAGGCTACAACTCGTGGGGCGCTGAATCGAACGTCCTCGGGAAGGACTGCTTCTGCCCCGTATACCATGAAGAATGGCGTGTACTTCGTTGATCGATTAGGAGTTGTGCGCAGGCTCCAGAGTACGGAGGGTAGCTCTTCCGCCCAATGTCCTGCGGCGGGGTGTAGACGATCGAGTAGTCGCTTCTTGATGCCCGCCGAAACTAAGCCGTTGGATCTTTCGACTTGTCCGTTCGTTTGCGGGTGAGCGACTGAGGCGAATTTGAAATTGATGCCTTTTTCCTCGCAGAATTGTTGTGTCTCCTTTGCTGTGAAATTTGTACCGTTATCTGTAATGATGTCGTGTGGCACACCAAATCTACATACAATGGAGTCGAGAAACTTGACGGCGCATTGGGCGCTTGCTGAGGTTACTGGCATAGCCTCGATCCATTTGGTGAACTTGTCGACTGCGACCAGCAAGTGTGTGTATCCACCTGGCGTGGACTTCCGTAGTGGCCCAACCATATCTAGCCCCCATTGTGCAAAGGGCCAAGCTATTGGTATCATGTGTAATTCCGTAGCAGGGGCGTGTGGCCTTGGTGCGAATCACTGGCAGGCGTCGCATCGTTCGACCAGGCTTTTTGCATCGTTGGCTGCTGTTAGCCAGTAAAATCCTGCTCGGAAAGCTTTTCCCATTATTGTTTTCCAGCTAGCATGATGTCCGCAGTCTCCTTGGTGTATGTCCTGGAGCAATTCCTTGCCGTCTTCGGGTGCGATGCAACGCTGAAGTATTCCCGAGATACTTTGCTTGTATAATTCTCCATTGACTACTCGAAAGGACTTGCTACGCCTGATTATCTGTCTAGCCTCACGTGGGTCGGCCGGGAGCTGTCTGTTGAGCAGGTAGTCGAGATATTTCTGCGTCCAGACTGGCTCGACCATGAAAACCTGTCGTGATATATTGTGAATAAGCTCGATAAGCGCGACCTTTGGGCTGACCTCTTTTTCTGGCGCTGCTGCAGCTTTCTTCACTTTGACCGATCGCTTGATCATCCGTTCGAAGTATATTCCTGGCGGTATAGGTGTATTGGTGGAACCCATGTTTGCCAGTCTATCTGCTTCTTCGTTGCTAGATCTTGCAATGTGCTTCAGCTCGCAGCCTTTAAAGCTTCCTTCGAGTAGGTTGTACATGTCACGATATGCGACCATGTTTTCAGCAATGGCGTCGCATTCTTTCATCGTCTGCTGCACTATGAGATTGGAATCACCGTAGATCATTAATCGGGTAGCTCCACAGGCGATTGCCATCTTCATCCCGTGCAACAGGGCTTCATATTCTGCGTCGTTGTTCGAGGCTGGATCGTCTGGTAGAAAGTCCAGTCGCAGGACGTATTGCAGCTTGTCTCCCCGAGGTGAAATAAGAACGATTCCAGCTCCTGCTCCTTCGTTTCTCTTGGATCCATCGAAGTACATTATCCAATTGCTCGTGTACTCGGGTGGTCCGGGCGTTTGTAGCTCTGTCCATTCGCTGAGGAATTCCACGAGTACTTGAGATTTGACTGCTTTTCGTTCTGTATAGGTGATGTCCCAGGCGCCCAACTCGATGCTCCATTTTGCTATTCTTCCGGATGCCATAGGGTTGTTCATGACTGTCCCGAGTGACGCATCATTAACCACTGTAATGGTATGTTCCTGGAAATAGTGTTTGAGCTTTCGGGCTGTGAGAACAACTCCATACGCCAGCTTCTGATAATGAGGGTATCGTTGCTTGCATGGCGAGAGCACTTCGCTGATGTAATATATTGGTCGTTGGACTCCGTACTCTTTGCCGTCTTCAGGTCGTTCGACCACGATTGTTGTGCTAATGACCTGGTTTGTAGCGGCTAGGTATAGTAGAAGCGGCTCCCTTTCTTGCGGTGTTGCAAGGACGCGCCTGCTTTGCAACGATCGCTTCAGGTCTGCGAACGCTTGTTTAGCTTCGGGTGTCCACTCGAATTTGTCCGTCTTCTTTAGTAATTTGTAGAAGGGTAACGCTTGCTCTCCCAATCGTGCGATGAACCTGCTTAGGGCGGCTAGTCGTCCTGTGAGCTGCTGGACTCCGCGTAGATTGGTTGGCTCCTTCATAGTCAGGATGGCTTGTATTTTTTCCGGGTTGGCTTCAATGCCTCTGGCGGATACCAGGTACCCGAGGAGTTTTCCTGCAGGGACGCCGAAAACGCATTTGGTCGGATTGAGCTTGATCCGATATGCATTAAGGGCGTCGAACGTTTCTCTGATGTCCTCGAGGAGTGTGTCCTCTACTCGAGTTTTGATGACGATGTCGTCGACGTATACTTGTACGTTTTTGCCAATGAGATTGGCGAGGCATCTTTGCATGCAGCGCCGATATGTTGCGCCTGCGTTCTTCAGCCCGAAGGGCATTGTCGTGTAGCAGTAGACACCGTGGGGTGTGATGAATGCCGTCTTCTCTTCGTCTTCCTTTTTCATTCGGATCTGATTGTATCCCGAATAGGCGTCCAGGAAGGAGAGGCGTTGGCAGCCTGCCGTAGAGTCCACGATCTGGTCGATTCGTGGTAGAGGAAAGTTGTCCTTGGGGCAGTGCTTATTCAGCGATGTATAGTCGATGCACACCCGAAGGATGTCCGTGTTCTTCTTGGGGACCAGCACCGGGTTTGCCAACCAGGTGGATATCTTGATCTCCCTAATAAAGTTGGCGGCTAGCAGTCTGTTTATTTCTTCTCCAAGCGTCTTCTGCTTGGGTTCTGAGAATCGTCGAGTCATCTGTTTGATGGGTTTGGCATTAGGAAAGACTTCGAGTGAGTGCTCGGCAAACTCCCTGGGTATTCCTGGCATATCTGCGGGCTGCCAGGCAAAAATTTCCCAGTACTCACGGAGGAGTTTGACGAGCGCGCCTTCCTATGCTGGCGAGAGGGTTGTGGAAACCACCACGGTCTTGGCAGAATCCGTCGGGTGCACTTGGTGCTTGCGGGTGTCGCTGTTGGCGCTGAATTCCAGTTCAGGCGCGTTCTTCTTCGTGAGGGGCATGACGGAGTGGTCCGTGGTTTTTGCCAGCTCTTGAAGTTCTTCTTGCATCCCGAAAGATTTCGCGATCTCATTGAATTCTATGTCACACTTGTCTGACTTCTGGAAGTCTCCGTCGATGGTGATCACGCCGTATTCGCCGGGTAGCTTGAGTTTCAGGCACTGTTCCAAATATCATCCGATATGCCGATTTATCAGCCGATTTATCGCTTATCGGGTAGTGACCGATATGATAAATGAATATCAGTAGAGTTTATCATTCGGGCCATTTTATCGGTCTTACAAGCGGTTTATTAGTCGATATGCCGATAAATCGGCCGATATATCAATTTTCCAACACTGGAACATATGATCTTCATAGAATTTTTAGAATTATTGAATAAAATATATTTATATATCATAATTTAGAGTTTTTAATGCTAATATGATATATTTGAATATCATATTTTAGTGCTACAATTTGGGATTTACAAGAAAAATGGCCGATAAACAGTCGACCGATAAAATCGATTTATCGGCCGATAAGCCGATATATCTCTTATCATGGGCCGCCCGATAAGTTAACGATAAGCGATATCCTGAACATTACTTTCAGGTACGCGTAATGTGGTACTGCCATGAATCTGGCGAACGATGTTCGGCCAAGGATGGCGTGGTACTGTGAGGGCCAGTCGACGACTTCGAAGTCCAGGAATTCCCTTCTGTAATTGCTTGGAGAGCCCAGTACAACTTCTAAGTTGATTGTTCCGAGTGGACGGATTGCCTTGCCCGGAACTATCCCGTGGAAGGATGTTTCTGATTCCGTTAGGCCGTCCAGGTTCTTGTTCATTCGACGGAATGTATCCGCGTAGATGATGTTGATTCCACTGCCGCCGTCCATGAACACGCGGGCCAGGTCGTAATTTCCGATTTGAGCCTGGATGACGAGTGCGGCGTGTCCTGGTCGATAGACTTGTGGTGGATGGTCTTTTTTCGAGAACGTGATGGGCTGATCTGCCATCTTCAGGTACTCGGTCTTTGTTGGCGGTGTCTGCACTGCCATGCATAGTTTCCTCGTGTTAGTCTTTTGAGCTCTGCGAGAGGGGCATACCTTCTGTATCATCGCGAGTTGTCCTGCCGGGTTCGGGTATGCATTGGCTCCATTATTTTGTGGTGGCGGCGCAGGTAGTGCGGCTAGCGCCATGTTTGGGTTTGCTGGTGGAGGTGGTGGTGGAGGCGGTTGAAATTGATTTCCTCCTCCTGGCAGCGGCGGGTAGTTTTGAGTGGATGCGAATCTTTTCCTCGCGAGAGCATCCGAGATGTCAAGAAACTTTCGACAATCCTTGAGAAGGTGTGTTGCCTTAGTTTTGCCCGTGCGCTTATCTGTAAACAGGTGTAGCGAGCAGTATGCATCGAGATCCTCCTCGGGGGACTTTTCTTCTGCCTTTGGTTTCCACTCGCGACTTCCACGGCGGCCAGAGTCGCGGTTTCGCGTGAATTCTGCCGCCACTAATTCCTCCCTGTCCTCGTGGTCGTAGTATTTCCTTCTCTTTCTTCGTCCATGGCGGTCTTCCTCATGTGCGGGCGACGATGCTCTTTCATTGCGCACCGCGTCTTCTCCGTTAGCCCATTTTTCGGCTATGATCATTAGCTCCCCAATGGTTTTGGGCGCAGCTCTGCCTAGCTCTTCTCGAAACGCGGTTCTTCTCGCTCCTTTGGCGAAGGCCTCAATCGCCACCTCTTCTGAGATGGTTCCTGCGGTGTTCCTGAGTGTGGTCCACCGCTGGATATATTCTCGTGTGGATTCGCCACTCTTCTGTTTGCACGCTCGTAATTCTTCGATTGTGGCTGGCCTCTTGTACGTCGACTGGAAATTTTTGCAGAAATCGCGGTGCAGGTCGTCCCATGATGCGTAGCAAGATTTAGATCTTCTCTCCAGCCAACTACGGGCCGCGCCTATAAGATGCAAATTAAGGTATTGCACGGCTGTGTTCTTGTTCCCACGTTGGCATTTTACTGCCGTGAGGTAGTCGCTTAACCACTGGGAGGGCTCGAGTGAGCCGTCGTATTTTGTCACCTCCGTTCTGAGCTTGAACCTCTTGGGTAGAGGTGCTTCTCGGATGCTGCGAGCGAAACAGAGTGCTCCACAAGTTTCGTCGTCCGAGGACCTGGATGAGGAGCGCTCGCGATACCGTGAAGCTCTCGCCCTATCCACCTTCTTTTGGGCGAGATCTGATCGCGCGTCGTATTCGGACCGGTCGCGGTCGTTGTCTTTCCTTGGTTCTTTGCTTCGCTTTCTCGAGCGGCTGCTGTGGCGCCGCGAGCTTTTGTCTCTAGGGCTGTCGTCGCTGCTGCTTCGACTATCGCCGCGGCGGCGGGCTTCTTTTCCCCGACCACGTCGTGGCGATTTGTCTTTTCTCGGGGATGAACTTCTATGCCTGCGAGGCGTTTCTTTATCCTTGTTCCTCTCCTGTCGCTCCTTTTCCAATTCTTCTTCGGTCTTCTTGCGATCATGAGAGGCGAGCCTTGCGGCCGCCAATCCTAGTCCTTTGCGAATTTGTTTGTACTGTTCCACCCGAGGGTCGCTTTCCGTTGGTTGGTTCATCTGCATGTAGGTTGCTGCGGCTAGGATCGCGGCAGCTGGGGTTTGCGGGTAGACGTTGCCGTCATCGTCGACCCTCATGAAGGAAGACGTGGTCGACCTGTCGGTCGCAGTCACGGATTCGTGGCCCCTTGATGATGTTGCGTGTCCCTTCCTCGCGGGTCGGGTACCGACTGAGGGTGCAAGGGACTGTTCGACTCGCCGCAGGCTTGATTCGTCCGCCGCTCTTCTGCGACGGGCTAGATCCGCCCGGGCTTCTTTGATGTTTGAGGCCGCTCTCACTAGGTGGTAGTGGTAGGCGGTTAGGTCTTCTTGTGAGGCTCCTGTCGCGGGTGGCTGACTCCGCCGCATGGCCTCCTTGGCCCTTTTCTAGGCCTCCCGCGAAACGCCGATTATATCGCGCTCGGTTGCGCTGAATTCGGTTTCCAAGGGTTGTTCCGATCCTGCCATGCAGACTTGGGCCAGTCGTGGCTCGTGCGTCCTAGGCGTAGATCGGAAAGCTTCCCGTACCCGAGATGGTTCCTCTGTCGAGAGGGCGTGGTAGTCGACTGTGTTGAAGCGGATGGACTCGCCACTTTTCTCCATAGGAAAGCGCGAGTTGACGGCTCCAGATTCAGGTTCAGATTCATCCGAGAAGTGGAGGATTTCGTCTCTGTTCGCCATGAAGTTGAAGCTCCCGAACGTCAGGGTGACGCTCTTCTCCAGATTCTCGAACACCGGGCGTGATTCCGGCGAGTGAGGCGTGACTATGACGGATCCGATCCGTACAGGATTGTTCGGAGCCGTAGTCGATGGTTTCCAACGGGAGTTGGATGTCGATGAAGCCGAAGATGCCGGTGATCCAGCGCCCGCGATCCCCACGGTCGGCGCCAATTGTCGAATCTCTGACTCCACAAATCCCTCAGGTGACCCTATCGGGTTTTGACTAGGAGAAGTCATGAGCGCTGGTGAAATCGTCGGCTTGACAGGGGGCGAGTTTTACCCAGGTTCGGGGCCCTCGAAGAGGTAAAACCCTTACTCCTGCCTTCTGTTGATCTGTATTGGATGATTAGATCGGTTACAGGTTGCTCGAATCGAGAGTAGATCTCGAGTTCCGAGGCTTTTTGGTCGTGCGGTATTACTTGGTCCTCTCCTTGGGTGCTCTCCTGGCCTTATATAGATGGCCAGGTCTCGAGTTCTACCCAGAGAGGACTCAAACCCTAGCTGGGTCGGTTACAAATTTCCTAACTTAATCCGCAAGCTGATGCGGGTGGGCTTCACATGGGCCTTCTAGAGTACTCCAAGGGCGCTTCCTTTTGGGCCTTGACCTTGGGCCTGAGAGGGGGTGTCCTTACCCGCAGGGTCCAGGATCCATATCTTCGTCACCTTGCGTGAGCATTTTATACGTGGAGCTTGCTGAGTAGACCCCTGATGCCGAAGCCGGCCAGCTGAGCTCATCCTCCCTCGTCTCCTCCCTCTCAGTCCTCTGGATGGACACCCAGAGATTCATGCATTGGCCTGGAACTCTTAAATCAAGCGGGAGCTTGATGTTAGACAACCACCTATCATCTCTCAACGCCTCATAGACGGTCCTTCTATTGGCCGTTCTAGTGTTGACCACCTCTCTCAAGAGTGGGGCAATGTCTCCAACCGTGAGCCCTAACTCTAATTTTTACCAGGCTATTGAAGACCTCTGTTGCCAAATTATCTCTCAAGATTTGCAGCCCTTGCCATGGTCGAGACTCATCCGTTCTTCTCAGCCATTCCCATCTGACATGGAGTGCTAAACCATGCAGCCCCGGGTTCTTCACTCCCAACCCTCCAAACATTATTGGCCTGCAGACATTTTCCCACGCCACCAGGCATTGACCCCCTACTGCATGTTCAGAGCCAGACCAGAAAAGTTCCCTCGTCCACTTGTCAATTTCTTCCAACAGCCAACAAGGAGGCTCGACCACTAACAACTGGTGGACTGGCCTCGCCGCAACCACAACTTTGACTAAGGTTAGTCTGCCTGCTCTAGCAATCATCCCACTTTGCCAAGATGACACACGCCTCAGGACCTGGTCGAGCAGTGGCTGCCATTATCCTTTTGTGAGAGGTCGCAATGCTAACTGAAGCCCGAGGTATTATATTGGAACCCCACAATGTTACATTTCAGCACATGTGCTAACATAGTCTCATCAGCCTCCTCTCCACGAATGAGCGTTGCCAAAGTCTTGGCATAGTTAACTTGCAAGCCCGATGCTTCCCCGAAGATGTGCAAAAGTTGCGTCGCTGCAACCAGACCCCTTTCCACGGGCTTGATGAAGAGTACCACATCATCGACATAGACGGACACACGCTGTTTCGTTGTGCAGCCCGAAAGGGGGCAAACAAACTCTCCTCAACTACCTTAGAGATTGTGCAGGTGAACACCTCCATTTCCAGCAGGAACAACATGGGGGAAATAGGGTCCCCTTTCTCAACCCTCTAGCATGCACGATACTCTTCCCTAGCACTCCATTTACCAAGATTTTTGTACTGGTCGTGCGAAGCAGAATGGATATCAGACTGCACCAAGCCACGTTGAATCCCATCTTCCATAACACTTCCAACAGAAAAGACCAAGACAAGGAGTCGAAATCTTTAGCAATGTCAAGCTTCAGAAGGACGCCCTTCTCCATCCGAGAATTTATTTTCCGAGCCATCTGCCGAACCAGCAGAAAGTTTTCGTGCAAGCTCCTACCCTTAACAAAGGTTGATTGATTTGTGCTGACAAGCTCCCCCAATTTCTTCCTGAGTCTGTTTGCGAGGATTTTTTAGAACAATTTTGAGAAGCTGTGGACAAGACTTATTGGCCTGTAGTCGCCCACCTCAACAACATCGGGCTTCTTAGGTAACAACACCATCAATGCTTTGTTCAGCTTTGCAAACCCTCCTACCATCTCCTACTACAAGCTTTTGCAAGGCAGCCATGATATCATGTTTGATGATACTCCAGGACTTGTCATAAAAGGCCCCAACAAACCCATCTGGCCCAGGGGCCTGTCCGTCGGGAGCTCTTTAATAGTGATCCAGACTTCCTCCTCCGTGAAAGGCCCATTCAACTCGCGCAGATCGAGGAAATGCAATCCAATGAAGTCAAGGTCCACGGTGGATTCCCTTGTCTGCATCTTTCCTAGCAGCTTGTAGTATGCCTGATAGAAAGCCTCCTCTTTCTGTGCTTGCTCTTTGATCAAGTTGCCTTCCACGCTGACCCCAGGGATGAAGTTTTCACTCTCCTTCCATCAGCCACCACATGGAAGAGTCTCGTGTTGGCGTCTCCCTCCTTGAGCCACCTTATTCTGGACCGTTGCCTCGCCATGGTTCTTTCCAGGGAAGAGAGCCCCAAGATGGCCAATTTGAGCATGCGCCTAAGCCACACTTCTCATGTGGATAAAGGCCTCCTGTCCTGAGCGGCCTCCAATCTGAGAATGATTGTGTTTGCAATGGCCAATTGGATCTTAATGTTGCCCGTCTTTTTCTGTCCCCAAGATTGCAAGTGACGAGCGAGGTTCCTAAACAATGCATCCAACCTCTTAAAAGGATCAACAATATCCTCCTCACACTTCCAGCCTTCTTTTACCGCATCTTCAAAACCCTCCAATTTAAGCCAAAATAGCTCAAACCTGAATCTCCTCTTAGGCCTCACAGCAGCGCACGAAGAGACGTGAATGGGAGTGTGGTCTGACACATTGCTGGAAAGAGCTTGCATAATACAGTGAGGGTAACCAATGTCCCAATCAACTTGGGCTAACGCCTTGTCGATGTGTGTCATGGTTGGGGAGGCTCTCTCATTGCTCCATGTGTATAAGCGACCATGCAAGTAGATGTCTCTCATCTCAGGCAAACCAACAAAATTCCTTAACCTTCTCATCATGTTTTTGTTCAGCTTGGCGTTATTCTTCTCGGCCACCGACAGGATCATGTTAAAGTCACCCACTAGGAGTCAAGGTCCAGGGAATAAGGACCTTCGCTCTGACAGCTCCTGGAGGAACGGAATCTTCTCCACACCCGATTGTGGGCCATAAACTATAGTGATCCACCAGCTTTTATTATCTATAGTAGTGACTTCCCATGTTAGCGCAAAAGAGTAACACTAATATGACCCATGCTCAGGGCAGATGTATCCCAAGCCACCAATATGCCCCCTCTCGTGTCAACCGCGAGCAAATTCGCAAAGCCGTCAAAGGACGGCCCCAGACATTGGAGAACAGTATAGCGGTCCACAATGTTAAGCTTAGTAAATTGAAGGCATACAAGATTGACCTTAACAGAATCCACGAAACTCCTGACAGAATCCCTCTTCGACGGATCATTCAGTCCATGAGGGTTCCAGCTCAAAATATCTATGCCTATATCCATAAAGACACAGACAAAAGCCTCCTCTCCTTGGGACTAGTCCCATCAATGAGCGCACACTGGTTGGCTCGCTTGTTGAAGAATATCGTCCAGCGGCGGCAGAGCCTTCCTAACGATGGATGCCACCACACGCAGATGGTCATCCTTCATGGGAGAATCGAACAGACCTCGGAACTCCTGAAGAGCCCTCTCATCAACCACCATGTTGTCCGGGACGACTCCTAAAGCCTTTAGGAGCACGTTTTCTGCCGCAGATGCCTTCTTGAGTGGCTTGCTAGTCGACGGGGGGATTCCTGTGCGGCATGTCTGCCTTCGAGGAGTGCAAGGCACCGCCCCAGCTCGAGGGCTCGCAGTGGCTTCTACTTCCCGCAACAGGGGCGGTGCAAGATTCTTAAGCAGTCCAGCATAGAAAGCTCGAAGCCTGCTGACTTGTTGTGCATCTAACGGCCCGGTCAGTGTGTCCGAAGGCGGAGTAACTACGCCTCCCGTGGACCCGTCCTCAGAGCGTGCCTCCGAACCATCTTCATCCTGCGTGAGGGACACCTCGAAATACTCCTCGTGGCCCATATCAGCGGACTCTGCACCTGGGCATGGGCACACCGAGACATCTAAGGAGGAGCAGACAGATACCCCTCCCGAAAACACATCTCGCACGGGAGGAGCCAAACATTTCTCCCCACGTACCAAGTCAACAACAGGCCCGCCCAGGGCCCAAACAGACCACCAGCTGCTCTCCAATACTTCATGTGGGTCCGGAATCGGAATCTTCAACGTCCACAACCAGCTCCAAATCCTTGCTGCTCGGCGAATCAACACAAAGCATCACCTGTCGTCAGAAGCCGCTGGGTTGATGGGGCCAGCGAAGCCTCAGGCAGGTTGGTGCATGCTTCCGTGGTACCCTCAGCCACCAAGGCCACGCATTGGGAAGTGGCACCCAACCCCGGCGTACCAACTATCACCGTCCTCTCCAAAGTGGAGCATGCCTTAACTGCAGGAGAGCACCCTCCAATCACTGGCTGGGGCAGACGCGCGGGACCCGCCATGCGGTTGGCAGCATCCGGACCCAAAACGCGTATACGCCGATCAGAAACTGCAGCGGGCCCCACCCCAGGATCGATGGCGACCGTACCCTCGCCACGCGTACTCCTCTCATAGGGTTCCTCCTCCCTCTCAACGGAATGGCAACCGGGGCCCACCCCGCGGTAGCACCAAGTACAGAAATATCTCCGCGCCTAGTGGATAGCGCAATGGGGCCCACCCCAGGGGTGGTAGCTCCCTCCGACTTGCCACATGCCCTCTTCCCATAGAAGTTCTACAAACCGTCAGGGGGGTGGCACGCACTTTCTCGCCGTGTGACCGGCAGGGCCACCTTTTGACTTGCTTTAGCCACAGTTCGACCCCCCCCCCCACATCAACCTCGGGATCCCTCCTTCCAAGGCTTTTAGCTTTACCAGACTGCAGCGATTCGGAGGGTGGAGATCGACCCGGGACCGCCATTTGAATCATGGGTGGAGCGGGGCGGTTATGTGGCTGGGAAGATGCCACGCGTTCGGCTTTGAGTGGGGGAAGTCTCAACGCTCCTGGCGCCGCGACCATCTGGGCAAAAGAATGCCCCGCGCCAAAGCTGCACTGTCCCTGACGGCGTGCCCCACTACGGCGGTCTAGAATGCCACGCTGCCAAGGGAGATGACGTAGCCTCCTCGTTTCCCATCCCGTCGATCAAAGTCCACCGAGCCGCCGCTACTGCCCGCGCCCGGCGCATGCGAGGGCGCACCGTCAACCTCTCCACCTTCTCTTCCACGATGCCAACGTGGATGAGGATTTTTTAGCGGAGCGTGTCCACCTCGTCGGAACCAACCGCCGGCATCGGGCTACGCGAGCAGGGCGAGGGGAGTTCCTCCAGGGGGGACGTGCGGTCACCATGGCTCGCCAGCTCCGGAATCATGAGCGTGCGGGCCGGCGGGATCAAGTCCACACTCTTCGTTCAAGCAGACAGATGGACCTCTGACATGTCGTCGCGGTGGTTGGTCTCAAGCGCAAACTCTCCCACCACGCAGGAAGACCCAGAAGATCCTCGATCACTTCAATCACCCAGGCATGGGCTGGGATCCCTTCCATCACCAGGTTCACCTTAGTACCCATAGGGGTCGAGTAAGCTTGAGATTGACGGTTCCATGGCCTCGAGATGGGAATCAACCCATCACATCTTAAGGACGGCTGAGCACTGAGACGACGCTGACATTCTTCGTTAGCGAAGACAAGGAGGAAGTCCTCTGGTACAAACTTGTGGACCGACACATACTCATACTCAATGTTGAGCTTCGACTGCAACGCAGCGTAGACTTGCTCCGGCAAGACCGGCGGGCTAGGTCGAGCGACGTAGGCGACCATGGAGAACCGGAGCAGGTTCTCCATGTCACGCATCCCCGAAGAGCGGAAGACCACGCAGAGGGGGGGCCTCGTCTTCCCAATCCCCATGAGGTGTCGGTGCGGAGCAGCCAGCCTCCACAGCCGGAGCGGGCATGGGTGGCAACAGTGGACGACTTGCAACCGTAGCTGCAGCGACGCCTCTGTACTGACCACCGTGCTCAGCTCGAGGCTGCACAGAGGGAGGCGCCCACCGGGCACGCTTGGCGAGGAGCTCGTGACGCAGCTTCTCCTCGGACATTGGGCTGCGCGGCTGCTTGCACTCCCAAGCTCCATGGCCTTCCTCACCACAACGATTGCAAACCTGCTCATTAGTGCACCCACTCTTCATATGGCCGGGCCGGTAATATTTGAAACAGAGGCCGGCGAGCGGGGAGGAGTCGTCGCCTTAGCCACCGCGGCCATCCGTTGTGCCGCCTTGCGCTTCCTCCCCAGTAATCTGCGGGAAGGCGCCGCAGGGGCCAAGTGAGACGATCCTTGACACCCAGCACCAGCGCCGGCAAGGAAGTGTCCACCTATTCGTCCATCGAACCCACCGGCGACAGAGGCTTCGAGGAGATGCCTAGGCCTTTCACCCGCACACAGAGCCGCGGAGGAGGAGGACGCCGGGCTAGCCGGCGAGCCAATGGCGCGCTGGCCACTCCGAGCCAGCTACAGATGGGCCCGCGCCAACGAGTCGTCCACCATGTAACCGAGCATAGGGGTGGGGGGAGAGCGTGCGGGGGAGGAGAGGACGTCGGCGCCGACGAGCTGGACGACAAGCTTGGTGGACGCCGGGGCCGGAGTTGCCACCGGCGGAAGGAGAGGAGAGAGGAGGCTAGCTAGATGAAGCACGAGAGATCATCACCTTGTGTGCGCCGGAAAGTTCATCAACGTGGTGGTGGACTACGCGCAGTCGCGCATGGCCTCCCCAACCCCACGTGGCCCCTGCCTGGGCCCACGACCTCGTCCTAGATCCTCCTCAATCGGGTGCCGAAGCTTA
The DNA here is from genome assembly GCA_028641055.1 of Alopecurus myosuroides. NCBI lineage: Eukaryota > Viridiplantae > Streptophyta > Magnoliopsida > Poales > Poaceae > Alopecurus > Alopecurus myosuroides. The sequence goes on from CM054061.1 coordinate 330,035,531, forward strand.
TGCTGCTCGACCTTCACAGCCTCACCTTCAACTTCGGACCGGACCAAGTCGCCATGGTAGCCTGACTTCTTCGGGCCTGTTCGGGAACACTTCGGCTTCGAGCTCCTCTGCCGAAGCACGCATAGCTATCCCAAGCGCAACGGCTTCGCGGATCTAAAAACACGTAGCGCTCGGGTGTTTAGCCCTCCGTCTCATATTAATTGTCTTAAAGTTGGACAAAAGTAGATGCATCTAACAGTAAAATATGTCTAGATATATCAATTTTTGTCCAACTTTGAGACAATTAATATGAGACTTAGGGAGTACAAATTTGGATAGTGAGTCTTTCCGCAATCCATAGAATAGAAAAACGCGGAACAACGACAGAAACAACATACAAACCGTCGGAATCGAATACTAGCAGTCTAGTTCGTCCTTGCTGCCGTGTAAATTGAGGTCCGTAAAGCTGCAGATCAGCGATGGAGCCGCGTCGAGTTTGGATGAAGAGGTGATTTGTCTTCTCTCTTGGTGGTCACTTTGGTGGTGCCGAAGGAGATGGACAGGCGCTGGTCTTTTTCATAGGATTATACTATCCTTTCAGTATTATAATGTCGGTGTTTACGTGTCTTGTAACCGGATATTTATCTTATGAATGAGAGTGTATTACCTTGAAAAAAAAAGAGTCATCACGGGAATAGAGACGGAAAGCGAACACCTGCAGCCTGTCACCTCAGCCATTTCGTAAATAATTAATGGAAGAAGGGGCATGCACTGGCATACCCTGCTGACAAGCCATGCAACAGTGTGCTACTATTAGTATGGAAAAAAGGTTGATTGCGTGTAAAACTACTCAGCTCGGTACAGGCTGCTCATGTGTAATACACTAGTAGAAAACAGGGCATTGAGCCAACCACATTGGACCCGGATTGGATATGAACCGGTTCTAAAGGGTATGTCAGCTGGGCCCCCTCCCTGCAGCAAATGGCCGCAAGGCCTTTAGGACCGGTTTGTAACACAAATCGGTCCTAAAGGTTTTTGGACCGTTTGCTGCAGGGAGGGGGGCCAGTGGCAGACCCTTTAGAACCGGTTTGTATCACAAACCGGTGCTAAAGGTTTTCACATTTTTGTAGCAATTGCGGGGCCCAGCTGTCAGACCCTTTAGCACCGGTTTTTAACACAAACCGGTCCTAAAGCCCTTCCCTATATTCCACCCCGAGCTCAGCTCCATTTTTTCCAGCTCGAGCTCAACCCCATTTTTGCTCTCTCCTTCCTCTTGGGAGCTCTAATCCATCCCCATTTTTCTCCACCATTTGTCAAGATTGTTGGCACCCATCGGTCCTACGGTTAGCATCAATATTCCCTCTTCCGGCATTGCAAGTTTTGCTCGTTTTCTTGCTCATTTCATTTTTGTTGTGCTAGCTAGGTGTTTAATGAAATGCCTAAGCTAGAGAGAGTTCATCATTTGTTATGTATACATATGCAATTTGAGCTCAAATTTAATTATGATTTGTGGTTTTTTTTAGTGTCGCGCGTCTTGTCCCCTCCTCACCGCCGTCGATCGCCCCGTCACCGACACAACCTTGGTGAGCCTATTGTTTTTATTTACCAAAACAAATTTTGATTTGTATGATTTACATATTTACTTGTATATAATTTTCTTATTGTGTAAGATTTTTTTTATATGTATAGCGCCATGGTTTTGATATCCGTCCCCATTGGCCCTCGTCCAGTCTATGATTCGGATGTGGTATATTATCTTTTATAACTACATATTTTCATTTCCTGATTATATGACAATTAATTACGCCGACCAACTTGACATAGATATTTTTATCTAGGAGGTAGTGGAACCGGAAATGCCAATCGACCCTATTGTTGAGAAATTACACTTAGTTGAACAAGAAAATGTTGGCCTGAAAGAAAGATTGAAAAAAACTGAAGAAAGATTGGAAAAAACTGAAAGAGAGAAGATGACCTTGGAAAAGGTTCTTGCCGGTGTCGTCGATGGTCACAAGAGCGAGATGGACGCAATGCGCCTGAAGATTAGAAATATTAGAAAATATGCAATTAGTAAAGAGGCTTGGTATCATTATGCCGTCGGGTCAATTGTTACCTTTGTTGCGATTTTGATCGCAATTGTTGTTGTTTTTAAATGCATTAATTAGAGAGAGTTTTCATGGTTGGTTTCAGTGTGTATTTTAATGAAAACTATATATGTATGGTCACTACGCTACTTTGGTTTTAACGTGTGATGAACTTTTTGTATTAATTAATTAATTTAGTCATGATGATTTAGCATAATGGTTTTTGATAAATTTATATAATGCAGATGAACCGGCAATGGATGTACAGTGATCGACGTCGTCCCGAATTCCTTAATGGCATGCATAGTTTTCTCAATGTGGTTGAGAAAAACAGGCAGAATGAATTTATTTTTTGTCCATGTAAAAAATGTCAGAATAAGAGGAATTTCCCTAACTCAAGAACCATACACACCCACCTGTTGCAAGAAGGCTTCATGCCCAGTTATTTTTGTTGGACCAAGCACGGAGAAAGAGGGGTTGTAATGGAAGACAATGAAGAAGAATAGGATAATGATAACTATCCTATGTTCGGTGAACACGGTGATACTGAAATGGGGGAAGACGAGCCTGAACTTGAGGACATTGTTGATGAGTCTGATGATGATCTTCGCCAGGTCATTCGTGAAGAACAGATAAACTGCGCAAGTGAAAACGAGAGGTTGAAGTTGGAGCGCATGTTAGAAGATCACAAAAAATTGTTGTACCCAAATTGCGAAGATGGCCAGAAAAAGCTGGGCACCACCCTGGAATTGCTGCAATGGAAGGCAGAGAATGGAATATCTGACAAGGGATTTGAAAAGCTGCTGAAAATAATGAAGAAGATGCTTCCAAGAGATAACGTGCTGCCCTGCAGTACGTACGAAGCAAAGAAGGTTGTCTGCCCTCTAGGATTGGAAGTGCATAAGATACATGCATGCATCAATGACTGCATCCTCTACCGCGGTCAGCACGAGAATTTAAATGCCTGCCCGGTATGCGGTGCATTTCGGTATAAGATCAGGCGAGATGACCCTGGTGATGTTGAGGGCGACGATCGCCCTAGGAAGAGGGTTCCTGCCAAGGTGATGTAGCATGCTCCTACAATACCATGGTTGAAACGTTTGTTCCGAAACAAAGAGCATGCCAAGTTGTTGCGGTGGCACAAAGAAGACTGTAAGGAAGACGATATGCTGAGACACCCCGCTGATGGGTCGCAGTGGAGAAACATCGACGATAAGTAAGAGGACTTTGCACGTGACGCAAGAAACTTAAGGTTTGGTCTAAGTACAGATGGCATGAATCCGTTTGGGGAGCAGAGTAGCAGTCATAGCACCTGGCCCGTGACTCTATGTATCTATAACCTTCCTCCTTGGTTATGCATGAAGCGTAAGTTCATTATGATGCCAGTGCTTATCCCAGCCCCGTCGCAACCTGGCAACAACATTGATGTGTACCTGAGGCTACTGGTTGATGAACTTTTAGAGTTGTGGGCTGACGAAGGTGTACGTGTGTGGGACGAGTACACACAGGAGGAATTTGACCTACGAGGGTTGCTGTTTGTAACCATCAATGATTGGCCCGCTCTTAGTAACATCTCAGGACAGTCAAACAAGGGATACAGCGCATGCACACACTGTTTAGGCGAGACTGAAAGTATACATATAGGCAAGAATGTGTACCCGGGGCATCGTCGATTTCTTCCAGACAGGCATCCCGTAAGAAAAAAAGGAAAGCATTTCAAAGGCGAGGCAGATACACGGAGGAAGCCAACCCTCCCTAAAGGTAATATTATATATGACATGGTCAAAGATATAAAAGTAATCTTTGGTAAGGGTCCTGGCGCACAATCTGTTCCGAATGACGCCGACAACCACGTAGCCATGTGGAAGAAGAAATCTATATTCTGGGAACTACCCTATTGGAAATTCCTAGAGGTTCGCTCTGCGGTCGACGTGATGCACGTGACGAAAAATATTTGCGTGAACCTGCTAAACTTATTGGGCGTGCATGGGAAGAAGTCGAGAGATACACCAAAAGCACGGATGCACCACCAACGTATGCACGAACGAGACGACCTGATGAATCTAGAGAATTTCAAAGGTCCTGCCAGCTACGCTCTTACCAAGGAAGAGAAGGAGATCTTTTTCCAAGTCCTGAGCAGTATCAAGGTCCCGTCTGGCTACTCGTCGAACATAAAAGGAATACTAAACCTGGAAGAGAAAAAAGTTCCAAAACCTAAAGTCTCATGACTGCCACGTGATCATGACCCAGTTACTTCCGATTGCATTGAGGGGGCTTCTGCCAGAAAACGTGCGAGTACCCATTGTGAAGCTATGTGCATTCCTCAACGCAATTTTTCAGAAGGCAATCGATCCAGCAACTCTACCAAGTTTACAGAAGGACGTGGTCCAATTTCTTGTCGGCTTCGAGTTGGTGTTCCCACCAACGTTCTTCAATATTATGACGCACCTCATAGTTCACCTAGTCCAAGAGATTTCCGTTCTCGGTCCTGTATTCTTACACAATATGTTCCCCTTTGAGAGGTTCACGGGAGTCTTGAAGAATTATGTTAAAAACCGTGCTAGGCCAGAAGGAAGCATGGTCAAGGGCTATGGAACAGAGGAGGTCATTGAGTTTTGTGTTGACTTTATTCCTGACCTGAACCCGATCGGTGTTCCTCAGTCGCGCCATGAGGGGAGACTGCGTGGAAAAGGCACGCTAGGAAAGAAATCAACAACATGTATGGACGAGCATTCTCTCACTCAAGCACACTACACAGTTCTAGTTAATTCCAGCTTGGCGGCTCCATATATCTAGGAACACAAGGATATTTTACGCTCGGAATACCCGGAGCAACGAGAAGATTTCATTGCTAAAGAACACACGAAGACTTTCGGCGGTTGGTTGCAAAGACGTCTCATTAATGACAACATTGTTGAAGATGAGCTATACTTGTTGGCCAAGCAACCATCTTCGACTGTATTGACTTTTAAAGGGTACGAGATAAATGTTAACACATTTTACACGGCAGACCAAGATAAAAAGAGCACCAACCAAAACAGTGGCGTCCGGTTTGATGCAAAAGACGACAACGGACAAGGGTCACATACTATGGTTACATAGAGCAGATATGGGAACTTGACTACGGACCTTCCTTTAAGGTCCCTTTGTTCTGGTGCAAATGGTTCAACCTGTCAGGCGTGAAGGTAGACCCAAAGTACGGAATGACAACGGTGGATCAGAAGAATCTTGGGTACGGCAATGATCAATTCGTCCTAGCCAATGATGTGGCTTAGGTTTTCTATGTGAAGGACATGTCTAGCAGACCGAGAAAAAGAAAAGATAAGGAAGCGAATACATCAGACGATGAGCCAAGGCGCCACATAGTTCTTTCAGGGAAAAGAAACATCGTGGGAGTCGAGGACAAGACAGACATGTTAGAAGATTACAATAAATTTGATGAAATTCCTCCCTTCAAAGTCAAAGATGATCCAAGCATCCCTTTAAATGATGAAGATACTCCATGGTTACGGCGCAATCAGAAGAAAGGCAAGAAGAAAAATAGATAGTGGGTGTTGTTGGTGATGTGTAATAATGTATTAAACCTTTTATGTAATTGTGTTGACCATTTTGATAAATATAAAAAAATTGACCAGTTTCCACTAAATTTGACCATTTTGATAAATATCATTTTTATTTTTTAAGTGTTAAAATGACATTTAGACAATTTGTAAACAAAATATCAGAAAATATAAACATGTTGTTATAATATTTGATTTTACAAAAGCTTTTTTTTATACAAAATTTTTGAGTCTATTTTGGAGAATTAAATGACATTTAGACAATTTTTACACAAAATATGAGAAAATATAAATATGTTTTTATAAATATTTGATTTTACAATTTTTCGATTCTACTTTGATTTTACAAATAAATGTAAAATAAAACAGAAAAGGGAAACAAAAAATAAAAATAAAAGAAGAAACAGGAGAAAAAAAAAAGGAAACAAAAAAATATCTTTATATTTTCAAATTAGTTTGATAAATATCTTATTTTTTATTTTTTTATTGTTTTAAATGACATTTAGACAATTTTTACACAAAATATGAGAAAATATAAATATGTTTTTATAAATATTTGATTTTACAATTTTTTGAGTCTACTTTGATTTTATAAATAAATGTAAAAGAAAACAGAAAAATTAAACAAAAAGAAAAAGAAAACAGGAAACAGAAAAAAGGAAAAAAGAAAAAGGAAAAAACCCTTTAGGACCGGTTTTTAACAACAACCGGTCCTAAAGGTGGGTTCACGCGCGCACTCTGAACGCTTTAGCACCGGTTGTTAACACCAACCGGTGCTAAAGGCTTGTACAGAGTCGATTTCAGTCCCTTAGCCAAAAAAAAAATTCATTCGCACGTCTTCTCTCCTCCCGGGCGAAGCCCTGCTCCGATTCCTCGCCGCCGTCGCCGTGCTCGCCTCCACGTCGCCGTCGCCTCCTCGCCGCCGTCGCCGCGACGCCGGCCCCGCCGCGCGCCCTCGACGCCTTGTCGCCGCCTCCCTCTGCCCCTGACGCCGTCCGCCTCGCCCGCGCCCCCGACGCCGCCCCGTCACCGCCACGCGCCTCCCTCTGCCCCGACGCCGCCCCGACGTAGTCGTGACATCACAGAGGCAGAGGCACTCTGTGAGTTTTTTGTTTTGTTTTTTTTCTATTGTAAAATAGATTAGCTAGAATTAGCTAGTAATTATAATTAGCTAGAATTAGCTAGAATTATCTAGAATTTTGTAGTAATTATAATTTGTAGTAATTATAATTAGCTAGAATTAGAATTTTATTTTGATATCATAGTTGTAAATTAGAGTTCTTCATTTTATAAATTAGAGTTCTGCATTTTAGAGTATTGCATTTTATAAATTATTATACCACATTCTCTATATAAATAACCAATGAATTAATTTTGCTAAGTGTCCGATGAAATAATTTTGCTAAGTGTCCGATGAAATAATTTTTCTAAGTGTCCGATGAAATAATTTTGCTAAGTGTCTAAGTTTAAAAAATGAAAATTTTATTTTGATATCATAGTTGTAAATTAGAGTTCTTCATTTTATAAATTAGAGTTCTGCATTTTAGAGTATTGCATTTTATAAATTATTATACCATATTCTCTATATAAATAACCAATGAAATAATTTTGCTAAGTGTCCGATGAAATAATTTTGCTAAGTGTCTGAGTTTAAAAAATGAAAATTTTATTTTGATATCATAGTTGTAAATTAGAGTTATTCATTTTATAAATTAGTGTTCTGCATTTTAGAGTATTGCATTTTATAAATTATTATACCACATTCTCTATATAAATAACCAATGAAATAATTTTGCTAAGTGTCCGATGAAATAATTTTGCTAAGTGTCCGATGAAATAATTTTGCTAAGTGTCTGATGAAATAATTTTGCTAATCCCGTAAATAATTCCGATTCTTATTACTAGCAAGTGTTGAGCTATGGATCCCCAAGAACCACATGATCCGCACGCCGATCAGCTCGCGGGAATGGGTGAGGCGGAGAAGGAAAGATACATGTGCCAGATGATTTTTGAAGATACAATGGCCATATATCATGATCACGACGGTGGACATGCGTTTAGCAATCAATTTTTTAACGACTCCGGTGACGGAGCTGAGAATATAGAAGATGTAGTAGATGACGACGACGACAACGTCGACGATGCAGAAGTGCCCTCCGGAACAAACTCTGCCAATGTATATCTCAAGTCACTGTTGACGCAATAATTAATTTGTATTGCACTTACTAACGAATCATTATTTTCCCGTTTAGGCGCCCTCCGGAACAGCTAGCGCAAGTACTGAGACAAAGTCGAAACGAGGCCCGGCCGCAAGGTTGAAAGATACTGCAAGGTACTCGATCGATAAAGTTGCTGCTGATGGCAAACCACTGGAACACCCAGAAACTTATCGCAAATTTGTAAATCAGTGCGGAGTTGTTGTAAGAGACCTGGTCCCGATCAACTTAATAGAATGGAATAAGCCGAAGACCGGCGCCAACGTTGGAGCTACTTATGTCGATGACAGATTGAAAAGAATGCTTTGCGACACGGTCTGGCTAAATTTCAGCGTAGCGGAAGATAAGAAGAATAAAGTCGAGGAGTGGGCTTTGAAGAAGATGGCCACAAAATTCCAGAGGTGGAAGAAAGACTTGTGGAAGAAATATAAGGACGAAGATCCAGTTTTCACTGGGCACCTAGTGAAGATAAGATACGCTTGGCCTGATTTTAAGGCGTACAAGAAATCGGGTGTCTTTACATCCTGATCAGCCACAAATACGGAGAATGCGAAGAAGAAGAAATATCACCATATTTTGGGGTCAGGTGGCTACATGACTGTCCTGCCTAGGTGGCGACGCTATGAAGATGCGCTTCTGAAAAGAAATATCATTCCACAGACACATGACTGGCCCGATAGGTCCAAGTTCTGGTTGTTCGCGATTGGGGCAACATTGGACGCTGAGACTGGGATGATTGTTGCGGAGGGACCATGGTCGGAAAAAATAAAACATGTTGTATCAGATCTAGAGAAGGCAATAGAAGCTGTTCGAAAAGGAACTTTTGTTCCCGATAGAGAGAACGACGAGCTGACGAAGGCACTCGGGAACCCCGAAAAGTGGGGACGAACACGAGGCTGTGGAGCCACTACCCCGTGGAACCAAGGGTTTCCGACGGACCTTGGCACTTACAGAAGCCGTGGTAGAAGCAAGAAGAAGGCGCTGGAACGGATATCGACATTAGAAGAAAAGGTGGCGTTTCTCTTGAAGAAAGGGGGACACCCTATACCTGACACTTAAGAGGAGGAAGAAGATCCTGCACCTGACGCTGATCAGCAGCAATTAGAAGACGGTCCTGTAGCAGATGCCGTCCCATCTCAGCATAGAAGCAGCGTGGGTTCCACGCAGCTGCAGCTAGAAGACGGTCCTGCAGTCGAACCGTCGGCGCCTCACTACCCCGTGGATGATATCACGGAGAAGACAAACTGTGAGATACATATGCCAATGGGGAACATATCCTTCATGGTGGCGTCAGGCTATGCTTTACCGAATCAACCTGGAGCAACCTACCATGGTGATCAGATTCCAGCATCCCATGCTCGTGTCGGGTTGTCAACAATTACGCCGGGATGCCAGTCAATTGAGCTTCATATTCCTGGAGGTGAAGGCGAGAAGACACTGGGAGAAATGGAGCTTGGTATCATCTTATGGAATAAGAAAACACATTGTGTTTCCTAACGCGGAGCCAAGGCCACCGACTCCTCCAGGTACAGATGCACCACCACCAACAATTATTGAATGTTGCACCACATGTAAGCCTATTTTTAATAGTTTTTTCACTTTCGTACAGAGAATGCACGACCTCCAAGTCCACCCCCCAACGCACCTCCAAGTCCACCCCACAACGTAGATTGGGAGCCCGAGGCCGAGAGTCCATCGCCCGTGCACTCCCATGAGCCGACGGATGCGCCCACTACGGGTACGGCAAAGCGGAAGCTGCAGTTCAAAAGAAACGGGACTCCTCCCAAGAAGAGAGAAAGTAAACCCAAGAAAGTCAAGACTCCCCCGAAGTTACCAGGCCTGATGACTCCGGAGGAACTAGACGAGGCCATGAAAGCCAAAAACAAAGCATGGTTCGCACGGTTTCCCCTGAAGCCCCCTCCAAACATCTGGAAGGAAACTCTGAAGAACATACCAAAGTGGAAAATTGAGCGCACCATCGACAACTTATATTATCCTGCACCGCCGCCACCGCCGCCCCTTTCAGACTATGAACGGTACATTGAAAAGATGCACACCGCACAGATGAAGCAGACGGAGCAGATGAATCAGGCGGAGCAGACGAAATGCGGGAAACAAGTTCCCCAGCTCGGACAACAAGAAGCACAGTCAATTGCCCCGCTCAAGGTGTTATCTGACCAGGCTTCAGTGTCCGGTCCACGCATGGGCGACGTAGGTTACGCTATTGCTGATGTGGTATATAAATATAAGCCCGAGCACCCTCTGGTCGAAAATCCTAGTGCTCTAACAACCCAACTATGGAATTTACATGTTTGGTACTTGGAGGCCGCAAGGCAAAAGAGAGACTGTATCATGGCGGCAGTTCAGGATCAACACTACTTCGGAGAGTACGGTGTGGAGGTTGGGTTCGATGATTTTTTCCAGATGTACAATCAACGTGCCCTCGACAAAGCTATCCTCAGCTACTACTGTTTGTAAGTGATTTATTTGTGTAATTTAATTATTTAGTTAAGCTCGCGTTCATTGCCCGTATAATTATCACTCACGACATTCTTTTTGTACGCTACTATGCAGAATGAAGATTCGTGAATGCAGGCTGGCAGGAATCTGTGACTTTGGGTTCATTGACCCGTATTCGTTTCATCAAGAGACAATAGAAAAGTTCAACAAGGATACATCGGATGATTTGCTAAGGTTTTTGAAGCGACAAAGTACCAAAAAAGAAATTCTTTGGCCCTACGGATTCAAGTGAGTGTTACTGTCTTGTACACATTCCATTTTGCTTACCTGATGTTAAGTGTAATTGATGAGTATGCATGACTGCGTGTGTACACGTGCGCAGGTCCCACTTCATATTGTTCATCATTAGAATCGATCAAGGACAAGTTGAAGTCTGGGACCCGGGGTTTGGCAAATGTTCATCAAGGAAGAACCCGGTACATGGGCAGACAAGTTCCACTTTCAGATTAACAAAGTAAGTAGTACTACGTACCCTGGTTTCAATACCGTTACAATTCTCTTGATTATTATTAATTTGACTAAATTATGTTCTCGTATATAGAGCGTCCCGCAACAACCACCGGGCACTGATTATTGTGGATACTACGTTTGCGAGTACATTCACAGGATTATCAATGAGAAATCCCGTACTTCCAGAAATCTAGAGGTACGTAACCGGATCTTCACAACTTTATTTATGTTACCATCAATTATGTTTAGTTTTGTTCATAACTTAATTGTTTTCATCTACTTCTTTTAAAGCTGCAATGAAAACGGGCGATGCTCAAACCAATCCAACGTTGCAAGACAGTTGCAGAGGAATTGGCAGGATTTCTCCTCACGCAAGTCATAGATGAAGGCGGAGAATTTTTCCATCCTATGAACCAATAGCCAGCTCCCTTCTCTATGCAAGTATACAGCTATTGGAAACGAACTTCAAATTATGTAATGATAATCGCTCGAGTACTTCGTGTTACATGTATATATGTACTTTTATTTGGTGCATCAACATTTAACCGCAAACACAGAATCGGAAACACTTAACCGCAAACACGGAATCGGTGTTTCCGGATACGTGTTTCCGATTACGTGTTTCCGACTCCGTGTTCGTAAAAAACGGAACACGGACACACGGAATCGGAAACACGGAATCGGAAATACGGAATCAGAAAGACGTAAACGGAAATACGGAGCCGGAAACACGTAAACGGAAACCCTGAAAATACGGAACATGGAAACACCGAAATACGGAATCGGAAACCCTGAAAAGAAAAGGAAAAAAAAAGAAAAAAAAGCATTAGGACCGGTTGGTGTTACCAACCGGTTCTAAAGGTCCTCCGCCTGTGCGCACTTTTCGGCGCCCATGTGGAGGCCTTTAGCACCGGTTTGGAAGAGACCGGTTCTAAAGGGGGGGCCTTTAGTCCCGGATACGTAACACCGGATGTGTATCCGGGTCCAAAGGCCCTTACCAACCGGTTCTAATACCCCTTTCTCCACCGGTGATAATACTAAAAAAAAATAGAGCGTTGATGCATCTTGCCAAAACCGGCCAGCGGCAGCTTAAGTCATCAGTGCAGTATGCAGCCTAGTAGGAAAAGAAAGATAAACCCGATCGACTACTCCCTCAGTTCCAAAATAATTGTCTCAGACTTGCACCAAAATAAATATATCTAACATTAGAATATGTCTACATATATCTATTTTTGTTCAACTTTAAGACAATTATTTTGAGACGGAGGGAGTACAACTTCTTAGTCGCCGCTTATTCGCATACATATTGAGGCCTAGGTCTACATAATATTGATGCGGCATACCCAATGGTGAAATCCTAGATCCCCATACATACATACATATATATATATATAGTGCATGTTTCTTGTTTTCTGGGATGATCCATAAAATTTCTCTACAAATACTAAAACAGTTCTAAACTATATAATTAATACATGGTCATTCTTTTTCTCAGCATAACGTGTTATCTTTTTGAGAGAGAATGAGGTCTAGTTGTGTATACAAATATGGTAGAAAAAATCATGATTAACAAAAGGAGACAAAAAAGACCAAGAAAAATACTACTAGAAGGGGGACAACACTTCAGACTGTATTGAACAAAAAAAATACACTAACTGCCGCAATGTGTGCAAATGCAAGGAAATTGTAGTGTTTGAAGAATAAATCTCTCCTACATAGAACTAAAAATTTGAAAACTTGGAACAAAATCACACTATAGTTGGGAAAAACTATAGAGTGGAGGAACACATCAAATCTACACACGGCAAAAATAGTAGAATATGCGGGACTATACATGGACTGTCTAACAAATGAGTAGTTCAACAAAAAAAAACTAGGCTACCTGGGATATAAAAAATCATCCTTGTAACGAATCCTAAGGATAAGGGAAGAAGAATGTTTAAACAACTGGACAATTTGGACAACCGGTGAAAGATACTTCTAGACTACGTGGAACAAAATTTTATTAATGAGAGAAAATTTTGACCGAACGGAACACAATTTAGTAACCAAGAAAAAATATAACACTATAAGTAATTTTTTTAAACATTATTTAAATGTAGGAACAAAAATTTTTGGAACAAATGCTTGGAGCAAAATTTAGAAACAAATGCTTGGAACAAACTCTAGGAAAAATACTGGGGACAAAAATCAAGGAACAAAATTCCTGGAACAAAAAATCTAGCAACAAATGCTTGGAACAAATGATTAGAACAAAATCTAGGAAAAAAAGCTTGCAATAAATGCTAGGAATAAAAATATAGAAATAAATGCTAGAAACATAATTGGAACAAATGTTAGGAACAAAAATGGTAGGAACAAAAATTTAGGAAAAAAATCTATGAACAAATGTTTGGAACAAAATTCTAAGAACAAGAAATTTAGAAACAAAATGTAGGAACAAATTCTTGGAACAAAATCTAGAAAAAATCTTAGTAACAAAATCGAAGAGAAAAATTTCAGAACAAATGCGGGGAACAAAATCTAGGAACAAAATGCTAGGGGCAAAAATCTAGGAACAAAATATAGGAACAAAAATGCTTGGAACAAAATCTCGAAACAAAAGCTTGGAACAAAATGCTGGGAACAAAATATAGAAACAAATGTTGGAAACAAAAAATCTACGAACAAAATCTAGCAGCAAATGCTTGGAACATAATCTTGGAACAAAAAAGATTGTAACAAATGCAAGAAACAAAATCTAAGAATAAAAGCTTGGAACAAATTTTGCGAACAAAATCTAGGGACCAAATGCCATGAACAAAAATCTAGAAACAAAATGTAGGAATAAATTCTTGAAACAAATGTTTGGATCAAAATTTAGAAACAAAAGCTTGGAACAAAATCTACGAACAAAAAAACTGGAAAAAATCTAGGAACAAAATTCCTAGAACAAAAAATCTAGCAACAAATGCTTGGAACAAAATATAGGAATAAAATCTTGGAACAGAATGCTATGAACAAAATATAGAAATGCTAGAAACAAAAAAAAATTGGAACAAAAATCTAGTAACGAATTTTTGGAACAAAATATTAGAAATAAAAGCTCGGAACAAAGTTCCATGGACATAGGAACAGAAGCTTGGAACAAATTTAGGTAGAAAAAACTACAAAGATAGAAACAAAAAGTGGAAACAAAGATAGGAACAAAGTTCCATGGACGTAGGAAAAAAGTTTAGAACAAAGGTAAGAACAAAGTTAGGAACAAAAAGCTACAGAGATAGGAATAAAAGCTAGAAATAAAGTTCCTTGACATAGGAACAAAAACTCGAAACAAATGTAGGAATAAAAAGGTACATAGAGATAGGAACAAAATGTAGGATTAAAATTCCATGGACATACGAACAAAATGTCGGAACAAAGGTAGAAACAAAGTTAGGAACAAAAAGCTACATAGATTGGAACAAAAGTTGGAAACAAAATTTCATGGACATAGGAACAAAAGTTCGGAACAAAGGTAGAATAAAGCTAGGAACGAAAAGGTACACAGATAGGAACAAAAAGCTCGGACAAAAAGTTAGGAACAAAAGTTCCAATGACATAGGAACAAAAACGTGGAATAAAAGGTAGGAACAAAAATCTCCATTGACATAGGAACAAAAAAGATTGGGGAAAAAACGATGAAAGATTTAGTAACGAAAAAGCTCCATGTAGGGACCAAAAATCTATAGAGGGACAAAGTTCCATAGAGATAGAAACAAAAAGCTCGAACAAAAAATTTAGGAACAAAAGTTCCATGGACATAGCAACAAAAACATGGAATAAAAGGTAGGAACAAAAAAATCCAATGACATGGGCGCAAAAAAGATTGGAACAAAAGCGATGAAAAATCTAGGAACAAAAATATCCATGAAGATGCGGATCAAAAAAATCTATAGAGTAACAAAGTTCCATGGAGATAGGAACAAAAATCTCGGACAACAAAGTTAGAAACAAAAGTCCCATGGACATAGAAACAAAAACATGGAATAAAACAAAAAAACTCCATTGACATTGGAATAAAAATATTGGAACAAAAGCAATGAAAATCTAGGAATAAAATCTCCATGGAGATAGGAACAATTTATTTTTTATCCCCGTACAATTTATTTTTTATAGTTTGAAAATTTTCATGTAGGTTTTTGTTGTTGGTCTCTATAGTTAGTTTTGCATAATTTATTGGTTTGTACATGTCATCCTTGCGTAGGGGTCATGCTAGATCGTTCGAATTTTATCTGATGTCCAAGAAGGGACTCTATATAGTTTGTTATGATAAGAATTATGATTATGTTGAATAAAAATAAAATTTTAAACAAGATAGATTATTACATATGCTTACAATACTATAAAAACAACTATAGGAGATATGAGACACGTGGCACACCTCCATTGTGGTGCGTCACGCCTAATGGCTTAGCCGTGGCGCACCATACTGGGCGTGCGCCACACCTATGTGTGGGCCCAGAGTGGCGAGGCGCTCAGGCTTAGCCGTGGCGCAGCTGGATGTTGGTGCGTCACGACTATCTCAACTAGGTGTGGCGCACATGAGGGTGGTGTGCCACGGCTATATCTTCCACCATAATTAGCACAGCTGTGGCGCACCAGCCACATGTGTGCCACGCCTAGTTGAGATAGTCGTGACGCACCAATAGCCCGGTGCGCCACGGCTAAGCCTGGATGCACTTTAAGTGATTTGGACCAACATCCATTGCCGGTTCATCTGCATTATATAATTATCAAAAACCATTATAGAACATTGTGAATAAAGAAATGACCACTGAACATCGAGAGATGAAAGGATAAATTTGGTACCTCGACCGAGGAGGAAATAACAAGGAGAAAGCTTAATAAAGTGTGGCTCAGACAACTTAAATCATGTTTGTTTTGTGCGAGCTAAAGTGGAATTATGCTCCCGGGCATTTCATTGAATACCTCTTGTGCATAGGAGGGAAAACCAAATTAGCACACACCCTCTCACACCTTCTATGTCCTCCACACAGAGTGAGTGGCTGAGGAGTGGAGTGTGGCTGGTCGGTTTTATATATAGGGACCTTTAGCCCCGGTTCCAGACACGACCCGGGGCTAAAGGGGCCTTGCTTGACCGCAAAACCTTTAGCCCCGGTTCGCGGCTCGAACCGGGGCTAAAGGAACCCCACAAGGTGCTCTCCGTGTCCCCGGCCTCTGGAATGTAACCTTTAGCCCCAGATCATAGCGGAACCAGGGCTAATGTTGTTTTTGGGCCTAAACAAAAG
The DNA here is from genome assembly GCA_028641055.1 of Alopecurus myosuroides. Lineage (NCBI taxonomy): Eukaryota > Viridiplantae > Streptophyta > Magnoliopsida > Poales > Poaceae > Alopecurus > Alopecurus myosuroides. Next base: position 330,051,610 of record CM054061.1, read on the forward strand.
GCTTGTTCGCCACTAGTGTAGGCTAATACCAGCATTTCTAGCTTTAGACATGAGATAAACATTAGATAAAGTAACAAATGAGTTAGAGAGGCCATGGATAATACCTTTAGCCATCCCTGATAACTTGGCTTCTTTAAGGTCTTGAGCTTTCTCGAAAGCAGTCCTCCCATCTCTCTTAACATGTTTGCTCATTCTTGTGGCTATGATAGGCCCCACTTTGATTTCTCAGAACTCTTCATTTTACCCTTTGAAAATTCAGCACCTTCCTGCTCCTGAGTAATTGGAAGGGCATCCTCCTCAGACTCATCATCGAAATGCTGCAGTAGAGAAGCGTTGATGTTTTCATCGGGGTCCCTCATACTAGGGGCCCCAAGCGAAGGTACAGAGACATGGTTTTCCAGAATCTTACTTCTGACACTAGCTTCTAATTCTTTATCACGTATTTCTGTAGCTTTCTTCCCAGCTCTTCCAGAGGTAGCAGCTAGGGTGATCACTTTGTCAGTTTCCATATTGGAGGCCCCAGTGTCATTCTGCTTTTCAATCAGGTCTTGAAAGTCATCTCCAAGCACATCACCATCCTTTATCCCTTGAGTCTCTTGGCCATCATCATCCCCTCCATATTCATCATTCACATTAAGTGGCTCATCATCCACTGTAAAGTGGAGCAGGAACATTTCTTGACCAATTTCATACATCATATCTTCAGGAATCATGTTCACATCTCTAGCATGGATTCTAATCCTGACCACCTTGTAGAAATTCCTGAAGATGTAGTGCCAATCCACATTATCCAGCACCCCTAGAGTGGATGCTATTTGAGCAATCACTCTCCAGGTGAACTTCTCATGTCGAATTTCTTCTATTTTTAACCAAACTAAGTCCATCTTTTTGGCAGGTTCCACAGTAGTCCGCCAGGTTTTGAAAGAAAAATTGACTTCCTTCTTCTTCAAGTTGATAGATGGATGCTCCGTCAAGTCCTTGGCCTTTTTTGAGGGGGAACCTTACTAGGAACCTCTTTTCTGAAAGTTGCCTAGATTGCTAGAACCATTTGGTCTTCCACATATCAGTGAAGTTCTGTACTAGCTTCTTTTCAGAAATGTCTCCCTCATTTATCACAACCACTGCTACATTTTCCAGGTTTAGCCACTTAGCAGCCTCAGGACTCTCCACATAAATATGGAAGAAGCCCAACCCAGAGTTGGAGTTCCACCAATATTTAGCCATGGGGAGTGGCTTGTACCATTATGGGAAGGAGTCAATGTGATGGCCTGCAATCCCACAGATGAAACACAGTTTGGATCTAGGATAGAGGCCAACATAGTGCCCAGGGTCTCCCCAGTTGTAGCAAATCACATCCTTGAACTTGGGGTCAAGGATTGGGTCTTGATCCACAACTGACTTGCCCTTTGACTCGGCAGTAGGAGCTTGTGTTGCCTGCTTCTTCCCATTGGCCCCTGTCTTTTGCGGTTTGTTCTTCCCCCTGTTGCTACTGGCTTTCTGCTGCAAGTTCACCTCCCGAGTGTTGTTACTCTGAACACGAGAGGTCTGCAACAATGAGGGCGCGAACTGCACTGGATTCTGAGCAACTCCAACGGCACCTTGCATCATCTGCTGTTGTTGAGGGAATTTCATCTGGTATGGCTGCCATTGCCCCCAGGAGGAAGTTGTTCCAAATTCCTGGGATCACGGGGAACATACCTGGGCCAATCTCTTGCCCGAATTGCTGAAAACCGGGTTGTTGCACATTGCTTCGGAGGCCGAACTTGGCCCCCCGGGCTTCCCACCCTGACGACCGCGACCTGCTCCTTGGCGATCCCCGCCCCCATGCCCTCCTCCATTTGTCGCAACCACTTGTGCAAACGTTGGGCGTGAGCCTCCACTCCACAAGTAGCTGGAGAAGCTTATTCTCTTAGGGGCCGAAAGGTGGGAGCCGCTCGCCGGGAAACAGTCCTCCGGCGTGATGGACTTGCTTTCGACGAGGTCGCGGCGAATCCAAATGGGATTGGAGTGAGAAGCCCTAGCTTTACCCCCCTTTATTCCTTGGACGCAGAAAACCTCGATTCATCTTTAGCCCTCAGACACGCCTCTTCTCTCCGCCATGGATTTTGACAGATGTCGAAGATCCAATCTAAGTCGGGTTTCCATCGCTTCCAACCGGGGCCGCAGGTTCAAATCTGCGAGGTCGCTGCTCCTTAGCGCGCTGCGCCTCCGCGACGACGAAGCTGCAAAACGCGCGCACGTAGACGACACCCTATCCCGGCGAAAACTCCGGGGATCGCTCCCTCGATCGCTCCCTCGATCGCGCCCAGCTTGGACGCCCTCCGCAACGACCTCAGCGAAACTCCGTGTGTGGTATGTAGCGCACTTATTTCTTATTACTCTTGGGTACTTACATGTGTCCTCGTCAACCCGCTCCCCGAAACTTATTAATCTTGGGTAATTTTCGATGACATACTATTTCTTATGAAGATAATTTTGAATTTGGAGTGGATCTTGTTTATAAAACATATCGGAGTGTCGCTTGAGGTAAATTTTCAATCTATAGATGTAGGGAAAAAAAAACTACCTCCGATAGCCTAGTACTACAAAATACAACACATAGCACGACAATTATCTCGGATCAGACGCGACTAGCATTTTGTGTTTAAACAAATTACAGAATCGGGATGAACAATAATAATTCCACTAAGGAAGTTTCAAATAACAATCACAGATCCATAGCCCATACTATCACATGATGATGATAAACACGTACGGAAGTACTAAAAGGAATCACAGGCTAAATTTAATTTGCTGGCATAATTATAGTGCGGTTCTGCCTCATCAGTCTTGAATGCTGCGTGCTCCACCCTGACGACGACCACGGGGTTCTTTGGTCAAACACCACTTGACGTACTCGTCGTCATCCGTACGTTGTCGGCGCAGACGCCGGTTAGGAGGGGCGCCATACCCATAATACCCGGGTGCCTCGTAGTCCGGGTCCTCCTCCTCGCTAAGTTCGTCTTGCGCCAGGTCCGAGCGGTCAATCTGTGTGACGCCCACGTTTTTTAGATAAAAGGCTCACGGCCCGACTTTGAATTAACGAAGCAGAGAGTTCACAACACGAGTTACAGATGCTGAGGCGTTACAGCTTAGCCAAACGAAAAGACGACAAACATGCTGGGCGCTACAGCTTAGCCGGAAACAGAAGCTAAGAAAGAAACAGCCAAGATAAAGCGACCCAAACGCTCCATCATGGCGCAACGACAGCAGCGGGGGGCGGACAAGCGGCATGGATGGCCCTAAGCCTTCCGACCAGCAGTCTTGCTTCCACCCTGTCCTGCTCCTTTAGCTGAGGGAGCCAAGCCTGCAAGAAAAGCATAGTTTTGAAAATAAGGCCAGCCGGGCGGTTAATTGTAACCCTTTCAATAGCAAGTTTATTTCTAGCCGTCCACAGCGCCCAGGACTGCGCCATAAATAACAACCACAGCAGCCTACGAGCCCCTCCCGCGGTACCGTCGATGAGAGCGAAGAATTGCGCGAAGTTAGCCGGTCCCCAAGCTCTCCCTAGAGCTTGGCGAAAGACCGCCCACGTGAAGGACGCGAGAGAGCACGAAAAGAACATATGCGCCGCGTCTTCCCCTGCGCCGCACAGGGCACACTTGCCATCCGAGGGGCCCTTCCTAGTGACAAGCTGAGAACCAGAGGGCAGTCTGTCCAGAATAAGCTGCCAAGTAAAGATCCGAATTTTGAGCGGCGCGCGGGACTTCCAAACCTCCTGCCAGGGGGCAACCGAAGCCCCCTGCACCAGGTTGCGATACATCGAGTTGACCGAGAACTGCCCCGACGGTTCAAGAGTCCAAGTAATGGTGTCCGCACCCTCAGTGAGGACCACCGAATCTAAGAGGGCAGCAAGCTCGTGCCACTGAGCCAGGCCCTCGGGGTCAAGAGTCCGGCGCAGGCGGAAGCCTCCCTCCAAAACAGCCGCCACCGAAGCGTCCACCTCGACGCAAATGTTGAAGATAAGAGGGAAGCGCAGCCTAAGGGGACCGTCCCCTAACCACCAGTCTAACCAGAACTTAGTCCGCCTCCCATTACGGAGTAAGTGTTTGGCACCCGCCTTGAACCGGTGTTTGATTTTCTGAAGACTCCTCCAAAAGGGCGACCCACCGCGGGTCGTCGAGGAGAAAATATCGTCAAGGTGGAGGTATTTGTTTTTGATCAGCGTAGCCCAGATCGACTCATCCTCCTGGTAAAGCTTCCAGACCCATTTCAGCATCAACGCTTCGTTCATCTTTCTCGTGTTAAGAAGCCCGAGACCACCGCACTCCTTGGGTCTACAAACGGAAGGCCAGTTGACCATATGGTATTTTCTCTTGGTGCCCGCTCCTTCCCAAAAGAAGCGCGCCCTAATAGAGTCAAATTGCGAGTGCACCCCCTCGTGCAGCAGAAAGAGTCCCATCGTATAGATGGGAAGATTGTCGAGGCAGGAATTGGAAAGAATGAGCCTGCCACCCGAGGACAGGAACCTACTCATCCAAGGTTCGATTCTACCGGCAAGGCGTTGCACCAGGAACAGCCATTGCTCCACAGTGAGTTTTTGTCGGAAATCGGGAGGCCGAGGTACAAGAACGGAAAAGACCCAAGTTTGCAGTTGAGTTTGTTGGCTATCTTGGTCTGCTCCGCTAAAGGCTGATCCAGGACAAAGACCTCGCTTTTATGGTAATTAATTTTGAGCCCCGACATGTCTTCAAAGCACATGAGAAGGAATTTCAGGTGAGCGATGTCTGAGTCGGAGTTCTGGATCATGATGATGGTGTCGTCCGCGTATTGGAGGTGAGTGACCCCTCCCGGAACCAAGTGTGGCACCACGCCATGAATGTGTCCGGAGGTATTAGCAGCCGAGAGAATCGCGGAGAGCCCTTCCGCAACGAAGTTAAAAAGCAGGGGAGAGAGAGGATCCCCCTGTCTCACCCCCCTCTTATTCTTGAAGTAAGGTCCCATAACTCCGTTAATGGAGATGGCAGTTTGCCCTCCCATCACAAGCTGGGAGATACGGTGAACAAAACCCGCGTCAAACCCTTTTCGACGCAGGGTCTCCACCAGGAAATCCCAATTTACTCTGTCGTAAGCTTTTTCAAAGTCTAGTTTCAGAAGAATCCCCCCAAGATTCTTTGCGCGGAGCTCGTGGACGATCTCATGAAGAGCGAGCGCCCCATCCAGAATGAAACGGCCTCTAATAAACGCGGTTTGGTTGGGGCTGATGATCCTATGCGCAATGGGATCGAGTCTGGACGCGAAGGCTTTGGAGATGATTTTGAAGATGACATTGATAAGGGCGATTGGGCGGAACTGACCAATACGATCCGCCCCTTGCACTTTAGGAATTAGGGACAGCACCCCTGAGTTGAGACGCGATATGATTATCCTCCCAAGGACAAAGTCATTCAGAATGTGAAGGACGCCGAGTTTCAGGAGGGGCCAGCACTTCTTAAAGAAGCTGGCCGGGAAGCCATCGGGGCCGGGGGCCGTGTCAGATTTGAGCCCCTTGATAATCTGCTCGAGCTCCTCCTCCGAGAAAGTTAGGGCTAGCAGCTCGTTTTCCTGCGCCGAGACCTGCTTATGCTGGGGCCACGTGTCCACCGCCAAACCACAGTGACGGGGAGCCACCGAACCCATCAGGTTGCGGTAAAAATCATAGATGTGTTTCTGCAGCGCAAGGGGATCAGAGATAGATGCCCCATCCGAGTCAATCAAAGAGGAGATGCAGCATCTACGACGCTTCCCATTAGCAACGGCGTGAAAATACGCCGTGTTGGCGTCCCCCTGGAGCGCCCACTTGACTCTCCCGCGTTGGCGCCAGAATTCCTCTTCCGCCCGATAGATTTGAAGGAGGAGATCCTCCAGGTGATAGCGCAAAGCCCACTCCTCGTCATCTAGACCCACGGAGTCAGCTAGATGATCCAAGTTCTGAATTTGGGCAAGGAGGGACTCCTTCCGTCCTCTAACCTCCTGCCCAAGGTTACGGCTCCAACCCCGAAGCCGCTGTCTAAGACCTCCAGACATAAACTGCCACCAGTCTATGATATCACGCCCCTTAACCGCAGCTCGAAGCTGATCCCACCAGCCCGAGAGAGTTTGTTGAAAATCCGAGCGTTCGAACCACCCGGTCTCGAAGAAGAACCGGTTACTACGCGCCGGGGTCCTGCCCCCGGTATCAAAGATAAGCGGCGTATGATCGGAGCCGAGACTGGTCTCAGCGACCAAGGAACACAGCGGGAAACGAGCTTCTAAAGGAGCAGAGATAAACACTCTGTCCAGCACACATCTGGTCGGGTTCACTCTCTTATTCGACCAAGTATAACGCGCCCCAGTGCGAGGAATTTCTGACATGCCCCAGTTTGCAATGTGAGAGTTGAACAGGTTAATACGAGGCCAGTTGATCTGATCGTTGTTTTTATCCTCCGCCCTACGGATGAGGTTAAAGTCGCCTCCCATGATGATTGGTCTGGAACACCCAGCAATCATAGCGGAGATCTCGTCTAAGAAATTCGACGAAAGTGCGTGTTGCGCCGGGCCGTAAATTCCAACCAGATCCAAATGCAGTTGAGAAGGCCGATGGAAGACGGAGAGACTCAGGAACCAATTACCCTTCACGAAGGACCCTACCTCGAACATGCTATCCCGGACGCCCATCAGCAAGCCTCCCGAACGCCCGGACGCTGGGAGCCAGGACCAGAAGAAAAGTTCCCCGGTTTCGATCCCCCTAAGCTCCCGATCAGAAAAATCTTGGCGGATGGTTTCCTGAAGGCAAACTACGTCAATTCTGTGATGCCGGATAGTTTCTTTTAAAAGGGTTCGACGCCCCGGCGCGCCAAACCCTCGAATGTTGAGAAACAGACATCGGATCATGGATCAACCGCTTTAGCCCGTGCTAGGCGGGTGAGAGGGCGAGAAAAAGGAAGGGGTTGCGGTTTAGCGGACTTCTTGCGTCGGATTGGGCCAGATTTGGCCGGGGTCGCTAAGGAAGTAGTAGTGGGGGGCGGAGGGGTCACCTCAGACTGAGCAACTGGTTCGGCACCGGGTGTAGCCCCTGCTACCTCCACGGCCTGGGAAGCAACCAACTGGGCAGCGATCTTCGCTCTAGTGAAGGCCAGCTCCGCCTGCGCCACTTCATTGGCCCGAAGAAGCGAGACAATTTCTAACGGCGATTTCTCCGCGTCTTGGAAGATAACGCAACTATCCTGGGCGACTTGCAAAAGATGATCGTCCGAGAGCTCGTGCAAGACAGTGAAAGGGGCAAGGTGGGACGCACCTGTCTTGTTCTTGTTCTTGGTGAGCTGGATGGCCCTGTCCAGCATCGGGCCGTCCGCCGAGGTACCAGCCCGAGCGCTCTTCCGCTCCACCGACACCGGCAGCGGGATCGCAGCGCTGCGAGGGGCGCGCGCCACCGGCGCCGCCAGCGCCTGCACCACCTGGCCAACCAGCGGAGCACCCGCCGGCCCGTGAGCCAGGCCTGGAGACTCGCCCGAGAAGTCCAGCGTGGTCGAAGGGGCGAGGGCAGCGGCCAGCACCCGCGCTGGTCTGTCTGCGTTAGCCTTGCTGCGCCGCTCCCTCTCCCGGGAAGCGCGCGCCGAGTCACCCATCGAGACTCCCTGGTCAGAAGCCGCCGTAGAGTCTGTCACCGAGGAGAGCTCCAAGTCCAGGCGGCGGGGCGGAGCGACGGGGGGCGGCTTGGCAGCGCCAAGCTGAAGAGACGCCGACTCCACCGCACGTGGTGAGCGCCTGCGCTGCAGAAAAGACCCGTATTGGTCTAAGGGTGGAGCAGGCGGGGGCACCGCCGACGACTGCAGCACGGAAGCTTGGGCCCCGCCCCCACCCGCGCCGCCTTTAGGAGGAGAGGCAGCCTTCTTCTTCTCGCGACTACCGCGGCGCCACCTCTCGTTATCAGTTTCCTCATCAGAGGAGGGCTCCACCAGATCGTCGCCCTCCCCGGTCTTGTCGTTGTCCTTAGGGGGGTGGGGTGGGGGCGGAGGGGAAACAGAGCTGGGGTCCCCCTCGGCTTCAATCCGCACCCGGAAGCCCTGACCGTTGACGCACAGCATCACGTGGGGAGGCACCCCTTGGGAAGCGCGGACCCCAAAGCGCATGCGCACCGGCGCGTCGGCGTCCTCCAGAGAAGAAGCATCCACCTCCATCGGGCGCCCTATGGCCCTGGCGCCCACCATCAAGCGCTGCACAGTGCGGAAGGGGCGCGGCACCCCAAATAGCCGCACCCAAGATTCGGACAACACCTCCGTGGCATGATCATCAACTGCGCCTTCCATAACCAGCGCCCTGGTCTTAGAGATTGGGAGACGGAGCCCCCCGCCCCGAATCGCCATCCGCAGGCTCTCTTTTGACGGGAAGACAATGGCGAAGTCTGAATCACTGAGTTTACGCACTTGCCAGTCCCACTGCTCGTCGACCAGATCCTTGAATTCCGCCTCCACTTGCGCCGCAGACAGGTGGTCTTCATCGATGAACAGGGTGGCCGCGTTCGGAGGGACCGCCGGAAGCTCCCCTTCCGGCACATCCAGACACATGAAGCCGATCCCATTCAACCCGAACCCCGCCCAGTAGGGAACGAGTCTGTCCACTCCCGCAGTGCACATGGCAGTCAAGTGCCCCTTCACATTGCATTTGACACAGAAAGGGTCGCCGGTGCACTCTGCTTGGCGGTGGCCAAGCTGCCCGCAGTTGAAGCAGGTAATGTTCGGGGCCACCGCCGCCGGTTGGGCAGTCCCACCTCCCGGAGGAAGCCCGGCACCCCTGGCCGAGCTCTCCGCACCCTGGTGAAGGGGAGACGCCCTCTTGAACTGTCGCCCGCCGCCACGGGCGAACTCACGACCCCGCGGGAAGGCCGCCGGGGGCGGAGGCAGGTTGCTCCGACCTTCAGCGGAGCGAGCCGTCTCCCGGCGTCTGGACGGCGAGCCCGCGCGGTCCCGCTCGCGTTGCTGGCGCCGCTGCTCCTCCCGCTCCCTTGACAGGCGCTCGGACAGCATCCGCCGGTCACCGCCACCCTCCATCTCATCGTAGGGCCGCTTGCCCCTCCGGTCGTCGCGGCCGCGCTCCATGCGGCGGAGGAAGGGAGGGCGCGACGCGTCTGCTGGAACCACCAACCTCTTGGCCCGGCGGCGGTGTCTCTCGATATCGCTCTCAGATGCAGGAAACCCTAGCGAGGTGGAAGTGGATCCAACCGGGATCCACCACCACTTATATTGGGGCGGCGCAGCAAGGGTTAGGGCAGAGCCCTCAGGCGCAGCCGTTAGATCCCACTCAAGGGCTACGTGGCAAGCATCCGAGGACCCCTCCACTCTAACTGACGAAACTGGGCCGGCCCAGGAGAGGTGTTCGCACTCGTCGGCCCAGGAGATGCCCGAGCGCCCAGCCCGGCCCACCCCCAGCACCGTCTCCCCCTCGGGAGTTAGGGCAGCCAGCGCCCCTGTGGCCGCCGCCGCCGCCGGCCGGAGGGGCAAGCACAGAGAGCCCACTCGCAGCAGACCGGCGTCGCTCGCCCCCTCCAGCGAGCCGTCCGCACCCGTAGACCACGCGACGAGGGGAGGGAACGCCTCCAACGACAGCGACACGGGCGGGCACGACGACGGCACGCCCAGCGCGAGCGCCGCCGCCTCCCGAGCTTCCTCCGGCGACCCATCGGCCAGATCCGGCGTCCAACCAGGGGCCCCCATGGCCCTGGCAAGAAAATCCTGAAGCAGCACCGGAGATGGAGAGAGCCTTGGCGAGCTTGGCTCCTCCCATGGCGCGGCCCCGCCCGCACCTTCGACGTCCTCCAGCCAGGACAGAGGCTCGAAAGCGCCACCGGAGGTGAGGATCGGCGTCCCCGCCCGCCGAGGAGCCCTTCCGCCGGCACGCGCATAGCCTGCGAGCGAGGAATCGGGGGCGGCGACCCATTCGCCCCCCCAATCGCCTTCCGTCGCCTCACCGCCCATCGCAGCTAGGTGGTTGAGCCTCAGATCCTCGCGGCGCCTCTCCAGCTCTTCTCTCCCGATGAACTCCTCGTGGCCGCATCCTGGTCCTGCTTCCTCGCCGGCGGCGTAGCCTAGGCTCCTGTAAGAGGCCATCGAGGGGTGGAAGTAGTAAGGGTGGCCGTTGAAGTAGGGGTGGACATCGACCTTCTGGGCGGTGCTGAAGGTGCCTGTCTCGGCCGGGAGCTCGTACGCGGCGTTGCCGGCGTGGTCCAGCAGGCTGAACTTGCACCGCACCTGCTGGGGACGCTGGCTGTGGTCGGTGAGCTGGAGGTAGACGGAGATGGCGTTCGCGGAGGTGGCGTGGCCGTTGGGGTAGTAGTCGATTCGCCAGGAGCGGCCGCCGACGCTGAACTGCTGGGAGGAGAGCTTCTGGCCGGGGAGGATGGTCTTGGTCTGCGAGTAGCCGTCGATGCGCATCAGATGGAACCCGTTCGCCGCCTTGACCACGACCTTCGAGGCCGAGCGTGTCAGACGGCCGAGGCCGGCGGCAGACATGGCCATCGAAAGGTCGAGAAAAGCTAGCGAATAGCCAAGCAAGGGAGATGAGATACTAGTGTTACAACAGCGACGATGAAAATCACGTATATAGAGATAGATGAGATGGGTAGTAGCTAGGCATCCCGGGCCAGCAAATATCAACGATACGATAAGAGATCCGATTCCGCAACTTTGGCTCCAAGACTCCAGAGCAGCTATCCCGATTTTTTTGGGATTGCTGTTAACAAAATCTGTCATTCGTATATATACCAAATTAACGTCACATAATGTGTGTTTCATCCCCAGTAATTGTAAAGGGTACCTTGGTAGAGCTGGCTGGACTCACATGACACCAGCTATTTCTTTGTACACGTACCTGATCACAGCGACCGGGTGGTCATTTATTTGCGTGCAACATTTCAAGACTACTTTCGAATCTCTGAACCAAGGTCTATAATTAACCTCATGTGCTTAAAGATTGAGCACTTGACGAAGATGACATTGTTGATGTTCAACAAACGAGTCCAAATTAAAATCAAAACTTGGCTCGGTGAACTCGCGAGTTTAACTTTTTTTTATTTTGTAAAACTATACAAAGTCAACATTATATATTGTTTATATAAGTTTTTTCATTATTTGGGGCATGTATAATAAAATCATCACAATAATCGGTGAAAAGATGTCACCATAAAATAATTTGTGGTAAATAAACTACAAATAATCAGTAAAAAAATATTTACATATATAAGAATATCATTAGAAACTCTTTTTGCCGAGTTAAAACTAAACGAGTACTCGTAAACTCGCTCGTTTAGCTTGAACTCGTTTACTGTCGAAAACGAAAACTCGGCTCATTGGACAATGAGTTCGAGCCGAGTCGAGTTGCGAGCTACTCACTCCGTTCCAAATTACTCCCTCCGTCCGGAATTAAGTGTCACAAAGTTTGACAAAAGTGGATGTATACATCATCCACTTTTGTCAAACTTTGTGACACTTAATTCCGGACGGAGGTTAGATACATCTATTTGGGAGTCATCTAATATGGAACGGAGGGGGTACTCGTTTAAATTGCGAGTTTCGAGTTTTAAGAATGATAGAATGGACATAAATAAACCTGCTGATATTTAATAAAACGATTCTTTGAATATATATTATTTTATTCCGTATCAAAGCACCGAGAAATTTGCTATAATAAGAAAAGAAAAGCCTAAATATAGGCTATAGGATAACAGGATGGTGTACGGGAAGTAGAAGAAATAACGGCCAAACATTAATTTTCTAGGGTAGTAATTTTGATCAGTAATAATCTCCATCCTCGGGACTGCCCCGTGATCCAGCGGGTTCTTTGGTCACACACCACTTGACGTAGTCCTTGTCATCTGCACGATGCTGGCGCCGCTGTTGATGCCGGCGAGGCAGGCCATAGCCAGCATACGGCCCGTACGGAGCCGGCATGATTTCGTCCTGCGCCAGGCAAGAAACTTCGATCTGCGTGAGGCCCACGTCGCAGCGGATGACGATGCTGTCGTCGCGGATCAGATCCCCGCGGCGCTTCTCGAGGTCTTCCTTCCCGATGAACTCTTCGTGGCCGCATCCTGGCCCTGGTTCCTCGGCGACGGCGACGGCGGCGGGGATGCGGCTAGGGTGTACGTTTGGGATGCTGGTGAAGGCGCCTGTCTCGGCCGGGAGCTCGTACGCGGGGATGCCGGCGTGGTCCAGCAGGCTGAACTTGTAGCGCGCCTGCTGCTGGAGACCGTGGGTGCCGTCGATCATCCGGAGGTAGACGGAGATGGCGTCGGAGTTGGATTCGGCGCGGCCGTTGGGGTAGTAGTCGACGCACCAACTGTGACCGCCGACGTGGAACGCCTGGGAGGAGAGCTTCTGGCCGGGGAGGATCGTCTTGGTTTGCGCGTAGCCGTCGATGCGCAGCAGGTGGAACCCGTTCGCCTCCTTGGCCACGACCTTCGAGGCCGACCGCAACAGTGGAGCGGGGCCGGCGGCGGACATGGTCACCGAGATGGTTGTCCGGTCGATCCGATCAAGAAAACCTAGCTCGGTGGTGGAGTAGAAAGGATAGCTAATAATCGGTGGAGCCTCCGAGCGCTGCTTGTGTGTGTATTTATATTGCATCGATAGACCTGGTCGTATACAGGGACAGATCGAACACGTACAGGGGTCCAACTGTCCAGGTCGGTTCCCCCGCAAAAAGAGAGAAAAAAACTGTCCACAAGTCGGTTGCTAACCGACTTGGTTAGTCTATGCCTACTTTGGCTCCAAGACTCCTAACTGAACTTTCCCTGAATTTTGGATGGAGGGTTCTTCATGGTATTATTCCACTAAAAGCTATTCTTGCTAACAGACGTGTTGGAAATTCTGGCGAGTGTCCAATTTGCCACCAATCTGCGGAGGATATTAAGCATCTATTATTTGATTGTCAACCTGCTACTGAATTGTGGAAAAACTTGGAGCTTTCGGATTATATTAACTCAATGGTTATGGGAGAGCGTTCGGGCTCGGTTATTTTGGAATCTCTTCTATTGGCCGAGGACAGGAAAAGTACCATTATGCCAAATATAGGTATCAAAGAAATATTGTTGATTGGAGGATGGTATCTCTGGTGGATAAGAAGGCAAACCACACATGATGAACCAATTCCAAAATCGGAAAGGTGGGCTTTATCGATTCTTACTATTGCTAATAACTATAAAAAGTCTATTTCTGTAGGTGGTCCTCCAACTGTGATAAAATGGAGAAAACCGGACCCCAAGAAAATTAAAATCAATGTGGATGCATCCTTTCATGAGAATGGAAGGGAGGGATCTACAGCGGTAGTCATAAGAGATTATAAGGGGAATTTTGTTGCTTCTCAGTGCATCTATGTGGAAAGGGGAGCTGATGTGATCACTTTGGAAGCTATGGCTATGAGGGATGGATTATCTCTTGCTTCTGGACTGGGATTTAATAATATTGAGGCCGAGTCTGATTCTTTGGAGGTCATAAATTTCTGTTCTGGGCAGACTCAATGGTCGGATGCTGCATCTGCAATCTTTGCGGAATGTCTTGATTTAGTTTCTAGCATTGTTAATGTTAAGTTTAGTCACTGCTCTAGATCTGCTAATAGTGTAGCTCATGAATTAGCTAAGTTTGGCTTTTGTAATAGGAATTCCGTTAGCTGGATCAGCCAACCTCCGGGATGGTTGATCAATTTCTTGGTTCTCGATGTAATGACTGAATAGTGTGGGGCTGCAAGTTTCAGACGCACTCTTTTCCTTACCAGGGTACCTACGGGGACTGGAAGGTTTTTAATGAGGCGGCTTGCATGCCTGGTTTTATATAGTGAGTTTTATTTCAAAAACAGAACTTTCCCTGAATTTCGGTTTTTATTTTTTCATGAACGTTATTTGGTTCCAAGACTCCTAACTCTTTGGTTAGTCTATGCCTACTTTGGCTCCAAGGCTCCAAGACTCCTAACTTCAGACCTTTATTCATGAACTTCGGACCCAACGTAATCAGCAAGAACGCTGGTTACAAGAAAGCTAGGCGGAGAGTCCATCCAACAGTCCGACACCTCCATAGTGCAAGCGAGTTTAGCACAAAGGTGGGCAGTGCAGTTTGCATGTAGCAGAGCTAGCTAAAAGTTTCAATAAATTTGATATCCATCATGTAAAAAGACCTGTTTTGCAGGCTACAAAGTTGTCATTGGAGTCTCGTATGTACACTTGTACAGTACATATAGTAATTCCAACGTATACCAAACTAACATCACATAATGTATGTGTCATCCCCATGTACCAAATATTGGTAAAAACGTACCCGTGCACTGCATAATTTTCACACAAAAAGAGCAACTCGGGTATGGTGATGAGAACCTGGCCCGTGTCATGGCACCTCGCCAGCCCCGATGATCTCCTAGCCCACGCTGTGACTCCTTGCCCGTGCCAACGAGTGTGATGTCTCCCCCAACATGGCATGGCAGAGATTAAGGCTCGATCTTGCTACGTACATCATGTTGCTTATAAAGGATACTTTGAAGGATCAATATTTCAGTGAGCTGCCAATGGAGGATCATCACTTCAAGAAGTTCTATATGTTGAGAGAGAAACGTCCATCTGCTCATACTTCTGCTCCTGATAGTGGATCATTCATGTGGGATGCTCGCTCTAGCTCCACTATTGCACCTCGTGCTCCCCCCGGTTGATCATGCTCCTCCTGTTGATACCTCATTTGTGGCTCATGTAAGGAAGCTCTCCTGGTTCCAGCACAATATTTTGTGTATGAAGCTGGACATCCACACGGAGCAATACCGGTCTTATCACAGAGATCTTGCTATGTCCAGCTCCCAGCAATAGATTCTTCATCATGTGAGTGGTGCTACCGGCACTCCTCACACAGCCTTAGCCCCAGACTCCTATGCTTAGTGGTCTTCTGGTGACTGCACTCCTTGGGAGAAAATCGAGACTGCTCTTCGCGCTACATCACCTACTTCTTCTTCCGGTGCTCGTTCTAATGATGAGGAAGATTATGAAGATGGAGAGGGCGATGGTTCAGCTGAGGAATCATCAGAGGAGTCCAATGACTAGTTCGTCAGGGGACGTTAGCATCACTACTTTTATCCTTTTTGGTGTTTCGATGCCAAAGGGGGAGAAGTAGTTTATTAGGTTTTCCAAGAGATTTTCATGGGTTCGGGCACAGGCATGTTCTTTTAACATTCTCTGAGAACTTGTGTCCCTTTTATTCTCATTTCGAACTATTTGTTGTTTTCGTATGTGAACTGTGTTATTTTGAGACTAGGTTGCTCTAGGATCTATTTGGTTCTCTATATTGAGGATTATCTTATATTGTGTGTTGGTATTATCTACTCATCTATTATAGGCACAAAGTATGGTGGTTTAACTCAATCTCTCAATATAGTTGGCTTTGTCTATTTTTTTATCATGTTGTTAAGTTGTGGAAGTTATTCTCCTCATAAGTTTGTATTTTCATTCCAAAGGTAAACTAAATTATGCATACTTCTAGGGGGAGCAATCTCCATTTCTTTTGCAACGTGATCTTGTTTTGGTTTTTCTTTGCAAATCCTAGTATTGTCATCTAACACCAAAAATGGGGAGATTGGAAGAGAATTTCATCATCCCTAGTGTTTTTTGTGTTAGGGAACAATACTAGTGATACTTTTAATCAGGTGTTAAGTGATACAGGTTGTTAAATACTCCCTCCATCACAGTATACTAGGCGTATCTCCAAAAACCAGAATTTTCAGAATTGGAGCTGTTTAAGGCGCGTGGTAATTGATTAGGTAATTAATGAGGCGGTTTTTCTCTTTTCACATTCCTTTCCGTAGCGTGCATGGAGGTGGGAATACGTGAGGTGTAAATACCATTAAGGCTGCATGCATTCTCTCTCCTCCTTCTATTAGACGGGAGGGGTACTATGCGTTATTTTCTCAAGCTATTAGGCGCATGCAATTAACCACCGATGCTAAATTATTGCCCTGTGCCAAACTAACTTCAGCCTATCGCTAATAGCCTTGGTAGCAGAGAATTGTGAGGTACGCCCAGTATACCGTAATGGAGGGAGTATATTTATATGCATCAAACACCAAAAAGTGTGAAGGTAGATCAGATTTCTCAGTTTCAGAAGGTGGCCGGAAATTTCCAGCCAGAAATTTTGGTCCAACCGGAATATCCGGTTCTGAAGAGGACAGCCGAAACCGACTAAGAAGCAGAAGGATTTTGGTTCTAGAATGTACCGGAAATTTCCAGCCGGAAATTTCCTTCCAACTGGAATATCCGGTTAGTTCCAGGACTGAAAGAAAACGGCTAAGGACTAAAGGATTTTGGCACAGATGTGAGCCGGAAATTTCCAGCCAGAAATTTCCTGGCAACCGGAATTTCCGGTCAGGAAGAAGAGCTCGAAAAATTGGCTAAGGACAAGAACCAATTCGGCATAGAAGTGAGCCGGAAATTTCCAACTAGAAATTTCTGGCAACCGGAATTTCCGGTTTGGTCAAAACTTCGAGGAATCTAGATCTGACGCAGACCAAGCAACCGGATTATCCGGTTCAAGTTTGGAACCGGAATTTCCGGTTCAATTCCTGTACTCCAACAGCCACATTTATTGAGGGGTATACATACCCCTCCTTCTTCCCCTAAGTGAGGGAGTTGGTCCAAGCATTGAAGATCCATTTATTGAGCTCACCAAAAGCTAGATTTCTGTAAATCCCTCGACCCAAACTCGTTGATCTTTGGAAGATTGAAGGAGAAGACCCCGATCTACAACTTCACCAAGCCGTTCTTCATTTCCCCATCATGCACTTGAGGGATCTGTGTCTAGGGTTTCCTTGTGAAAAACCTAGACTCCATTGTTACACACTTGTTGTTTCTACCAGATTGTTGGTTTTCTTGGGAACCCCCAATTCATTTTTGGGTGTGTACCTCAAACTCTTTGTAAAGGCACCGATTTCCGCTTCGAAGGGAGTCAATACTGGAAGGTGAACTAGGCCTTTGTGGCGAGGTTCATCAGAGAATAAGGTGAGGCCTTTGTGTCGTTGAGTAGGTCTTTCTGGCAAAACTTACACCCCTCCAACGAGACGGACTCCCCTCAAAAGAAGGAACTCGGGAATATATCCTTGTCTCCGCGTGCTTCCGTTGTCGGTTCCTTCTATCTTTTACTTTTACTTTGTGTTTATATCTTGCTTAGTGTAGCTCTT
Source organism: Alopecurus myosuroides (assembly GCA_028641055.1). Classification (NCBI taxonomy): domain Eukaryota; kingdom Viridiplantae; phylum Streptophyta; class Magnoliopsida; order Poales; family Poaceae; genus Alopecurus; species Alopecurus myosuroides. The sequence continues at coordinate 330,068,803 of CM054061.1, forward strand.
GCCATATAGGTAAATTCACCTTAGTTGCATATCTAGATAATTTACCTTTGTGTCAAGCCTAAATCAAAAAAGTATTAAAATTTGGAAGTAGCACCTATTCACCCCTCAGTAGGTGGCCATACTATCCGTTCATCGTGAGGGTGTGAGGGCTAGTGGAAGGGAAGCTGGCTTTCTCATGACTGAACCATCTTGGTTCAAGAAGTTTCATACCAAGGCAAAAAGGGCCTTTTGCTTCAAGAATGACCTCCAAAAGTGTATGTGTCATGCTCATGGGTATCGAAAGAAGGTTGTTGCCCGTCAGAAGGCTATGATGGTGAAGATGGACTTTCCCGGGTCTCCTGGATTTGAAGATATCACCCCTCCTGAGGAGTGGAAGACCAAGCATGCCTACTGGAGTGATGATGACATTCCTTCCTCTTCCGCCCACCATGGCAAAGGCGGAGAGTGACTCTCCATGGGTCGAGTAGCATCGCTCTTCTCCCTTTTTGGCATTTATTACAAAGAGGGAGAACACGTTCTATTAGGTTGATCGATTGTTTCTTATCACTTCAATCTCCTTTTTATTTGGATGTTTGCATTTAAAACTTTCGTAAGCGTGGTGTAAGACATGCAAGTACCCGCATGCTTAAGTATCGTATTGCTACCTTGCAAGTCTTTTATTATATCCATTATTACTATTTGCTCATTATTTACTTGCTAGATTGTGTGTGCTTCTATGTCTACAAAACCTATGGTCAAATTGTGTTGTCATCAAACACCAAAAAGTGAGAGATTGAAAGAGAATTTCCATCCTAAAGAGTTTTGATGTTTGTTGCCAACACAATGAGCATCCTGATGTGTGCTAAAGTGTTACAGGGATTCTTTTGATAAGCATTATTAATCAATGGTTTGATCCCTAAGTTGATCCCATTAGAACAACTTCAATTAAACAAGTTGTTTATGGGTTTTCTGTCAAAGCATGTACTACCGGGTCTGGTCCGGTAGTACCGCCCATCAAGCACCGGATTAAGAAAGGCTACTAGATGTGTCATGCAAAATGGCAGCAATATTAGCCCTAGCCGACAGTACCGCTTGCTCGGTACTACAGGGCCAGCGCGGTACTACCGTAATTTTTAGGATGGGTACTGGATGCAGCAAAGCAACGTTGGCGTTTATGCAGTAGTACCGGCCAGGACCGGTAGCCCGCTAGGCAACAATTGTTTTTCTGTTTGAAGATTCTACGTTGACCAAGTTGGAAGAAGCTTCAGCCGGTACTACCGGGTGTTGTACGGTACTATCGTGCTATGTAGGTGATACGTCGAAAACGTATCTCCTTCTCCGAACACTTTTCTTATTGTTTTCCTCTAAACTTGTGTGTTTTGGATACAACTAACACGGACTAACGCTGTTTTCAGCAGAATTACTTTAGTGTCTCGTTTTTATGCATAAAAATCAACATTCGGCAAAATGCCCAGAAAAGAGCCCATTGATGTTTTCACCCCAGAAGCCCCGGGAGCCAGAAGGGGGCCAGGAGAAGGGCCATAGGGTGGCCACACCCCCCTGGCGCGGGCCCCCTGGCCGCGCCAGCATAGGGTGTGGGCCCCCTAGGACCCCCCCTCGGACTCCCCTTTGGACTACAAGTAGCCTTCAACCCTAAAACCCGAAGGGGTACGCCATATTCCACAGAAACACAACAGAGCACCGCCGCCGTCTCGAACCTCAATTCGGGGATCAGAAGTTCCTGTTCTGGCACCCTGCCGGGACGGGGAAGTGGAGGAAATCATCGCCATCGTCATCACCAACGCCTCTCCATCGACCATCCATGTTTCCCCATCCATGTGTGAGTAATTCCCCGTTGTAGGCTGAAGAGGATGGTAGGGATTGGATGAGATCGTTCATGTAATAATGTCGTGATTGTTAGGGCATAGTGCCTAGTATCCTCTATTAGTGCTATTGACATTGTTGCAAATTCTTATGCTTAATGCTTGCCACTTTGGGCCCGAGTGCCATGATCTCAGATCTGAACATGTTATTGAATCACGATGATAATTATTTTTTCTTGATCATACCTGCAAGTTGTTTACACATATCGTTGTCCGGAACCCGAGGCCCCGAAGTGACAGAAATTGGGACAACCGGGGGGGTGGCTGCGATGTGAGGATCACATGTGTTCACGGAGTGTTAATGCTTTGCTCCGATGTTCTATTAAAAGGAACACCTTAATTACTAGTAGTTGCCTTGAGGCCTAGCTGAAAACGGGCTGGTAGGACAAAAGATGTTGTGCAAGTTCTCATTGCGAGCACGTACGACTATTTACGGAACACACGCCTATGGTTACTTAGTGCTTGGATGCTTTATCTTATTTATCTGCAATGCCCCTGACATGATCATTATTAGAAATTTCTTGTCCATGCAACGCCCGTTCATCCGTCCCTGTGCCTACAGTATTTAATCCGCTGTTTACTTCAAACACTACTGCTGCTGTTGTTTTCATACTACTGTTGTTATTATTTCACTACTGCTGCTACTACAAAACTGTTACTACTGATAAACCACTGCGAACAAAAGTACTTTCAGGTGCAAGTGAATTTACAACTCACTTGTTAAGGCTCACAAATATTCTTTGGCTCCCCTTGTGTCGAATCAATAAATTTGGGTTTTACTTCCCTCGAAGACTGTTGCGACCCCCTATACTTGTGGGTCATCAAGACTATTATCTGGCGCCGTTGCCGGGGGGCATAGCTTTATTTGCGAGCTCACCGGAGAGTATTATTATCTACTTCCAATCATTCATCATGGGTAATTCTCGTGATGGAAAGTTTCCTATATTACCATACACTACAAGAAGAGGTACAACTCTGATTACCTCTGTTGCTCTTGATTCACCGTCTGTTATGAGTAAGTTGCTTACACCACCATATGCTACACATGCTACTTCTACTGAATCTGAAAATGCTTCTGATACTTTTGATGATGCTTCTACTGTGCTTGATGAGAGTGGTTCTCTCGGTCCTTTCTTAGATGCTACTATTGCTAAAGCTAAAAATATTGCAAACACTGAAACTCCTGCTAAAAACCCGGGTACTCCTGCTTTTTCACCTGAGTTTAGAGAGAACCCTAGTGATGATCTAGATGATGCTTATATTGAACTGAGGTGATGATCTTATTGATGAAATACATGCTATGAAGGATAAATATGCTGATATATGTCTTATGGAAAGTCGTGCTGTTAGATATAAATTATCTCCTGATGCTAAGTTTGATAAAGATTATGATTTCTCTCTTGATTTATCTTATATATCTATTGTTGAGAAGGAACCTTTTTGTGGAACTTAAAATGAAAGTGCTATAAAACATATGAATGAGCTCTCTTCTTTGAGTATTTTATTCTCTGATGGTCTTAAGAAACGTAGCTACTTTGTTGCTAAAATATTCCCTTTCTCATTAAAGGATGAAGCTAAAACTTGGTTTAACAATTTGTCTCCTGGATCTATTGATAGTCCTATTGGTTTGGTTAATGCTTTCTTTCAGAAATATTTTCCTGCTAGTGCTCAACATGCTGCTTTACAAAATAATTTAATTACAAGCAATTGGAAGAAGAGAAATTGCATGTGTCTTAGGAAAGGTTCGGTTCTTTAGTTAGAGTTGCACCTGGGCATAAGCTAGAAGATAATAAACTTCTTGATATATTCTATAATGGACTAACTGTTGAATCTAGGACATACATGGATAGTTGTGCTGGTTGTGTTTTCAGGCAAAGAACTCCAGAAGAAGCTGAGGAATTAATGGCTAAAATAAGCCAAAATCATGATGATTGGACTATGGTTGAGCTTGAGCCGACTCCTACTCCAGTACCTACACCAACACCAACACCCAAGAAGAGGGGAATGATTGAATTAAATGATGAAGTGATGAGAGAAGCCAAGAAATCTCTTAAAGAGAGGGGTATTAAATCTGAAGATGTGAAGAATCTTCCACCTATAGAAGAATTATGTAAGCCAATACCTCACTCACCATCCATTGAGGTACACTCTCTCCAATATTTTGATAGTAGAGATATTCCCTATAGAAAACTTCCTGATCAATGCTTAGATGAATTTGATAATTATGTCATTAAGCAAGATAATTTTAATATGAGAGTGCAGAACCACCTGATGGAAAACGCTGAAGCTATTAATGATTTGCATGGTATTATAGAAAGAACCTCTAATGATGTTAAAATGCTTGTTAAACATTTTCAAATGGTTCAAACTCAAATTGATTAACTTGCTAAAGTGCAAAAAGATTTGCTAGTTAATGCTTCTAAAGAAAAACATGCTTATGAAATAAGAACTAGAAGTGGTATTGCTATACAAGATCCTTTATATCCTGAGGGACATCCTAAAAGAATTGAACAAGATTCTCAGCAAACTAATAATAATGTTATTCATACTAAGAAGAAAAAGAAGAAGAAACATAAAACTGTTGTAGAATCCTCTGAACTTGCTAATGATCCTAATAGTATATCTATCTCTGATGTAGAAACTGAAAGTGGTAATGAAAAGAATGATGCTTCTGATAAAGAAGAACATGTAGCTGAACCTGAAAAGCAAACTAAAACTGCAAAGTATACCAAGGAAGATTTCATTGCTAATAAACATGGTAATGAGAGAGAACCTTGGGTACAAAAACCAATGCCTTTCCCTGGTAAGAAACACAAATGTAAGGAAGAAGAATATTATAACAATTTTTGTGAATGGATGAAACCTTTGTTCTTGCAAATTCCTTTAACTGATGCTATTAAATTGACTCCTTATGCAAAAATATATGAAAGATATTGTCTCTAACAAAAGGAAGATTCCTAATGAGGAAATTTCCACTATGCTTTCTAATTAATCTTTTAATGGCAAGGTTCCTGAGAAGCTTGGAGACCCTGGTAGACCTACTATTCCTTGTTTTATTAAAAATAACTATGTTAGAACTGCCTTGTGTGATCTGGGAGCTGGAGTTAGTGTCATGCCTTTTACTCTCTATAAAAGACTCCTCCTAGGAAAATTGATACCAACTGATATACCTTTACAAATGGCTGATAAGTCTACTGCTATTCCTGTGGGTATATGTGAGAATGTTCTTGTTCAAGTTGCTAATAATTGTCTGATATTAACTGAATTTGTTGTGTTGGAAATGCCTGAAGATGATAATATGTCTATTATTCTTGTAAGACCTTGTATTAATACTATTGGGGCTGTTATTGATTGCAATCAAGGAAAAGTTACTTTTAATGTTAATGATAAAGAGCAGACTGTTTATTTTCCCAAGAGGATTGATAGAAAATATGGTCTAAATTCCATTGAAAATGTTGAGACCATCAAGATTGGAGAATTTTATTGTCCTATTCCAAAGCCACCCAAAGAATATGAAATTATTATGATTGGGACTATGCCTATCAAGGTTGAGGTAACATAATTATTTAGTGAGAAACAATGTTTTGTTTCATATATAATTATTTTGGTAGCAAGACTTGATCACCCTTGTTAACAAAATGATTTTAAATGAAATGGGCAATGTTTTCACTATGTTTTCACCTTCCCCATATTGTTTTCACCATGTTTACTTCTGTTATCACATTATTACTTTATTGCAATCATATTTTCCACCATCCTTATGCATGTTTTCCTGATGTTTTCACTCTGATTACTGACGTTATGCATGTTTTCACCACCCATACTTCTGTTTTCACCACTACCACCTTTGTTTTCTTTGGTTATTCTTTCATTAGAGTGTCATAGAACCTCCGTAGTTCTGGTTTTGGTTTTTTTTCCACGTTTTCACTTTCGTTTTCCCGGTTTTTATTAATTATTAAAATTCTGGAAATACCTCAAAAATAAAGTTCCTCGAAAAATTCCAGAAAAACTCTAATAAATTTTTACGTAAAAAATGAGGCAGAAAGCCACCTGGGAGACCCCAGGGGGACCCACCAGGCAGGCACACCCCAGGGTGGCGCGACCTGCCCCTGGTGGCGCCAGCCCATGGTGTGGGCCCCCTGGCCCTCCACTTACTCTCTCCACTGCCAAAGTCTTCTCTCTCACCCCCAAAGTTGAAAACATTTCCTGGATCCCGTGTTCTTGGTGTTCTTCCTCTGGATTTTCGATCTCTTTGCTCAACCCATCTTTTGTGCTGAAATTTGGTGCATTTGCTCTCCGGTATGTGACTCCTCCGATGATCCAAGTAGAATTTGGTTTAGTGAAGTATTTCTTGAGTATTTTGGTACTGTAAGTGACAACTTATGTGAGTTTGCATTCTTGATTTGAGTAGAAATAACATAGTTTTGATGTATGTTTAGCTCTTATATAAGTCCCTATGGTAGTCTCCACCTTATAGTTGCTTCGAATTAATTTTTATGATGATTGTTGAAAAATTTCAGAGATGGATAGGTTCAACTTTGGTGAGATATTTAGGAGTGATGCTCCTAGAAGGACAAGGCCATCACACTCGTCTACTTCAGCAAGGCCCTCATATAGTGAAGACGTTATGGCGTCAACTATTAATGATGCAGAAGATGACGGTATCATTTACCCATCTAGCTTTCCATGTCACACATTTTTAAGAAATGCAGGTCTTTTAGATGATTTTCTTATGCTTGTTGAGAGAGTTGGTCTCACCAATTTTATGGAGTATGAAAGCCCTCGGTATGCCATGCTTACTAAATCTTTTGTTAAGAGCTTTAAATTTCAGAACTCTCAGTATGGTCCAACTGTTGCATTCAAATTATACAGTAGTTCTGTTTCTTTGTCCTTGGTGGAATTTTGTGCTATTATAGCTATAAACTCCACCGGGACAACAAGCAGGATTCAAGATAGGCCAGCAGACCTCCAGGGGATCTACCGAGAGATCACCAACGGTGATGGGCGCTCATCCCAGCATGGGAAGATAAGGAACATTCAACTTCCCGCTCTCAGATACTTTACTTACTATATTGGTACTAGTATTCTTGGTAGGGAGAACACTAGCAATGTTTCTAGTTATCACCTTGCTTTTATTGATGCTGCACTGAACCGTAGCACAAAGTATAACCTTGGTGCACTTGTTGCACGCCGCCTTGCCGCTGTTGGGCCTATTTTTGGTGGCATTATTGCTGCACGTGTCGCAACCGCTTTGCATGTTTCTATTGATCCTAATGATGAAATTATTGCTCCACATAGGCTTAACCTTGCTGCTATGAAATCCCATCAGTTTGTCACTTCTAACTCTACTAATGAACGCTTAATATATAGAGTTTTGTATATGTATGGAGAAGAGCGGAAAGTTATTTTGCCGCAACCTGTGTTATTTAAGATTGACAGGTCACCGTGGTCGCTCACCAAGGAGCAAATAGACGAGCATCTGAGTACCATGGAGTTTTACCGGCAGCAGGAGAGGCGAGACGCGCCTCCCGAGAACAGCAACACGCAGTACACCGGCGCTTCCTCGAGCACGTATCAGGGTGAGGCTTCCTCCACGGCGTATTACGGGGACGACACCTCTTGGACCCCTTGGTGATTGATCTCCACTTAGGCCAAAACCCTAAGCTTAGGGGGAGGTATACCGACATCACACTCATTTATATTTCATGTTCGGTCGGTTCTTTGTATATCCATGTTTTCTCTTTGTTTCTTTCGCTTGTTTTTGTTTCTCTTTGTTTCTTTGGCTTGTTTTCGTTTCTTTCGCTTCTTTTCTTTTTATTATTTTGTTTCCGCTTTCCAAAACGCAAAAAGACCAAAAAGATTTTTGTTTTGTCTCTCTGTTTGCCTCTTTAGTTTCTTCATTTGGTTTGCATTATCTTTTAGTTGCAGTTTAATATTCAAAACCCCAAAAATAATTTTTTGATTTGTTTGTTTGCTTTCTTTTGTTCTCGTTTCATTTTGAAAACCCAAAAAGATTTTTTCTTTGTTTTCTTGCTCTCTTTTTGTTCGTGCTTTAATTGAAAAACCAAAAAATATTTGTTGTTCTTCTTTGGTTTTGTAAAGTTTGTTGCAGAGTTCAACAGCCGTACGTGATTCCATTGGAGCTTGCTTTTCATTATATATTATTCGAGCCACAAGTGAAGAGCAATAATGACGATATACGACAATTCAAGTTGTGGTGAGAGGCTGTTATGAATTCTATTTGCTTTCATTTATGTACATATATTTATCTATCTGAGCATGCTTAGTTTGTTCGTATAAGATATATGTGACTTAGTGGTTGCTTAATAGTTCATGCTCTCTCATGTTTTGTTCCAATATATTGATAGTAAATGACTTGTCATATAAATATTTGTTCGCATTGTTCTATTCATAGAAGGGTATGATATTGTGGTAGGCTCCTCTGACTGTTTCATTTGAATCGACTTGGCACATGCTCGCGCATGCTAAGACCGAAAACAAAAAGTCAATAAGCCTCGATGATTTATTTTTCCTCAGAGTTCTAGTATCAATTGTATGCCTAAGTTAATTTTACTTTGTCGCAAACATGATTATGATAGTTGTTGCTCTCTTGATTGTCGCTCCCTGTCTATTGCTAGCCTTCACCTGCACTGAGTATGAGCTCTACTCGTGCATCCAAATCCATGAAAATCAAAGTTTGCCAAATGTGTCCACCGTACCTATCTATATGTGGTATTTAACCGCCACTCCAAGTAAATTGCTCATGTGCTACCTTTAAAACCTGCTAAAAATTATTCCTGTTTTGTGCCCCTCTTTTACCTCATGAGGACGTAAATAGAGAATCTTTATCTCACTTGTTGATTGGATTTCACACCCTGGACTAGTGGCTTCATTCGCTTATCCAAATGATAGAAGAGCTGACAGCGGGGTGCCTAGCCCCAAACTAATACACACAAATTCTCTTCACTCTTTTTCCCCTGATTTATCAGTTAAAACATAATTGTGTAAACAAAAGAGAAAGAGGGATGGCCTTCTACACCAGTTGCGTCCTTCTCCATGGGAGCCGCTCTTGTGAATCCAGTTGACTTGTGACGTACTGTGTTGTCTGTTTACCATTCGTTGACAAAAGCATACACCTCTCTCAAAATGTTTTTAATACCTCTGTTTAATAAATAAAAAGCTCTAACACATGAGTGATCCATGCTTCCCTCTGCGAAGGGCCTTTCTTTTACTTTTATGTTGAGTCTCCGCCATATTCTTTGAGCACTTTCTTGAGAGCATAGTTACCATTCTTAGTGTAATGTGTTTGTCCCAAAGCACGGTTGATTGCAGTATAATATTGATGCATGTATCTTTGATATCTTTACTTCTAGTCTTCCCTTGAACTTCGGAGGTGCCCTGGCATTTATGTTTTGCCCCACATTTGAGGTCAAGCGAGATACCACTTTGTCAGATCCTATTATGAATACTTCAATCTTGCAAATAGTAATGCTTCATGTTGTTTATTATTAATATGTTGTTATCTCACTAGTGGAAACACGGGCACTAGTCCCGGTTGGTAAGGCCCATTTGTCCCGGTTGTGCAACCGGGATGGGCCAGCCTGGACAAATGCACCTCGCCCATTGGTCCCGGTTGCGCCAGGACCCGGGACAAATGGGACTGACCACGTGGCGAACCTGGCCAGGGGAGTTAGTCCCGGTTCGTGTTAGGAACCGGGATGAATGCCTCCTCTGAAAAGACGGCATTTTGGCCACTTTCTCTGCCGCGGCAGGGTTTTTTTTTCTTCCAATTTTCGATCCTGCCTCGCAATCCCCAACCGGCCTCCCTTTTCCCAACCGCGTCCACTGGCCCACGTCTTTAATTAAGCCCACTGGCCACATTTTGGTCAAAGGGCCCACTGGCCCGCGTCTTTAATTAAGCCCACTGGCCACATTCGGTCAAAGGGGCCACTGGCCGGCGACCTAGTGGCTGGCTCGCCCGGTCCTTAAAGTAACACCACAGCCGCACGCGGTCAAAGGGCCCACTGGCCGCCTCGGCTTCCCGCGCTTCCACTTCCCCGCGCGCGTGGCCACGAACGGCACGCCTCGGCTTCCCCGCGCATTCATGGCCGCCTGCAACCGCCGCCACGTTCTCGCCGCCGGTTGGCATGCCAACCCCTCCCGGGTCCTTTTTAAAGGACCCCCGCCGCCCGTACACCCCACTCACCCCCAGACCGTGTCCCAGCTCCAAGAACCCTAGCCGCCATGTCGCCCCGCCGCTGGTTCAAGCGCCCGAAGAACGAGCACGAGGTCGGGTCCTCCAGCGGCGCCGGCCAGAGAGGCGCCGGCGTTCCCCCGCCGCTGCAGGAGGCGTTTGGCTTCGGTCCGGGAGGCATACGGATCGGGGGCAGCTGCGCGTCCCCGCACCACATCCGGCAGCGTGCCCGCCGCCTCGCGCCGCGCCGGGCAAGAGGTTCCGCCGCTACGTGCGGAAGGAGGAGGCCGTGTGGCACTGGGAGCACGCCACGCCGGTCTTCTGGCCGGACGTCCAACTCCCGGACGGCTGACACCTCAACCCGCAGCGCATCCCGGTGCCGCCGGCCCCGACCAACGAAGCTGCCCACGAGGAGATTGACCGCCGGCGCGCGCTCCTGCCGGCCCACCTCCTCCGGGACCGCGCCTACGCGCGGAGCTCCCCGTACTGGGCCGTCTGGTTCCAGCAGGAGCACGACGAGCGCCGCCGCTCCTACATCCCCACGGCCCCGGAGGAGAACGCCCACGACTACCCCATGTGTCGCACCCGGACTTCTAGAGGATACTCACCGTACGAACTGAACAATATTTTGATTGGATTACGGGGCTTAACGGCTCCCACGTCCCCTTACGGGTAGGCTAGCACTTATGTGCGACAACCAACCGTTACTGTTCACCGTCGATGTAAACTATCCCGTAGAAATCAGGACACTACCATTGACGTACTTCATACCATTCACACATGGTACAGCAACGGCTTTGAACAAAAGGATAACACAACATGCCTCTAAGACACAAAATATTGAAATAAGTTGCAAATGGCCCTCACTAGGGCAGAGAATAGCAAATACAATCATCCAGAGGACACATGTCCCAACATAATATCATTACAACTCAGTGGAAGCATTCAAAGGGTCTGAGTACAGACAAATCCAAACATGCTTAAGAAGCCGGGAATGAAAAGAAAACGGAGCCCATCCACGATGTATCGGATCCTTCCCGGGTCCGCTAACTACTCGTCAGCAGCCTCGTCAAACTCCACGTAGTAGCCGTCCTGGTGGTCATCGTAGCCGTAGTCGTAGTCTGCGGAAACCACAGCCCCAAAGGGGTCAGTACAACAACGTACTGGCAAGCAAGACTCACAGTTCACCAAAGTGTAGCCCGTCAACACCAAGCACAGATGCCTTGGGATCAACGGAAGGGAAGGGTATAAAAGATGCTGCAACTGGCTGCACTAACCAACTACAGAACATACTACAACTTCCGGTGTAACAGAAAGAGGAAAGATAGCGTATCGTAACCAACTATAGCTAACCACCAAACAAACCCATCCTGGATCTCGCCCCTTATCCAAAGAAGCAATCCGAGGATAACTCACACAGTTGGATTAATGATGGATCAAGTTGTTGTGTCAATAAGCCTATTACTAGTCAAGTTATCATTAGTTAGGTGTAAGTTGCTCTGAGTACTTGTTAGCCAGTACTTTCACCAAGTCAACCATAACCGCGGAAAACACGGCTTCTCGAGAAGATTTATCCCTGCAGGGGTGCACCAATTTGGCCGTACACGTAAGAATAACCTGCCAGATGGGAAGGCCTTTCCCACCAAGCGGGGCACTCAACACAACTCAACTCTTCTTCGCATCAAGCCCAAAGCACCACGTGATGTGCGTGCGCGGCTAATCGAGCCCCCCGAAGAAAAGGAGGACCCTCATAGCACTGGAAGACCACGCCGCCCTAAATGCCGACTACAAAAGTTCCACCCTGGCCTCGGGTTCGTACCTGCATATGCGTGCATCAAATGGAAAGCCCGAACTAAGTGTGGCGATTTGGACGAGATGCGAATCGAATCAAATTGAGGGGGGCGCCCATACACGCTTCCCACATGCGGATAGTGCGCTCATCATGGATCAGTAGACAAGACCCTTTTCCTATTAGGGTCGACACTAGCAGGCCTCAAAACCACGCCGGGCCTCCTGCCGGTGCCTTATCAGCAAGTTATTATTACCTCAAATTAACAAATTGTTGTTTAACATCGAGCCCCAGAATATAATAACAGAAAGTAACTGATAACAGACTCGAGCAAAACAACCCTAAGCATGCTAGTAAGACACGGCCCAAGCAATGGGGTTTTAGGACTGGAGGTGTGGCAATATCAGGGTTTTAGGGTATCATTTGATAGGTTCGTAACAGAAGCAACGATACATAGGGCTAGCAAATATAGACAACGGAAATTATCGGTAACCAATGTTGAAAGGAACACAATGGTTCATGTGAGTGATAACTTGCCTGCAAACCCAGTAGCCGGGTACTGAGCTAGATCCTCAGAAGGGGTGTCGTAAAGATCGTCGGTATCAACGTCGTCGTCTATCCGAGAAGAAGCAAACAAACAAGGTAGAAATATAAACAATCATTATCATGGCATAGTGCACAATCAAATATGATGCATGACAAGTTAATGGTTGCCTCAAAATAAACTAGATAACATGATAACACAATTTAAATGGACCCATATGCAATTGGATTGCATATGGAAAAGGTCCATTGAAAATAAGTGGAAACAAATGATTATAATTAATTATTATGTGAAAGTTGTTAGCATGGTGCATGCATGATGATAACAACAAATAACAATAATAGATGCAAGTGGTAAAAGGATTTGACAAGTTTTGGAAATCATTTATTAAGTTTAGAAATTTTGGGTTACTTAAACATGCCACACAAACAATTGTTATTTTCATCAAGTTAGAGTGTACAAAACAATTAACAAAGTTTATATTTGAAAAGAACATCAAATTTTAGTTGGATTACATGTTTCAAATATTGAAATAGGAGTTAGGATTATTTAATTATGAATTAAACAATATTAAACAAGTTTTAAATGAAATTAAGACAAGTTTGAATTTAATTGAATTTTTATTTGTTCAAAACATAATTTCAATCTCATATTTGAAAAGTTCATACTTTGGTGGTTTGAAAACATATTTTGCATGTTCAAAAATATTTTATTTTGAGCAAGTTATGATTTTACCAAATTTAAATGAATTAAACAAGTATTAAATTATTTAGGCAATTTAAATTGCTCAAACCATGAAAAAAAATTATATTTGAAAAGGTTATTCAAAATAGCATTGAAAACATATTTTATTTGCATGATTTGGATTTATTATGAATTAGTTATTGAATTTAGCAATTTGCATTTGAATTATTCAAATTTGAATTTTAAATGCATTTGGGAAAATCAAAACAGTACACCAATGGATTATTTGGAAAGATTATTTAATTTGGAACAGAAAACATATACAACTTTTATTAATTGGACTTATAGTTTAAAAGTTATTAAAGATTTAAGTTTAGGGTTTAAATCTGTTATTTAAAAGGAATTAATTTGAAAACAGAAACGCAGAAACTTTTATTACCGCGCTGCTGTCTACCCCTAGCCACTGCCCATGGCCAGGGGCCAGCGTGGCGCTGCGCACGCTCGCGTGGCAGAGGGAGCCAATGACTGGTGGGCCTCTGCGCGCGGGAGGAAAAATAGCCACAAAAAGTTGGGCGCTGCGGGGCTCGAACCCTCGACCGGCCGCAAGATTCAGAGTAGCGCAACCACTGCGCTGGATTCATTCGTTTGACAGGGATAGGAACGCGGACAGGTTAACATTTAGTGTTGGTTAACTGAATTTTTCTGACGACGCATCCGTCCGCGACTGACAGAAACTAGGTGGCTCGCCGGTGGGGAGATACGCGTCCGTGCTCGATGCAGATGGGGTGCAGTGGGGTGGTGGATGTGCACGGTACCGTGGTGGTGCACAGAGGGAGAGAGAGAGGTAGCTGGTGGAGTTAACCAGGAGTGGGTCGAGGTTGCGGAGGTTGCTGACGACGGCGTGACGGAGGCGACGGCGGAGGTGTCGTGGACGGCGGCGACGTCCTAGCGGCCCCCCGGGAATGCTCTGATGTCCAAAAGGGAGAGGCAGCTGCGGCCGTTCGATTTTCGGGACTAGGTGGGGGAGTGGAAAGCCATGGCGACGTCGCGGTGGACGGATTCAGTAGACGTTCTCCGGCGAGGTGGATACAGAGAGAGGAACGCGACGGGAGAGAAGCAATTGGCGGCGGCGGAGAGGGAAAGGTGGCGCCTAGGGTTAGGGTAGGGCAGCGGGGCTCCTAGGGCGGCTTTATAGCCCCCGGGAGTGCCTCCTGGCCGTCGGGTGGTCGCCATTGCTGCCGTGGAGGCCTCCGATGGCCGCCGTACTGCGGGAAGACGGATTAGATCGAGGGAAAAAAAATGAAGCGGTATCTGCGTTTAAGTGGGAGGCTGGGCCGCGCGCGGAAGGGAAGCGAGGTGGGCTGGGCGCAGCCCACCCTCTGTTGGCGCCAACGTTTGAAATTTTTTTATTTCTCTTTTATATTTTTTTTTTGCTGGATTATAATTTGGAAGAAACAGATAGGTTTTAAGGTAGAGAAAAATTTGGAAAAATTAGAGGGAGTTTAATAGGCCATTTGTAAACAGTTGTTAACTTTTATTTTCAAAAGTTTGCATATTTGCTTGCTGTTTGAAATTTAAACCAAATTTGGGGAATTTTAAATATTACATAATCATCAATAAAAACCAACTTTTAACTAGGGTAACCCCTATGGTAATTAGACAATTTGAGTTGATTTGTTTTGGTATCAACATAAATTCAAAATGGTTCTGTTTTGGGTGCTTGGATTTGAATTTTAAATGTGTTTGGAAATTAAATGATTGGGTTAAAACCATCATTTTCACAAGTGATCACTATGGTAAAACATGAAACAAATTGGTTGTTTTTAGTTGTGATTTTTATTCAAAATGTTATAACAAAGCAAGTATGAAACCATTGTTTGAAATAAGGTTTGAATTTGAGTTGTGAAAACAGTGGAAAACAAATGCAACAATTAAGAATCAAATGCAAACAACATGGAAACAATATGATGACATGATGCAGTACTTTAATAAACATGCAACAAACATTCTAAGGGGATGGTTTTCATACTTGGGATGTTACAAAACGCCCCCCCTTGAAGGAATCGCGCCCCAAGATTCCTACTGAGAAAGGAAAAGGTCCGGATACTTCTTGCGAAGATCCTCTTCGGTCTCCCACGTTGCCTCTTTATCGGAATGATGCGACCACTGCACTTTCAAGAACTTGGTGCTCTTGTTGCGAGTCTTACGCTCGGTCTCATCGAGAATAAGAACAGGGTGCTCCTCATAAGATAGATCATCTTGCAGTTCAATGGAATCATGATCAACTGCATGATCTGGATCTTTGAAACACCTCTTGAGCTGTGACACGTGGAACACATCGTGCACCTTGGATAGCTTTTCTGGAAGTTCAAGACGATAGGCATTTTCCGCACGCCTTGAGAGAATGTTGAAAGGACCAATGTATCTTGGTGCAAGCTTTCCTTTCACACCGAAACGATGAGTGCCTCTGAGGGGAGTTACATGGAGATATGCCTTGTCACCAGGTGCATAGATCATATCCCTGTGCTTGCTGTCATAGTAGCTCTTCTGACGAGACTGAGCAATCCTGAGATTGTCACGAATGATACGAACTTTCTCCTCGGCTTCCTTAACAATGTCAGGGCCTAAGAGTGAACGTTCACCAGCTCCAGACCAATTGATTGGACTCCTGCATCTGCGGCCATAGAGTGCTTCAAATGGTACCATACCTAGGCTTGCCTGGTAGCTGTTGGTGTAGGAGAATTCAGCATATGGAAGGCAATCCTCCCATTTCATGCCAAAGGAGAGACCACATGCTCTAAGCATATCCTCGAGAATCTGATTGACTCTTTCGACTTGCCCCTGAGACTGAGGGTGATACGCTGTGCTGAACAGAAGTTTAGTGCCCAATGCTTCTTGAAAACTCTTCCAGAAATGAGAAGTGAATATGCTTCCACGGTCTGAGCTTATTTCCAATGGAACACCATGAAGAGGAACAATCTTTGCTGTGTAGAGCTCTGCTAACTGGCTAGCTGAGATAGTTTCCTTGACAGCAAAGAAGTGAGCTACTTTAGTGAGACGATCAATAACAACGAAGATTGCATCGTTGCCCTTTTTGGACTTTGGAAACCCAGTAACGAAGTCCATTTCAATCATGTCCCACTTCCACTCAGGAATTTTCAGAGGTTGGAGTAGACCTGCTGTTTTCTGATGGACTGCCTTCACACGTTGACAAACGTCGCATTCAGAAAAGTATTGAGCAATTTCATGTTTCATGCCAGGCCACCAATACAGAGTCTTGAGATCCTGGTACATCTTTGTACTTCCAGGGTGAATGGATAGGGGAGTTTCATGAGCCTCCTTGAGAATGATATCTTTTAGACTTTGAACTTGAGGAACTGCAATGCGTCCTTCAAAGAACACAGTTCCTTTGTCATCAATTGAGAAGGACTTGAATTTCTCCTTGCCTTCCTTGATGTGCTCAACCATCTTCTTGATTTCAGTATCACGAAGTTGTTCAGAACGAATCTTGTCCTCGAGAGTTGGACTGGCTGTCAAGCTAGCAAGGTAGCCTTGAGGAACAAGACCAAGGTTCAGCTTCTGGAATTCTTCATGAAGTGGAGGTTGTCTTTCCATGATCATGAGATTATTGCAATAGGATTTGCGACTGAGAGCATCGGCCATAACATTAGCCTTGCCTGTAGTGTAAGAAATGGTGAGATCAAAGTCTCTAATCTTTTCAATCCATCTCCTTTGCCTGAGGTTTAGATCTGGTTGAGTGAAGATGTATTTCAGACTCTTATGATCGGAAAAGATTTCAGTTTTGTTACCCAACAAGTATTGCCTCCATTTCTTGAGGGCAAACACAACTGCTGCAAGTTCTAGGTCATGTGTGGGATAGTTTTGCTCATGTGGGTTCAACTGACGTGAAGCATAAGCCACAACTTGACGTTCTTGCATAAGAACTGCTCCTAGACCTTGGAGAGATGCATCGCAGAATATCTGGAAAGGTTTGGTAGTATCTGGGCCAACCAGAACTGGGGTGGAAGTGAGTTTAGTCTTGAGGAGATTGAAACTCTCATCACACTGTGGAGTCCAAACGAACTTCTTGTCCTTCTTTGTGAGATCAGTGAGAGGTTTGGCAATCTTGGAAAAGTTTTGGACGAAACGACGGCAATAGCTAGCCAAGCCAAGAAAGCTTCTAACTTGTTTTACCGTCTTAGGAGGTTTCCAATCAACAATTGCCTTAACCTTTTCCGGGTCAATGGCTATGCCTTTGGCGGAGATGACATGACCAAGGTAAGCAACTTCTGGAATCCAGAACTCACATTTGGAGAACTTGGCATACAGACGATGCTCGCGAAGTTTCATGAGAGTGAGACGAAGGTGTTCTCCATGCTCTTCCTCGGATTTTGAGTAGACTAGAATATCATCGAGATATACCACAACGAACTTGTTGAGGTATTCATGGAATACAGAATTCATGAGTCTTGAGAAAGTCGCCGGTGCATTGGTGAGACCAAAGGACATGACGGTGTATTCATATAGACCGTACCGAGTGGTGAAAGCTGTTTTTGGAATATCTTCCTTTCTGATCTTTATTTGATGGTAACCCATCCTCAAGTCCAACTTTGAGAATATTGAGGCTCCAGCAAGTTGATCAAAAAGATCATCGATACGAGGAATTGGGTACTTGTTCTTGATGGTTTTCTCGTTGAGAGGACGATAGTCAACCACGAGTCTTTTTGTTTGATCCTTCTTGGCAACAAACAGAGTTGGGCATCCCCAAGCGGAGGAACTAGGCTGAATGTAACCTTTCTCCATGTACATATCGATTTGCTCCTTCAACAATTTCAGTTCAGGAGGAGCTATCTTGTATGGATTCTTAGAGATTGGAGCAGTACCTGGTTCAAGCTCGATCACGAACTCAACTGCTATGTCCGGAGGCATCCCTGGCAACTCTTCTAGAAAGACGTCAGGGAATTCACAAACCACCGGAACATTTTCAAGCAGAGGTAGAGGTTTAGCATCCAGGGTGTACAGCTGAACAGAACTTGATTCACTTGGAGAATAGACTATCTGGCCGGAAGGGTGGAACAGAGTTATTGACTTCTTAGCACAATCAATCGTAGCTTTATTGGCCTTCAACCAATCCATGCCAAGGATGATGTCAATGTCAGAATTGCCAAGCAGAATGATGGAAGCAAGGAATATGTGACCTCCAATCAAGATCTGATTCTCGTGACTGATCTTGGAAGTCTGCATAGTTGCTCCAGGGGAGTTTACTACTAGCGGGGAACCCAAACCAACAAAAGGTAGCTTAACTGCTGTCGCAAAGATCTTTGACACGAACGAATGCGATGCTTCGGTATCAAACAACACTTTAGCTGGGTTAGAGTTTACGGGGAATGTACCGAGAACGACGTCAGCAACTTCCTCAGCTTTGTCGGCCTTGATATGATTCACCCTCGCGGTCCTCCCGACAGGCCTGTTGTTGGAGTTGAAGGCTTTAGCTGGGGGAGCACGAACCATTGCCTAGTTGTTGTTGGGGCGAGGAGGTGGTGGAGGTAGCTGCCTCTGAGTGCACTTATCAGCATAGTGTCCAGTCTGCTTGCATTTGAAGCAAGTGACGACACGAGGTGCATCTGGCCTTGGTTGCCCCATTGAGAACCTCTGAGCCTGCATCTGAGCTGGGTTGGGTGGGCGGGGACCAAAGCCTGGAGAAGCTTGGGCATATGGAGCCCTATTGACATCACTGTTTGGCACCCAGATGCGGCGCTTCTGCGGAGGGGTGGTCATGTTGGAGGAGGAACCACCCTCACGCGAGTGCTTGCGCGACTCTTCGAACGCCTTGCGTCCATTCTCCTCATTGAGCGCGGTGTTCACGAGCTCCTCGAAGTCCTTGCACTTGATGTTGGTGAGAGCGTACTTCAGTTCCGGGTTAAAACCTCGGCGGAACCTTGCCATCTTTTTGGCCTCAGTGGACACCTCGTCACCAGCGTATCGAGCGAGGCGATTGAACTCGGTCTGATAGCTGATAACGTCCAGCTTGCCCTGCTTGAAAGAGCAGAACTCCTCACGCATCCTTTCCATGAGACCATCTGGGATGTGGTGCTTCAGGAAGGCATCCTTGAAACAACCCCAGGTGATAGGATAGCCAGCTCTCATGGTCTGGTAGTTCTCCCACCAAGAAGTTGCCTGACCCTTCAGTAGGTAGGTGGCATACTTGACCTTATCTTCCTCAGCAACATGTGCAATCTCCAGAGTCCTGGCTATGTCACGGATCCAGTCATCAGCATCCAGGGGCTCACGTGTTGCCACGAAAGCTTTCGGGCCCAAGCTGAGGAACTCCTTGATACTGACCCGTGGAGCATTCTGGTTGTTGTGCTGGTTAGCCTGGATCTGGGCCATCTGAGCCACGACCTGAGTCATCTGAGTCAACAGCTCCATGAGCGGAGGTGGTTCAGGCGGGTTGCTCCTTGTCGGCGGCATCCTGAATAGACATGCATTTTAGCACAACAACAGAAAAGGATAGACTTGGTAACCGAAAAAGAGATTATTCCGACGCATGAATAGATAACCAACAGGTACATCATCACATGTTCAAATACATCAGAATATCCAACAGACCAATACATGGTTCGAATGCCACATGATAACTAACATAGCTAGGAACGGATACATCGGTACTCCCATGCTCATCACGCAGGACGGCGGCGAGTAGTACGACGAGAGATACGGTGAGGAGGAATCCCCCGGAAGTAGGTATAACGACGATCCACGTAGAGCGGAACTGCTCTGAGAGGGACTCTCGGTGTGGTGAAGTAGAAAGCGTCGTCTCCCTGTGCTCCATAGCGGGGAATCCCTGTGTAACCAGGACCAAGGTCGAGAAGTGGACCTCTGATCGGCTCGTAACCTCCAGCATCTGGCAGCGGTAACCCAGCTGTCTGAACGAAACGTGCAAAGCACTCGTCTCCAACAAAATCTGTGGTGTACGACGCCAGACGAGTGAGAGCAAGGTGGAGCTGCTCCCTGAATGAAGCCAACTCCTGAGACAGTGTGGAAGCAACTGCGTCACTGTGCCTCACAAACTGAGCAGTGGTGTGCAGCCTGGAGCTATCAGACTCGTAGGTATCCAGGTTGCCGTGGAGAGTGAAGTGAACTCCCGCCGACGTGATGTAACCACGGGGGATGTGGCGATAGATAGAATCGTCAAACCCCCAGTAGTCAGCACGGAGGACGGTGAGACTCACGTAAGCTGCCTGCTGCACGGCCATATCCACTGTGGAACCTACTGCCTCGTAGCGGTGGACAACGCTCATGCCATCATCTGACAGAATGTAGACGATAGCCCGGTAGTAGGTCTGGTCAAACTCTCGCTGCTGCTCGTAGACCTGGTACTCTGGTGCCCAATGGAACCCCAGATAAGTCACCATGTCTCTCAGCATCTCCGGATAACCGGCGGTGCTCTCACAGCGAGTCATCCGAACCACCTGCGGGAAGAACCTGAGATCCATCTGCAGATGATTTGGGAGGTTTCGATTAGACTCCGGTAGAAGAAATGAAGTGGAAAACAACAGCAAGGTTTGAACAGACGAAAGGTTCTTTAGAAGAACAGGATATCGAAGCAACATCGGGAAAACGAGACCAAAAG
Source organism: Alopecurus myosuroides (assembly GCA_028641055.1). Taxonomy (NCBI): domain Eukaryota; kingdom Viridiplantae; phylum Streptophyta; class Magnoliopsida; order Poales; family Poaceae; genus Alopecurus; species Alopecurus myosuroides. The sequence goes on from CM054061.1 coordinate 330,089,509, forward strand.
TCCTGAGGTACTACGGAGAACCCAAAACACGTGAAATCCTAACTTGAAAGTTTAGGTGAGAACAGAAAACAACGTTGCACTTCCTTACCAGAAAAGGGTGGGTGGGTGGGGAAAGAAGAAAAATGGTAGAATTCCTACTCTCACGCTTCATTTTTCCTATATAGCTACAAAATAGTTTCTAGACTCAACTGCGACCAGTAAAAGGGATGCTACAGGCAGACAGGCTCTGATACCATTTGTCGCACCCGGACTTCTAGAGGATACTCACCGTACGAACTGAACAGTATTTTGATTGGATTACGGGGCTTAACGGCTCCCACGTCCCCTTACGGGTAGGCCAGCACTTATGTGCGACAACCAACCGTTACTGTTCACCGTTGATGTAAACTATCCCGTAGAAATCTGGACACTACCATTGACGTACTTCATACCATTCACACATGGTACGGCAACGGCTTTGAACAAAAGGATAACACAACATACCTCTAAGACACAAAAGATTGAAATAAGTTGCAAATGGCCCTCACTAGGGCAGAGAATAGCAAATACAATCATCCAGAGGACACATGTCCCAACATTATATCATTACAACTCAGCGGAAGCATTCAAAGGGTCTGAGTACAGACAAATCCAAACAGGCTTAAGAAGCCGGGAATGAAAAGAAAACGGAGCCCATCCACGATGTCTCGGATCCTGCCCGGGTCCGCTAACTACTCGTCAGCAGCCTCGTCAAACTCCACGTAGTAGCCGTCCTGGTGGTCATCGTAGCCGTAGTCGTAGTCTGCGGAAACCACAGCCCCAAAGGGGTCAGTACAACAACGTACTGGCAAGCAAGACTCACAGTTCACCAAAGTGTAGCCCGTCAACACCAAGCACAGATGCCTTGGGATCAACGGAAGGGAAGGGTATAAAAGATGCTGCAACTGGCTGCACTAACCAACTACAGAACATACTACAACTTCCGGTGTAACAGAAAGAGGAAAGATAGCGTATCGTAACCAACTATAGCTAACCACCAAACAAACCCATCCTGGATCTCGCCCCTTATCCAAAGAAGCAATCCGAGGATAACTCACACAGTTGGATTAATGATGGATCAAGTTGTTGTGTCAATAAGCCTATTACTAGTCAAGTTATCATTAGTTAGGTGTAAGTTGTTCTGAGTACTTGTTAGCCAGTACTTTCACCAAGTCAACCATAACCGCGGAAAACACGGCTTCTCGAGAAGATTTATCCCTGCAGGGGTGCACCAATTTGGCCGTACACGTAAGAATAATCCGCCAGATGGGAAGGCCTTTCCCACCAAGCGGGGCACTCAACACAACTCAACTCTTCTTCGCATCAAGCCCAAAGCACCACGTGCTGTGCGTGCGCGGCTAATCGAGCCCCCCGAAGAAAAGGAGGACCCTCATAGCACTGGAAGACCACGCCGCCCTAAATGCCGACTACAAAAGTTCCACCCTGGCCTCGGGTTCGTACCTGCATATGCGTGCATCAAATGGAAAGCCCGAACTAAGTGTGGCGATTTGGACGAGATGCGAATCGAATCAAATTGAGGGGGGCGCCCATACACGCTTCCCACATGCGGATAGTGCGCTCATCATGGATCAGTAGACAAGACCCTTTTCCTATTAGGGTCGACACTAGCAGGCCTCAAAACCACGCCGGGCCTCCTGCCGGTGCCTTATCAGCAAGTTATTATTACCTCAAATTAAAAAATTGTTGTTTAACATCGAGCCCCAGAATATAACAGAATATAATAACAGAAAGTAACTGATAACAGACTCGAGCAAAACAACCCTAAGCATGCTAGTAAGACACGGCCCAAGCAATGGGGTTTTAGGACTGGAGGTGTGGCAATATCAGGGTTTTAGGGTATCATGTGATAGGTTCGTAACAGAAGCAACGATACATAGGGCTAGCAAATATAGACAACGGAAATTATCGGTAACCAATGTTGAAAGGAACACAATGGTTCATGTGAGTGATAACTTGCCTGCAAACCCAGTAGCCGGGTACTGAGCTAGATCCTCAGAAGGGGTGTCGTAAAGATCGTCGGTATCAACGTCGTCGTCTATCCGAGAAGAAGCAAACAAACAAGGCAGAAATATAAACAATCATTATCATGGCATAGTGCACAATCAAATATGATGCATGACAAGTTAATGGTTGCCTCAAAATAAACTAGATAACATGATAACACAATTTAAATGGACCCATATGCAATTGGATTGCATATGGAAAAGGTCCATTGAAAATAAGTGGAAACAAATGATTATAATTAATTATTATGTGAAAGTTTTTAGCATGGTGCATGCATGATGATAACAACAAATAACAATAATAGATGCAAGTGGTAAAAGGATTTGACAAGTTTTGGAAATCATTTATTAAGTTTAGAAATTTTGGGTTACTTAAACATGCCACACAAACAATTGTTATTTTCATCAAGTTAGAGTGTACAAAACAATTAACAAAGTTTATATTTGAAAAGAACATCAAATTTTAGTTGGATTACATGTTTCAAATATTGAAATAGGAGTTAGGATTATTTAATTATGAATTAAACAATATTAAACAAGTTTTAAATGAAATTAAGACAAGTTTGAATTTAATTGAATTTTTATTTGTTCAAAACATAATTTCAATCTCATATTTGAAAAGTTCATACTTTGGTGGTTTGAAAACATATTTTGCATGTTCAAAAATATTTTATTTTGAGCAAGTTATGATTTTATCAAATTTAAATGAATTAAACAAGTATTAAATTATTTAGGCAATTTAAATTGCTCAAACCATGAAACAAAATTTATATTTGAAAAGTTTATTCAAAATAGCATTGAAAACATATTTTATTTGCATGATTTGGATTTATTATGAATTAGTTATTGAATTTAGCAATTTGCATTTGAATTATTCAAATTTGAATTTTAAATGCATTTGGGAAAATCAAAACAGTACACCAATGGATTATTTGGAAAGATTATTTAATTTGGAACAGAAAACATATACAACTTTTATTAATTGGACTTATAGTTTAAAAGTTATTAAAGATTTAAGTTTAGGGTTTAAATCTGTTATTTAAAAGGAATTAATTTGAAAACAGAAACGCAGAAACTTTTATTACCGCGCTGCTGTCTACCCCTAGCCACTGCCCGTGGCCAGGGGCCAGCGTGGCGCTGCGCACGCTCGCGTGGCAGAGGGAGCCAATGACTGGTGGGCCTCTGCGCGCGGGAGGAAAAATAGCCACAAAAAGTTGGGCGCTGCGGGGCTCGAACCCTCGAACGGCCGCAAGATTCAGAGTAGCGCAACCACTGCGCTGGATTCAGTCGTTTGACAGGGATAGGAACGCGGACAGGTTAACATTCAGTGTTGGTTAACTGAATTTTTCTGACGATGCATCCGTCCGCGACTGACAGAAACTAGGTGGCTCGCCGGCGGGGAGATACGCGGCCATGCTCGATGCAGATGGGGTGCAGTGGGGTGGTGGATGTGCACGGTACCGTGGTGGTGCACAGAGGGAGAGAGAGAGGTAGCTGGTGGAGCTCACCAGGAGTGGGTCGAGGTTGCGGAGGTTGCTGACGACGGCGTGACGGAGGCGACGGCGGAGGTGTCGTGGACGGCGGCGACGTCCTAGCGGCCCCCCGGGAATGCTCTGATGTCCAAAAGGGAGAGGCAGGTGCGGCCGTTCGATTTTCGGGACTAGGTGGGGGAGTGGAAAGCCATGGCGACGTCGCGGTGGACGGATTCAGTAGACGTTCTCCGACGAGGTGGATACAGAGAGAGGAACGCGACGGGAGAGAAGCAATTGGCGGCGGCGGAGAGGGAAAGGTGGCGCCTAGGGTTAGGGTAGGGCAGCGGGGCTCCTAGGGCGGCTTTATAGCCCCCGGGAGTGCCTCCTGGCCGTCGGGTGGTCGCCGTTGCTGCCGTGGAGGCCTCCGATGGCCGCTGTACTGCGGGAAGACGGATTAGATCGAGGGAAAAAAAACGAAGCGGTATCTGTGTTTAAGTGGGAGGCTGGGCCGCGCGCGGAAGGGAAGCGAGGTGGGCTGGGCGCATCCCACCCTCTGTTGGCGCCAACGTTTGAATTTTTTTTATTTCTCTTTTATATTTTTTTTTGCTGGATTATAATTTGGAAGAAACAGATAGGTTTTAAGTTAGAGAAAAATTTGGAAAAATTAGAGGGAGTTTAATAGGCCATTTGTAAACAGTTGTTAACTTTTATTTTCAAAAGTTTGCATATTTGCTTGCTGTTTGAAATTTAAACCAAATTTGGGGAATTTTAAATATTACATAATCATCAATAAAAACCAACTTTTAACTAGGGTAACCCCTATGGTAATTAGACAATTTTAGTTGATTTGTTTTGGTATCAACATAAATTCAAAATGGTTCTGTTTTGGGTGCTTGGATTTGAATTTTAAATGTGTTTGGAAATTAAATGATTGGGTTAAAACCATCATTTTCACAAGTGATCACTATGGTAAAACATGAAACAAATTGGTTGTTTTTAGTTGTGATTTTTATTCAAAATGTTGTAAAAGAGCAAGTATGAAACCATTGTTTGAAATAAGGTTTGAATTTGAGTTGTGAAAACAGTGGAAAACAAATGCAACAATTAAGAATCAAATGCAAACAACATGGAAACAATATGATGACATGATGCAGTACTTTAATAAACATGCAACAAACATTCTAAGGGGATGGTTTTCATACTTGGGATGTTACACCATGCCACCGCCCGGCAGGGAGCCGGAGCTGTGGCTCGAGGAGGACATCCTCGAGGACGAGGACCCCGAGCTCCAGGCCGGATTGGAGGCCGCCTACGAGGCCTCCCGCCGCACCCTCGTCGAGGACGAGATCAAGCGGTGGGAGCAGGTCCTGGCCAGCGCGGCCGCCGAGGACGCCGCGATGCCACCCCCTCTAGCGCCGGCACCGTGGTGGCAGGCCATGGAGGCGTCCGAGGACCAGCCGCCGCCACAGCCGCTGCCCCCCGGCCTGGAGTACGGGATGAGCTGGGCCTGGACCGGCGGCGAATGGGCGCCGGAGGAGCTTCCGCCACTGCCGCCAGAGGAGCTGCCCCCGCCGCCGCCAGAGGAGCTGCCGCCGCCACCGCCGAACGCGCCCCCGATGCCTCCACAGCCACCGGCGGGCCCCCCCAGCTGCCTGCCCACCTGTGGCACGCGCCCGCCTACCACTGTATCTCCTCCGACGAGGAGAACTAGGCCGGCGCCGGCGCGCCCCCGGCCACCTATATATAGTACCCCCCCCCCCAAGAAACGGCCGGCCGCCTGTGGCCGCGCCGCCGCCTCCCCATGCATGTAGAAGGACGGCCAATAGGGCCGTCGCCGTCAAGAAACACGGCCGGCCGTCTGTGGCCGCGCCGCGCCCCCGATGTAAGCACGGCCCACGGCCTTTTTAATATATATATGTATTCGATCCCGTCTCCCCGAGCCAATCTACGGCCTAGTTCAACCCCGCCGGCGGAACCAGCACCGGCGGGATCTTCCTATCCATTCCCGCCGCCGGCAGGGCTTCGCCAAGGCTAGTCCGCTGTCCTGGGTGGTGGCTCGGCCTGGAGAGAGGGCCGAGATATTTATACAACTGGGCCTCTAGTCCCGGCCCGTGCCACCAACCGGGACTAGAGGTACCCCCTTTGGTCCCGGTTGGTACCACGGGCCGGGACCAAAAAGTATTTCGAAATTTGCTGCCACCCTGTGCGCCAAAAATTTTTAGCGCCAAAATTTGAAAATGTTTAAGTTTGCACATTGATAACTTCTATATACTTTCGAATTTGACAAAAATTCCAACATGAAAAGTGCTAGAATTTGCATAACTAATCCAAATCCATTTTTTAACTAAATAATTATTCTAACTATTAAAACTATTAATTATTTTACTATTTGCACATAATTTGAATATAAATATCTTGTAATTTTTGTTTTCTCTTGTGATCTTCCGAGTGAGTCCAGAGCATACAAGGTACCTTTTTGACACGGAGAATTTGGGATCTTCGTCTACAACAGAAAAACCATAGTTCTCCTTCGAAGGTTCACTCTGAGCATCCTTTTGCCATCTTTTCAAAACATAGTGTGGTGGAATTTCTTTGATATTTCTGATCTCAAGAACCTTCAGTACCTGGCAACACGGAAGACCTACATTTTCAAACTTCTTGCAGCTACAAATGTATTCTGATGATTCGAATCTAACAAAATGACCCCGACGCCTGTTTTTGACAGTTATCTCATACTCGGATATGGGTCCAATTTCGCCACAGTTATAGACCACGCAATCCAAGATCAGTTCAAATTCTCATCTAAAAATCTCAAACAGTGCAGAAGTGTATGCATTAGCAGCTTGCCAAAGTAACCGCAGAGGTGCAACCCTTTGCGTCATTTGAACTCCAAGGTAGTACCGAAGATCTATTTCTGTTTTAAGGATATCTGTCAGGATGGTAGCCGTACTATCACTTCGAAGTGTGCCTGCAATATCTGCCTACAGTTATCTCAATACAAATTACTGGTCAAACAGAACTATATGATCATGTATTCCACGCTTATTATTACACATCACCAACAGACGGAGGAGAGAGAAACAGAAAAGTGGGTGGGTGTGCCGCTGGTTGGAATAATAATGAAATCAGGCTGGTCATAGTTGTCAGCTTTTTACCGGTCAATACAAAATACTGATCAAACAGAACTATATGATCATGTATTCCACGCTTATTATTACACATCACCAACAGACGGAGGAGAGAGAAACAGAAAAGTGGGTGGGTGTGCCGCTGGTTGGAATAATAATGAAATCAGGCTGTTCATAGTTGTCAGCTTTTTATCGGTCAGTACAAATTACTGGTCAAACAGAACTATGATCTAGTCTTCTGAATTCTCCCTTGCTTATGATCGCTTCGGCCGTAACCATGGAGCATCTTCATTATTCAACGGGATGGTGGGGTCAGCTTTCACTGTGAAGGGTGGAATTTCAACAAACTTATTATAATCTTCTGACATGTCGGTCGTGTCCTCGATTCCCACGATGTTTCTTTTCCCTGAGAGAACTATGTGACGCTTCGGCTCATCGTATGATGAATTTGTTTGCTTATTTTTTCTTTTTTCGGTCTGGAGGACATGTCCTTCACATAGAAGACCTGAGCCACATCATTGGCCAGGACGAATGGTTCGTCACTGTAACCAATATTGTTGAGATCCACTGTTGTCATTCCATAAAGCGGGTCTACCTTTACCCCTTCTCCATTCAGCTTGACCCATTTGCACTTGAACAAAGGGACCTTAAAAGAAGGTCCATAGTCAAGTTCCCATATCTCCTCTATGTAACCATAGTATGTGTCAATTTTTCCATTCTCGTTTGTTGTATCAAAGCGGACACCACTGTTTTGGTTGGTGCTCTTCTTATCTTGGGAGATCGTGTAAAATGTATTCCCATTTATCTCATACCCTAGAAAACTCCCAATACTCGAAGATGGTGACCCTGCCAACATGCACAGCTGATCTTCAACATTGGTGTCATTTATAATTTGCAACCAACTTCCGAAAGTCTCCATGTGTTTGCGTTTAATCCATGAGTCCTCCTTCCCCGGGTTTGCGGAGCGTACAATATTCTTGTGTTCCTCGAGATACGTAGCCATGAACATAGAATTTTGTAGAACTGTGTAGTGTGCTTTGGTGAAAGAATGCCCGTCCCTGGGTATCATTGTTTTCTTTCCCAGCGTTTCTTTTCCCCTCAGTCTCCCCTCATGCCGCGATTCAGGAACACCAATCGTCTTAAGGTCAGGAATAAAGTTAACACAGAACCCAATGACCTCCTCTGTTCCATAGCCCTTCGAGATGCTACCTTCTGGCCTAGCACGGTTATGAACATATTTCTTCAAGACTCCCATGAACCTCTCAAAGGGGAACATATTGTGTAGAAATACCGGACCGAGAATATGAATCTCTTCACATAGGTGAACCAGGAGATGAGTCATAATGTTGAAGAAGGAGGTGGGAACACCAACTCAAAACTAACAAGACACTGGACCACATCCCTCTGTAATCTTGTCAGAATTTCTGGATCGATTACCTTCTGAGATATTGCGTTCATGAATGCACATAGCTTCACAATGGGTACTCGAACATTTTCCGATAGATGCCCCCTTAATGCAATCAGAAGCAACTGCGTCATAATCACGTGGCAGTCATGAGACTTCAGGTTTTGGAATTTTTTCTCTGCCATGTTTATTATCCCCTTTATATTCGACGAGAAGCCAGACGGAACCTTGATACTGTAAAGGACTTCAAAGAATATTTCCTTCTCTGCTTTAGTAAGAGCGTAGCTGCTTAAGTAATGGCGCCATGTATCTGTGTGCTTGTTGCTTGGGTCTTTCATACGTTGCTGGTCCTCCCGTGCTTCTGGCGTATCTTTTGACTTCCCATACATGCCCAGGAAGGAGAGCAGATTGACACAGAGATTCTTTGTCACGTGCATCACGTCGATCGAAGACCGGACCTCTAAAACTTTCCAATAGGGTAGCTCCCAAAATATAGATTTCTTCTTCCACATGGGTGCGCGCTTATCAGGGCCGTACGGAACTGGTTGGCTGCCAGCAGCCTTACCAAAGATTACTTCTAGGTCCTTGACCATATCGAATATATCATTACCACTACGGAGCTCAGGATTCTTCCGGTTATCTTTCTCACCTCTGAAATGCTTCCCTCCTTTCTTTCTTATGGGATGCTTGATCGGAAGAAATCTACGATGCCCCAGATATACAACCTTTTTAAATTTATCCAAAAAAACACTGTCAGTCTTATCTGAACAGTGTGTGCATGCATTCTATCCCTTGTTTGTATGTCCGGAAATGTTACTAAGAGCAGGCCAATCATTGATGGTTACGAAAAGCAACGCCCGTAGGTAAAATGGCTTTTGTTCGTTCTCATCCCACACACGTACACCTGGTTTGCCCCACAATTATAAGAATTCTTCCGCTAATGGACTTAGATACACATCAATGTCGTTGCTAGGTTGCCTCGGGCCTTGGATGAGAACTGGCATCATAATGAACTTGCGCTTCATGCACAACCAAGGAGGAAGGTTGTACATACATAGAGTTACAGGCTAGGTGCTATGACTGTAGCTCTGCTCCCCAAAAGGATTAAAGCCATCTGTACTTAGACCAAACCATAATTTTCTCGCCTCTCCTGTAAAGTCTGGGAAGTCTCTCTCGATCTTTCTCCACTGCGATCCATCGGCGGGGTGCCTCAACTTTCCGTCTTTCTTACGGTCTTCTTTGTGCCATCGCAACAACCTAGCATGCTCTTTGTTTCTAAACAGACGTTTCAACCATGGTATTATAGGAGCATACCATATCACCTTAGCAGGAACCCTCTTACGGGGGGGCTCGCCGTCAACATCACCAGGGTCATCTGCTCTGATCTTATACCGCAGTGCAGTGCATACCGGACATTCATCTAAATTCTCGTACTTCTCACCGCGGTACAGGATGCAGTCATTAATGCATGCATGTATCTTCTGCACATCTAATACTAGAGGGCAGAGAGCTTTCTTTGCTTCGTACGTACTCTCAGGCAATTCGTTATCCTTTGGAAGTTTTGGCTTCATTAGTTGAAGTAAACTCTCAAATGCCTTGTCAGTCACACCGTTCTGTGCCTTCCATTTCAGCAACTCCAGTGTGGTACCGAGCTTTGTGCTACCATCTTCGCAATTTGGGTACAACAATTTTTTGTGATCCTGTAACATGTTGTCCAGCTTCAACCTCTCCAATTTATTTTCACAGTCTTCCTTTGCATCAGCAATAACTCGGCCAAGATCATCATTGGGCTCTTCTGATGCCTGTTCTTGATCACCTCCTTCTTCTGCATTCTCTTCCATTGCAGTATCGTCGTATTCAGGGAACAGAGGATCTTCTTCTTCTTCTTCATCGTCTTCCATCACAACCCCTCTTTCTCCATGCTTCATCCAGCAATTATAGCTGGGCATGAAACCTCTCCGAAGTAGATGGCCATGAAGGATTCTTTCGGAAGAGTGCTCTCTGACGTTCCGACAATCAACACATGGGCAACACATGAAGCCATTATCTTTGTTCGCCTGAGCTACAGCAAGAAATGTATTCAGGCCTGACATATACTCGGAAGTGCGTCGGTCACCGTACATCCATCGCTGCCGTGCATCCATCTGCATCGTATAATTAAGTTTATCAAAATACATTACAATAACATATTAATACAGAAATGACCACAGTACATCGACAAATACTACTTTTTTATGTATCAGTTACAGATGAAAAAGATAAGTTTCTTAACCTCGGTCGAAGATACCATTTTCAGTGAGTTTATGTGTGGCTCGGGAATTTCGTCGAACACCTCGTGTGCATAGTAAAATAAAACACACTAGCACCCACCTCTCTCACACCTCCAAGCAAAAAAAAAGATGGAAGGGGGGGGCTGGGGCAGTATATATAGGGGAAGGGGGACATTGGTCCCGGTTCGTGGCCTGAACCGGCACAAATTCTCATTCGCAAGCCATGTGGCCTGTGGCTAGGCATTGGTCCCGGTCCCTGGCACGAACCGGGACCAATATCTCCCAACGAACCGGGACCAATGCCCCCAGGCGATTTCTGCTGCCTCGGGCACACAAACCTGGACCAATGCATAGCATATGTCCCGGATCTGGTTGCAACCGGGACAGGTGCCCCCTGGCCCCTGGACGAGAGGGGTTGTTTCCACTAGTGTCTTCTCATGGTTTGCATAGCTATTAAGTGTCAGTATCTTGCATGTATCTTATCATGAGCATAATTAAGTATTTGATCACATAGTGAGTATATTTACATCGTACGAAATAAATGTGTTCGTAAAAGTCTTTTATCGCACTCAGTTGTCACTGAATTGCTTGAGGACAAGCAATAAGCTAAGCTTGGGGGAGTTGATACGTCGAAAACGTATCTCCTTTTTCGAACACTTTTCTTATTGTTTTCCTCTAAATTATGTGTTTTGGATAAAACTAACACGGACTAACGCTATTTTTAGCATAATTAATTTGGTGTCTCGTTTTTATGCAGAAAAATCAACTTTCGGGAAAATGCCCACAAAAGAGCCCATTGATGTTTTCACCCTGGAAGACCCCGGGAGCCAAAAGGGGGCCAGGAGAGGGGCCAGAGGGTGGCCGCACCCCCTAGCGCGGGTCCCCTGGCCGGGCCAGCATAGGGTGTGGGCCCCCCAAGACCCCCCTCGGACTCCCTTTCGACTACAAGTAGCCTTCAACCCTAAAACCCAAGGGGGTATGCCATATTCTATAGAAACACAACAGAGCGTCGCCGCCGTCCCGAACCTCGATTTGGGGATCAGAAGTTCCTGTTCTGGCACCCTGCCGGGACGGGGAAGTGGAGAAGATAATCGCCATCGTCATCACCAACGCCTCTCCATCGACCATCCATGTTTCCCCCATCCATGTTTGAGTAATTCCCCGTTGTAGGCTGAAGGGGATGGTAGGGATTGGATGAGATCGTTCATGTAATAATGCCATGATTGTTAGGGCATAGTGCCTAGTATCCTCTATTAGTGCTATTGACATTGTTGCAACTTGTTATGCTTAATGCTTGCCACTTTGGGCCCGAGTGCCATGATCTCAGATCTGAACATGTTATTGAATCACGATGATAATTATTGTTTCTTGATCATACCTGCAAGTTGTTTACACATATCGTTGTCCGGAACCCGAGGCCCCGAAGTGACAAAAATTGGGACAACCGGAGGGGATGGCTGCGATGTGAGGATCACGTGCATTCACGGAGTGTTAATGCTTTGCTCCGATGTTATATTAAAAGGAACACCTTAATTACCAGTAGTTCCCTTGAGGCCCCGCTGAAAACGGACTGGTAGGACAAAATATGTTGTGCAAGTTCTCATTGCGAGCACGTACGACTATTTACGGAACACATGCCTATGGTTACTTAGTGCTTGGATGCTTTATCTTATTTATCTGCAATGCACCTGACATGATCATTATTAGAACTTTCCTGTCCATGCAACGCCCGTTCATCCATCCCTGTGCCAACAGTATTTAATCCGCTGTTTACTTCAAACACTACTGCTGCTGCTGTTTTCATACTAGTGGTGTTATTATTTCACTACTGCTGCTACTACAAAACTGTTACTACTGATAAATCATTGCGAACAAAAGTACTTTCAGGTGCAAGTCAATTGACAACTCACTTGTTAAGGCTCACAAATATTCATTGGCTCCCCTTGCGTTGAATTAATAAATTTGGGTTTTACTTCCGTCGAAGACTGTTGTGATCCCCTATACTTGTGGGTCATCAGTGGGAAAAGCCCCCAACAGTCAGATTTGGTGGAGGAGTATAAATAGATTTATCCTTGCTTGAGAAAGGTAACACGGTAGAACTCTCTCTCCACAATTTACCAAGAGTTTTAATCACCTCGATCTCCCTCTCTACCCACTCAATCAAGCGCATACTTGGAGAATCGAAGGAGAAGGCCAAGATCTAGAAGGCTACCAAAGCGATTTACATTTCTCCTTCATTCACTTGAGAGATTCGTGCTAAAGATTTCCTTGTGGAAAACCCAAGCCTCTTATTTCTTACTTGTTGTCTCTTGTGACAGATTTGTGGTGACTTGGGAGCCCCAAATTAATTTGTGGGTGTATGCATCAAACTCGTCGTAAAGGCTCTGATTTCTGCCTTGAATGATTCCGATAGTGGAAGGTGAACTAAGCCTTTTGTGGCATGGTTTATCGGAGAATAGGGTGCGGCCTTTGTGGCGTTGATCAATTCTGTTATGGCGAATCTCACACCCCTCCAACGAGACATACTCCCCTCAAAAGGAGGAACTCGGGAATACATCTTTGTCTCCGCGTGCTTCCATTTCAGTTACTTATATCCTCTAGCTTTTACTTGTATCTCGTATCTTGCTTAGTGTTAAACTTGTCATACATGTAAATTCACCTTAGTTGCATATCTAGATAATTTACCTTAGTGTCAACCCTACATCGAAAAAGTATTAAAAATTGGAGTAGCACCTATTCACCCCCCCATAGGTGCCCATACGATCCTGTCGGGCGTTTCTCCCAAAAGCGATGGCGGATGGGAGGACAATGACATATTGGAGGAAGGTGGCGTTGGCATCAACATTGGTCAAGGAGGCGAGCGGAGGAAGGTGCGAAGGAGAGGAATTTACGAGCGGATTAGAGCATCCCAACAGGCACACTAAAACGCGTCCGTGCTGAAAAATCCACCAGTTTAGCACGTGGAAGGCATTTTTAGTCGCTCGGCGCGCTAAAATCGAGCGCGCGGCAATAAGCTGCATTAATTGTTGCATATTTGGTATGCCGTCTCCAGCGCGCTGAAAACTTGACCAAATGCGCGAAAGTCCAAACGCCAAATTGAATCCTCCGCGCGTGCTCGCCTTTCTCCTTCCTTGCGTCTGCGCTATAAAAATTCCAGCAGTGGAAGGACACAACGCTTCTGCCCTAACCCCTCCCTACTCTTGTGACCAAATTGCCGAACCCTAGCATCGGGATTGCCTGCAACCTCTTCGTTGCGCCATGGCTGATGGCACAGGGAGGGCATCCTCTGGAGCCCTCCACGATGGTGCCCGCCCCTAAGCAGCCAAGAAAAACAGTCTCCATGCACCCGGTGGCTGCTACGGCGGCGACCAAAAGAAGGAAAAATTGACGCTGACCGGCGTTGGTTGGCGTATGCAACCGCTGGATCCTCAATTCTATCCTCCACCACCTCCACCGCTGCATTGGAATAGAAGAAAGTGGCCATGGAAGAAAATGCACGACTCGCGGAGTATGAGAAAAATCTTTTCTACATGTATACTTTCAGCATCGATGAAAAGAAGAAGGAGTACATCAATCTTTGTCGTGGTTAAGTCTTGGCTCAAAAAGTAATGATGGGAACTTACATGATAGGTGCATCTATGGGGGGCTATGGAGGAATGAGAGCACCTATGGGTGGCTATGGAGGCATGGGAGCACCTCCGGGTTGCATTGGAGGCATGGGTGGCATGAAAATACCTCCAAGTGACTATGGAGGCATTGGAGCAACATCAATTGGCTATGGTGGAGGCATGGGAAGCGTAGGAGCGCCGCCGGGAGGCATGTGAGTGACGGGTGGCATGGGAGCAACATCAAATCCTTATGGAGGCATGTGTGGCTATGGAAAACCGCGGGGTGGCATGGGACCAACATCAAGTCCCTGTGGAGGCATGGGTGGCATTGGAGGCATGGTAGCACCCCACCGGGTGGATTCATGGCTTCCATGGTAACTCTCATGCCTTCTATGAATGATGGATTTTGAGATTTCACGGTTCATACCACATATGGAAACACCGTGCAAGTTTCCAATGAATATGAAGTGCAAGATAGAGATGTCGAAGACAAAGATGATGAAGAATGAATATTGACGTTTCATGCGTTTGTGTGTATTTTCCATGAACTTGGTGTCTTGAATTGCTTTTGAACTATGTCGTGGATTAGTAATATGATATGTTAGTTAGGTCATGATCTTAAATTTATATGATGTATTTTTAATTGTTCATAAATTGTTGGATATTTGATATGTGGTTGGTTGATATTTGCCAAGCTGTAGTCGAACGCACCTGCTGCATTTTATAGCGTTGGTGAAGTGATGTTGTTGGAGATTCTCTTAGGAGCGGGACGGATCTTATTGCTTAACATGAGGCAACATGAACCGTTGGATGTGAGGGTTGATGGTCAAGATCTACCCCTAACGGTTTGTCCGTTCCGCATAGTTTTACAGTAATTACGGGTGGTACTTCAACCCTTGGATGCTGGTTATATGGCTGTGTTTGTTGCATCTGCCCCCTTTTGTTTCTTTTTATATTGGTAGAAGTTAAATATTTACATTACTATCTTCAAATAATGATATGGTTCATATCTTCTTTTAGAATGGATTGCACTATCTTATCTTCGGCATTTATTACTTCATATACAAAACAAATGTTCTACACGTAACTTCATCGTGAAAATAGATTTGTGTATATCCAAGCGATTAGAATATAAACATTATTGCATCATGCATATCTTGAAGATAGGATCCCACAATCCTATATTTGGCAGTTATTTTATTTTGGTCTCATCAGCAAGGTCTATAAGAGACCGTAATATAAACATTATTGCATGCATCATCGTGCCTTCGAGATAGGGATCCCACAATCCTATATTTGGCAATTATTTTATTTTGGTCTCATCAACAAGGTCTATAAGAGAGCATGCAGACACTGTATGCGCATGTATTCTGCAGTCGCTTACTTGCCTAGCTAGGTTGCTTTCGATTCCATAAGAAATGAGAGTTCTCAAGATGCCAAGCCTGCTATGCATGTCACTGCTCCTGGTATTCCTCCTGGTCCATGGTAAGAGTTGTCTAAAAGCATCACCTGAATACCAAGGCGCTTCCTGAACGCATTTTTCTAGTCATATTTGAAATCAATACTTGATGCCACACCTTTCTGTCTAGTTTCTCTACTGAGCATTACAGGATCTGACTTTCATACATCACATTGTGTTCTTTGTTTTGTAGGAGCTGAAGCCGAAACATGCGATGTGCATAGCAAGACCTATACCACTTTGCGATGCAGGCATGATCCATGTTGTGAGGCCTGCCAAAAGGAGGGCTTCACCGAAGGACGGTGCGCCATGATCCGTGCCAGACCCCTTTATATAGCATGTTTCTGCAAAAAAGAGTGCTCATAAGAACAAACTGCAACTACAACCGGATGTGTGATGTAGTTAGTAATAATGCCCTGTAGTTCATAGAGTTGATGATGAGATATAAAATAAGTTGATACAGTAGCAAATATTCCTTGGGACTTTTCTTGGTTCGTCGGTGTCGGGGCTCGTGACTTTCAGCCCCATGCATGTAGCATAGGTCCATGGTCTTTGATGCCAGATGTGGCTTTCAGCCCACACACAGATGCCACATCACATGGGCCGTGACCGGGAGAATCAGGCGCTGGCGCTTTCACCTTCTGGCTGGCATGCAGCCTCTGTTCTCTGTTTTAGTCCCACATCGGCAGCATAGCGCGGGCGGCCAGCTTCGGAAAGCTATAAGAGAGGAGGTGGGTGCGCGGTGAGAAGGCATGATCCTTCAGGCAGCAAAGGGAAATGATGAGCGGTAACAGCTCGCAAATTTCACTGCGAGAGGGGTGTCCGCTCCAACTAAGCCTGTTACGACAATGGGGCACCCCAGTGATTTACCATCTGATCCTGAATGAATTTAATATTATTTGTTTTTTTTGCCAATTTGGTTTCTTTTGCTTTTTGTTTCCTGTTTTGATTTTTTTTCAAAAGTTAGCAAAAAAGAAAATAAATTGGTTCTTTTTCTTGTTTTGAATCATCTTGTTCCTTTTTTAGTGCAGTTCTGGTAGGGTCTGCCTGCTGCACGGGTGTAACCAGAGCGCCTTCCCGCGTCGTGTTCCCACACCTCGCCGCCCTCCCGCCGGTATGAAGCTCGCCACTTAATCTCTTCCCACTCGTGCACCGACGACATGACACATAATCACGAGGCTGGAGGCCGCGGCAGCGGCGAATTCAAAAGCTGCTTGACGAAGCCCGATGTAACACTCTTTTGCCGCGAACCGCATCCCCATGTGTCGTCCTTCCCCAAGATGTTGAGCAAGGCAACGGACATTGACGCCCGCGCATCAAGTAGACCCAAACTACGGGGAGAACAACACCCTCTGGCCATGCATCTCCGCGCAGGAGCACGAATCGGCGTTGAATGACATGTGATTCGTCTTTGCGCTGGCAAACAGGAACACCGGCAGCGGTGGGGCGGGTGCACCATTGAGGCCATGCTCCGGGAGTATGAGGCAGGCGATGGTTCTGTGGCTCTTGCCGTCACATTTCTCGACGTCGCGGTCATCTTCGTGGCGCAGCTTCTCTAGCTCCGGGAGGGTGGCTCGCGCCAGCGCCGCTACTCCTGCGCGTCAAGAGAGAGGGAGCACCATCACGTGCGATTGTCATCGGTGAGGCCGTGTCTTTGTGCGCCCACTCCGGCGAGGGTGAAGGACGAGCCCACCCCACCTCCGCCGACTCCGTCCGGCTAGCTTACCGCCAAGGAGGCCGACGCACGGATGAGTGGTCCGCCCACGAGCACGCCAAATAGAACGACCGCATCTAGGTCGGCGGCGACGACGACATGGTCACTACTAGGAAAACATCTATAGGAGGAAGGTTAGCCGTGGTGCACCAAGCACGACGTGCGCCACGGGACGCACCAAGTGGAAGATGCGCCACGCCTAAGTGTGGACCCAGCAGGGGGCGGGTACTCAAGAGTAGCCGTGTCGTGCCTGCCTCTTCGTGCGCCACGGCTAAGTTGGATAGGGGTGACGCACAAGAACGTGGTGTGCCACGCCTACTCTCTCCATCTATATCCAGCATAGCCGTGGCGCACGTGGCTCTTGTGCGCCACACCTAAGTGTGGGCCTAGGGGGCGGGGTACACAGGAGTAGTCGTGACGTGTCTGCCTCTCCGTGCGCCACGACTAAGTTGGATAAGCGTGACGCACGAGAATGTGGTGCGCCACGCCTACACCCTCCATCTATACTCAGCATAGCCGTGGCGCACCCGACTCTTGTGCGCCATGCCTATTTGACATAGCCATGACGCACCAAATGCCCGGTGCGCCACGGCTAAGCCCGACAACCCCTTTAAGTATTTGGACCACCTCCCACCTTCTATTCCCCCACCTCTCCACCCTATTTCAGATCTGGTCGTCCTCCAACTCCTCACCACCCCATTTCCACCATTTTTCACCCCTTTAAGCTTGTTTAAGCTAATGTATTTGATATATATGTGAGGGGAATATTTTCTAAACACTCTTCTCTCCACCCATCTCACTTTACCACTTTCTCCTCTATCGTTTTCACCCCTAGGGCCACATACACTCTCACGGTCTCGTCTCGGCAAGATATATAGTTGGTGAGTCGTTGAGGATATTTATATATATATGATTGCATGTATTTATGTGTGAAGTTTGTATGTATGTTTTTCTCTCGTTCTTGTCTCGGCAAGATTTATATGGTTGCATATATACATGTGAAATTATGTCGTGTATCTTTGATGGAAATTCGATGTTTTAAAAATGAGTTGTCATGTGTTGCCAAAATGTTGATTCAATTCCATTTCGGCGACCATGCACTCCACGAATGTCCTATTTTAGCAAAGGTCATGCCGAATTTTTCCGGCAGCGACCATCCATATTGCGTAATTTGATTCTAAATATTATTTTGATCTTTTTGTACTACGCAGGCGACCATGCATATGAGCACAGGCATCATGGCTAGATTTATGAAACATGCGACGACCAAAATGTTTCAAAAAATAACATGACGGAGATCAGATGTCCTTGTTGAAGATGCAAACTGTAACACTTGATCAGATACGATTGCGCTGACTTGGAGTCGCACCATATCCTTCATGGTCTCATGTGTGGCTACACTCCGTACCCGGCTAGTGATGAAGAAGATGACCACAACGCGAGTCCATATCAATCTTCGGCGCATCATCCGACTCCACCTCTTCTCGATAGGGACCCCAGCACGAGTCCATCTCGATCTGTGATGTCATTACCCTCGCCTCCCCCTTGATCGCTTTGTGGCCTCTTCCTCCCCCTTCCCCCCCTCCGCTCTCTCGGAGTTCGCCGTGGTCAACGATGTTGGAAGCTCGGGCGGTATCCTAAGCGCTTGGAACCCTCTTTGTTCTCCCTTGTCTCCTCCCTCTCTCTCTCTCTCTCTCTCTCTCCGCTTCTCCCTCCTCGTCACCCTCGCCTACGCCCTCTCCGACCTCACCATCGCGGTTACCAATGTTTATGCTCCAGCTGATCACTCGCATACTCCCGAGTTCCTTACCGAATTTGAGTCTCTCGAGGGGTGGTTCTCATGCCCGTGGATTATTCTCAGCGAATTCAATCTCTTTGTGATCCACGCGATAAAAACAACCCAAAATTCAACCTCTCCCTAGCTTCTGCCTTCAACGCCTCTATTCGGAAACTTGCTCTCTTCGAACTTCCCCTAGATAGGCTCTACACCTTGTCAAACAAACGTGACATGCCCGTCCTTGCCCAGCTTGACGGCGCTCTCTTTAATCGAACGTGGAACCTGGCCCTCCCAAACTTCTCTCTCACGACACTGCCTCGCTCCACCTCTGACCACTTCCCTCTCCTTGTCTCCGTCTCCACCACAATTCCTCCGCACCATTGTTTCCGTTTCGAGAACTCTTAGTTCACCGACCCCTTGTCCCTCCCTTCCACTTTACCATCCTAGGACGCTCCTATTGCAATGAATGATGTTGCTGGGGACTTGGCGGCTCTCCTGAAATCCTTTCGCAGTGCTGCTAAGGTTTGGAAACGCTCACATCTCTTCCATCCCAAAATTGAAAACAACTGCAAAATTGTGATTGGCCTTCTTGATTCTTCTGAGGAAACTTTCCGAGGATGTGAACTCAACAATCCCCATGGTTAGGGACCCGAGGTTTAGTAAAGGAAGGGGGAGCGGGTGGACTACTCGATTTGAAAGGTTACTGCCCGCCAAGTTTATTTCGATGAGTTGAAAAGTCTCGATTAAACGGGGTGCTCTCCGGAGATTAGATCTCGGCTAGCTCTGAATATAGGGTTGTTTGTACTAGTTGTGACCCCTCCCGTGCTTTATATAGGCAGCAGGAGTCTCAGGGGTCGTACATGTGGACTTTGACTCCAACTCGGTAGCTACAACTTCTTAATCTTGTTGACGTAGACTTTCCTTCGGTCGTGGTCCGAATCTTCGTGGGCTTCCACATATGTTGCTTGAGAAGTCTTATGGTGCCCCTAAATGGGCCACACCGGGTACCTCCTTAAGGGGTTGTCTCTCGGGTACCACCACAATAGTAGCCCCCGAGTGCCTGATGAAGTGAAAGACTTGATCTAGGGACTCAAATTTCTCGGGTAGATTATTTTGTATGCTTTTTCCGCAAACAATATTCCTGGGAGGAAAATGATTATTACGGGTTTGAGATACTCAACGGGTCGAGGTCCATTAATCTCACTCGGGAGAATACACCGATTAATCAACTTAGGGTTTGAGTCCTCTGGCTCGATCATGGAAAATCCTGGGGTAACCCGACTCGAGCTACTGAAGTCTCACCGAGTCGAATTCCAGTTATCAATTAGTTTTACCCGATGCATCCATCGGGATTTTCATTATACCAGTTGGTACGGGAAATACTAGGTAGTGCAGCAATGGTGCAACTCCCAGGCCGTTGGAAATGTTCCGCGGGTTTTACCTTCATGCTTATGAGCACGACATCCAGAGCTTTGGCGTAGTTGTACTCCTCTGGGGTACTCAAAGCTCGATTTATCCGAGTCAATCAAGCGAATGGTGAAGGAGTTTTCTCATTTGTGAAGGGTCGTTAATGCCTCGAATAAGCTTTCTGGTTACTCGAGGGCTTTTATTTGAGTATCAATCGTCCGTAGTGGCGTAACACCCTGTTTTTCTGTCATGGTATTTGACATTTCTGTGACGTAAACTTATCCTGTCAGGCGGTTGCTTGTTCGAGTGGATATTGACCACTTTTTTACCGTTCGGTGTGAGGTAATCTAGGGATTGTAAGTAAATTCCTAGATTATCACGCGTAGTGGGCCATGTGGAGGTGGAGCGGTTGGCCTCCTTCCTCCACATGTAGGGCAGATCTAGCCCAAGGGAAAACCAGCAGCGAGGATGTTTTTACCTGGCTGTATATACCGCGAGCGAGAAGGGGTAACTTTCCCCTTCTTCTTCATCGCGCCCGCATCCGCTCTGGCTTCTCGTACCAGAGCCATCGTTGTGATCCTCAAGCTTCTCCAACCCCGTGCCATGGTGTTCACCCGGAAGAACTGATCCTCCTCGGCGGCTGGCGGCATGGAGGGCCGATAGCGGAAAGGAAAGAAGTGCACAAAATCGGTCGGCACCGCCAAGTTCCTCACCGCCGCTGAATGCGAGGGACTGCTCCAAGCCGGCACATGGAGGCGCCCTGGTTCATAGGTACGCCCGTTCCCGGGGACCAACGAATGAGTGGCCTTTGTGGACAACATCTCTCGGGGCGTATCCTTTCCTCTCCACCCCTTCTTCCTTGCTCTCATGCTGTTGTATAGCGTGCAATTGCACGACGTCCTGCCGAACTCGGTGCAACACATCGCGTGCTTCATTGCGTTGTGCGAGTGCTACCTCGAGGTAGCACCATGATGACCCACAAGTATAGGGGATCACAACAGTCTTCGAGGGAAGTAAAACCAAAATTTATTGATTCGACACAAGGGGAGCCAAAGAATATTTGTGAGCCTTAACAAGTGAGTTGTAAATTCACCTGCACCTGAAAGTGGACTTGTTCGCAGTGGTTTATCAGTATTAACAGTTTTATAGTAGCAGCAGTAGAGAAATAATGGCAGTAGTGAAATAAAAACAGCAGCAGTAGTGTTTGAAGTAAACAACGAGATTAAATATTGTAGGCATAGGGATAGATGAACATGCATTGCATGGATAAGATAGTTAACATAATAATCAAGACATGGGCATTACAGATAAATAAGATAAAGCATCCAAGCACTAAGTAACCATAGGCATGTGTTCCGTAAATAGTCGTATGTGCTCGCAATGAGAACTTGCACAACATCTTTTGTCCTACCAGCCCGTTTTCAGCGGGGCCTCAAGGGAACTACTGGTAATTAAGGTGTTCCTTTTAATAGAACACCGGAGCAAAGCATTCACACTCCGTGAACACATGTGATCCTCACATCACAGCCATACCCTTCGGCTGTCCCAATTTCTGCCACTTCGGGGCCTCCGGTTCCGGACAACGATATGTGTAAACAACTTGCAGGTATGATCAAGAAACAATAATTATCATCGTGATTCAATAACATCTTCAGATCTGGGATCATGGCACTCGGGCCCAAAGTGGCAAGCATTAAGCATAACAAGTTGCAATAATGTCAATAGCACTAATAGAGGATACTAGGCACTATGCCCTAACAATCACGTCATTATTACATGAACAATATCATGCAATCCCTACCATCCCCTTCAGCCTACAGTGGGGGAATTACTCACACATGGATGGGGGAAACATCGATGGTCGATGGAGAGGCATTGGTGATGACGATGGCGATGATCTCCTCCAATTCCCCGTCCCGGCAGGGTGCCAGAACAGAGTTTCTGAACCCCGAAAAAGGATTCGCGATGGCGACGGAGCTATGGACTTCATTCTGGAAAAACGATCGAACCCCCTCGGGTTTTAGGGTTGAAGGCAATATATAGTCGAAAGGGGAGCCCGAGGGGGTCTCTGGGTGGCCCACACCACCAGGTGGCGCGGCCTAGGGGGCGCGCCAGGGGGTGGTGTGGCCCCCCTCTGGCCCCTCTCCCGTCCCCCTTCTGGCTCCCGGGGTCGTCCGGTGTTTTAAGACCAATGGGGTCTTTTCTGGGCGATTTCCCAAAATTTGATTTTTCTGCACAAAAACGAGACACTAAGGCAATTCTGCTGAAAACAACGTTAGTCCGTGTTAGTTGCATTCAAAACACACAAGTTTAGAGGAAAAAATAAGAAAAGTGTTCGGAAAAGGAGATACGTTTTCGACGTATCAACTCCCCCCAAGCTTAGCTTATTGCTTGTCCTCAAGCAATTCAGTGACAACTGAGTGCGATAAAAGGCTTTTACGAACACATTTGTTTCATATGATGTAAATATACTCACTATATCATCAAATACTTAATTATGATCATGATAAGATACATGCAAGATACTTCACTTAATAGCTATGCAAACCATGAAGAGATAACAACATAGTAATAATAAACAACATGAAGCATAACTATTTGCAAGATTGTAATATCCATAATATGATCTGATAAAGTGGTATCTCGCTTGCCCTTATGTGTGGGACAAAACATGAATGCCAGGGCACCTCTGAAGTTCAAGGGAAGACTAGAGGTAAAGATATCAAAGATACAAGTATCAAAGTTATACCACAATTAACCGTGTTCTGGGACAAGCACATTACACTAAGAATAACAGCCATTGCTCTCAAGAAGGTGCATAAAGCGAGAACGTGAAGACTCAAAATAAAAGTAAAGAAAGTCCCTTCGCAGAGGGAAGCATGGATCACTCATGTGCTAGAGCTTTTATTTTATTAAATAGACGTATTGAAAACATTTTTAAGAGAGGTGTATGCTTATGTCAACGAAATGGTAAACAGAAAATACAGTACGTCACAAGCCAACTAGATTTCACAAGAGAGGCTCCCTTTTGAAGGACACAACTGGTGTAGAAGGTCATCCCTCTTTCTCTTTTGTTTACACAATTATGATTTGACTGATAAATCAGGGGCAAAAATAGTGAAGAGATTTTGTGTGTATTAATTTGGGGCTAGGCACCCCGCTGTCAGCTCTTCTATCAATTGGATAAGCGGATGAAGCCACTAGTCCAGGGTGTGAAATCCAACCAACAAGTGAGATAAAGATTCCCTATTTACATCCTCATGAGCTAAAACAGGGGCACAAAACAGGAATAATTTTTAGAAGGTTTTACAGATAGCACATGAGCAATTTACTTGGAGTGGCGGTTAAATACCAGATATAGGTAGGTATGGTGGACACATTAGGAAAACTTTGGTTTTTGGGAGTTGGATGCACGAGTAGAGCTCATACTCAGTACATGTGAAGGTTAGCAATAGACATAGAGCGACAATCAAGAGAGCAACAACTATCATAATAATGTTTGCGACAAAACAAAATTAACTAAGGCATAAAATTGATACTAGGACTCTGAGGCAAAATAAATCATCAAGGCTTATTGACCTTTTGTTTTCAGTCTTAGCAAGAGTGAGCATGTGCCAAGTCGATTCAAATGAAACAGTCAGAGGAGGCTACCACAATGTCATACCCTTCTACGAATAGAACAAAGCGAACAAATATTTATACGACAGGTCATTTACTATTAATGAATTGGAACAAAACATGAGAGAGTGATGACTCCCAAGTGCAGGAGATCAATTGTAGTACCTTTCGATAAGTATTTGAGTGTCGAACCCACGAGGAGCTGAAGGTAAGCTATCTATTCTCTAAAGCCCTATAACCCTCTTATATGGCTGTTTATGCAAAGAAATAAGTTTGACTAAAAGGAACTAACTAATTAAAAGCAAGTGATGTGGAGTGTGGTTTGTCTAGTAACTAGTGAAGCAAGTTTAAAATGCAAGTAATCCTAAAGCAAGTTTCTAAAGCAAGTTTCACAAGTAGCAAGCAACAAATATCTCAAGTATCTCAAGGGAGCAAGTGTTCTAGCAATAGGTGTTTCGTTTGTGTGGTTGTCACAATTAGTGAAGCACATATTTTTAGTCTTAGTTGTTTCTTCTAGGAAGGAGCCATGAATAGGTATAGTCAAGTAAATGATCTACAACCCCTTATGATGGATCATGTGGCCAAGTAAATGACTGCACAAGATTGATTAAGACATAAAGTCCCACCATAGCCTTACGTTCTAAGGTCCCCTATATATATCCCCCAATAATTTAACATTGTGGCTCGGTCTCAGGTTACTATCACTCCCAAGTCACCACCACTCCATTATGCTACCGGTGATCACCTTACATGCATTCCCCAACATATGCGTGCACTCAAATATTGTACATAAAGACAATCATAGAATATAACAAACTTGTATGCAACCAATCAATGAACTATTTCACCATTGCCAAGAACAATTCACTACTCAAACATAGACGGGGAGACACAATACATCAAGGGAATATAGTATTGCATCATACATCGTGTTTGCCAAGAGATTACAGTGGAGAGATGGAGCTGATCTTGCTGTAGATGTTGATGATGAACACGTCGGAGGGGGGTGGAGCCCTCCGGGGGTGATCCCGGAGGCGTTTCCCCCCTCCGATCTTCTCCGGCGGCAGCCTTCTGTCTCTCTGTTTTGTGGTTTCGTCTCTCGGCGCTGGCTCCTTCTCGAAAAGGCCAGGGGACACTTTATATAGTCGTTTTTAGGTCACGAGACACTCGGGAGAAGAAAGATCGACGGCATCGCAGCCACGGAGGCAAAAAGGGGGCCTCTTTGCCACCTGGTTGGCCTTTTGGCCCTCTACTTTGGCCCATGGTCTTCGTCTCGAAAATTCTGAACCGTGCTCTTTGGCCTTGCCCTTTTTGGAGTCCCGAAGCTCTCGGAAAGTCTGAAACACTAAAAAGTATGTTTTCTGGAAAAACAGGGTTAGAACCAAAAGAAGGGGGATTGTTTAGAAAATCCCCCAAATCATTATAAAACATGAATATAAGTTGCTAATATGTAGGAAAAACAAGTAATAACATGCAAAGTTCATGTATGCATTTTACATGCATCAACATTGAAGGGGAACGTAGCATAGAAAACAAAAAATTTCCTACGCGAGAGATACCCGAAAGGCCAAGATCTAATCTAGGAGACGAAGTGCAACGGGCAACAAGAGGATTAAGGAGAACACATACCCTCGAAGACTCAAAGTGGTACGAGATCAAATCTCGTTGTTGGCGTAGTCGTACTCACACCGATCCCGATAGCGAGAAGATGGGCACCGCAATCCGGCGGTGCATCCGTGATCGGTCACACGTACGGTTGATGACGACCTCCGTTCCCTCGTTCCAGCGGGGCGCGGAAGTAGAGGATCCCTCGGAACTCCAGCAGCACGACGGCGTGGTGTGGTGGAGAAAAACATTGCTCAGGGCTTCGCCAAGCGCACGAACAAGTGGTGGAGCAGCGGCAGGAGGGAGGAAGAGATGACACAAGTGTGTGTATGGGGGAGAGGGAGCTCTCACCCCTCCTTTTATAGGAGGGGATGGCAGCCACGAATTTTTGGCTGCCTCCACCTCTCCCTCATCATGTGAGTGGAGTCTCCACTCAACCCACTCATTCTTCCATGAATTCCCACTCAAAATCCCAAGGGTTTTCTTTAATAAATAAATAAAACAATTTTATTTCTTTATTTTAATATTTGTTAATTCCATTAACAAACATTAACATATAACCCCTTGAGTTAGTTGTTAAATCTATTAACAACCATTTGATAATAATCCCCTTGAACTATTTCAAAATTACTCGAAACAATTTTGGTGACTATTTCAATATTCCCCGAAACAATTTCGGTGCTGTCCAAACTTTTCTCCGATATTCCGTATCCTCTCAAATGCGTCATCGAACCTTAAGTGTGTCACCCTACGGTTCGCGAATAAGATAGACATGATCAAGACTCCTCTCCGATCAATAATCAACAGCGGGATCTGGAGATCCGTGATGACTCCTATATATTCAACGATGACTCTCGTGATCGTGTGAACCAACAACGCCGTGAACTATTCCCTTTGTCTCGCGATATTTTACTTGTCCGAGATTCGATCATTGGTATCAACCATACCTTGTTCAATCTCGTTACCGACAAGTACTCTTTTCTCGTTCCCGTGATATAACATCCTTTGTGATCATATCACGTGCTTGCAAGCGGTTTCGATGTGATATCACCGAGAGGGCCCAGAGTATATCTCTCCGTCATTTGGATGGACAAATCCCACTCTTGATCCATGATCCTCAACTAATACTTTCCGAATACTCAACGACACCTTTATAGTCACCCTGTTACGGTGTGACGTTTGATGCCATCAAAGCACTCTTCCGGTATCAGTGATTGACATGATCTCATGGTATAAGGAATAAGTTACTTCGTGTGTTTGATATAACAATGTAAACTAAATAACTTGATCGCATTGCTATATTCTCTTTGGGTATATGTTCATCACATCATTCTTCTAATTCATGACCCCGTTATTAATAACATCCAATGTTCATGATCAGGAAACCTTGATCATCTATTAATCAACGAGCTAGTTAAAAGAGAGGCTTTACTAGGAACCATTGTTTGTTTATTAAGCACACATGTATCAACGTTTCCGGTTAATACAATTCTAGCATGAGAAATAAACATTCATCATAAACAAGGAATAAGATAATAACCATTTTATTATTGCCTCTCGGGCATATTCCCTTCAGTCTCCCACTTGCACTAGAGTCAATAATCTAGTCTGTAAGCACTTAACACATATGGCGTTCCAGTGTTATTACCATGCTTCGCATGTGGTAAACATTATCAAAAAGATCTGAACTGTTCAGGTCCTATTGTATTTGCATGTTCTTTGCGTCTACACGCATCACTCATTCTCTAATGAGATGGCTTTGTATATATATGGTCAATTTGTGAAAACTTAATTCCTCAGCTTAAACTGATGTCACTAACATTGTGAAAATGTAGCTTCATAGTGTTAGCATTCTTGGAAATTCACCAAGTTCCGGTGGTACCTTAATTCCTCAGCTTAAATTGATGTTACTAACATTGTGAAAATGTAGCTTCATAGTTTCAGCATTCTTGGAAATTCACCAAGTTCAATAAAGAACTACTTGACACAAAATACGCTTATAATCAGTTGTCAACACAACGATATACTTTAGCCTTTGTTGTAGTATCTGTCACAATATTTCAATTTTTCAAACTCTTTCAAATCCAGCATGGAACTTTCTTCCATCCTATTGTGCTACCCTTCATCACACATTTTAATTGAGATAAAATTACTTTAATAAATGACAAGACTATTAGTGTAACACATTACAACTAATATTTTGTCATTACTATATAGGAAAACATATCCTTAGCATTTCTAAAATGACACAAGGATCTCTCCCACTATTGTCTAATCATCATATGAATTATCCTACTATAACATTTTATAGCATAGGACTCATCTGGTTGTGTACATAGCATGGAAACATGACTTAGAAATCTCAATTTCAGTGATGCTCATCATGTGTCAAAACACATGAATCTTGCTCAATTATTTTCCATGTGACAAGAACTCCTTCTTATCAATTTTATATTGACTTACTTCAATATTTCATCTATGTAATTTGGCTTCAATCATATCAGGCGCTTGAATCCATCTTTTATAGACATCGATGCCCAATATCTTCCAAGCCTTTCATCAATATGAAATCGAAAATATTAACCGTGTTAATTTAAAATACATATTTTCCAATCAACCATATGTCATCTACATAAAGTATTGGAAATATGTCATAGCGCTCCCACTTAATTTCTTGTAACTCTACAAGC
Organism: Alopecurus myosuroides; assembly: GCA_028641055.1. NCBI lineage: Eukaryota > Viridiplantae > Streptophyta > Magnoliopsida > Poales > Poaceae > Alopecurus > Alopecurus myosuroides. The sequence goes on from CM054061.1 coordinate 330,117,704, forward strand.
ATCTTTATCATTCATGATGGAATCAAACTCTTTTGATAACTTCATTAAGCTAAAGAATTCAACTTCGCTATGCTTACTTCAACCATTGAAGTGTGCATACCTTTCTAGCAACCTTTTGAATTTTACAAAACTCTCAGACTGTGTCAAGTACACATCCTTGATAAAACTTCCTCGAGAGGAGAGTTGGTTTTGTTATTCAACTGCCATATCATAATATGTAACCTTTTGCTAGAACTATCCGCAAAGACTAAAGCATCACTACGGAAGATCGAAATCTTGTAGTAGTCAACTCTTTGAACTTCGTCGAAAACAACTTTTCGATAAGTATCCATGTCTTTGTCGCTATATAGACCCTTTTGCTATCGTTAGGCATCATGCCTATCGAAAGGACTACCAAGTCACATACTTGATATTCATACAAGGATACTATGGCGGATATGATGACTCATAGTCAATTTTACGAAGTCAGGGCCCATCATTTGCTTCCTTTATAAGGTTCAGGTCCTTTTGTTGTCAAAACAACACTTTACACTTAAACCACAAGTTGTTCTAAGTACAAAGTTTTTGGACTTTACTGGTACAGTTCGCAAACTCATTTGAAGTATCTACAACATTTGTAGTGTCTTCTACTTAGTCAAAATAGTAAACCCCGGAACAACTTCCAGTGCTGCGCTACTCTTGACATGATAACGAAGATTCTCTAACCTCGTTGAGTTTGTACTGTGCTCCCACTCACTTGTTTCGCAAGAACTACTTTCTCGAGAAATCAACCCTTTCTGACAAACAACATTTGTCTTTTGGTTCGGTGATAGGAGAAATACCCAATGTTTTATTTGGGATAACCTTATAAACATATATTTATCCTATTTTGGTTGTAAACATTTTACACATGCTATGCATACCAAAACTTAAGAAAAATGACAATTCGGGTCACTACCCAAACCATATCTTATATGTTGTCAATTTCAACGGATCATGATGGTGCTCTTTTGAGTGTAAAAGCGGTTGTCCTTAATGTATAAAATACAAAATTATAATGGCAATTTTATTAATCTTACCATGTCAAACAGGGTTTGATTTTGTCTTTTGAATACTCCAATCTAATGTGGGGTATTCGAGAAGTATAAGTTGTAGAACAATTCTGCAACTTCTCAGATGTTTTGCTAAACTTGTAACTCAAACTTTATCCTTTATGATCCAATCATAAATACTTGATTATCTTGTTACATTGATTTTAACTTCATATTAACAACCTTTTGAACCAATTCAAAATGTCAAACTCTGTTCCCTTTAAATAGATATACTCACATATATACTTAAATCATCGACAGAATTTTATGAAGGAAAAATTAATCCACCATACATGACTACACATAATGGACTATATACATCAATATGTATAATCTCCACTAAATTAGTCGTCCATTCTACTTTGGCCTAAGAACGGAATTCTAGTCATCTTTTGGAAGAGGTCTCACAAGCGTCAATAAAATGACTCCGGAAGTCCATCAATATGGAGTTCCTTCATGTTTTCCTTTCCGATATGAACTAAAATGGTGGTGTCACAATTTAAGTGAAAATCTTTTACGTCTTGCAACGTTTAGCATTCAGTCTTATAGATGTTTACTTTACCAACATGATTTATATTAACATATCCATCAATTATGGAATATGGTCATCGTTTGAACAATCTCATTTGTTCTCACAAAAGACTAGAACAAAATAACAAATTATTAAGTTCTTCAAATAAATCTTGACTGGTTGGTTCGATACGACAATGAACACAATAACACTTTATTTATGTTCTTGTCATAATCGATTCCACATCTATTACTAGTTCCTTTTAGGCCCTTGTATTTCTTTCATTGCGTTGCTTTGTATGACAACTCATACCAACCAATGTGGTATCAAAATACCAAAAATACTTTGTTAACTAGTAATACATCTATAACTTGTATATCAAGTATATACTCCTGAGCTGGACTTTTCCAGTTATCTTCTTTTCTGCCATATATCTATTTGTAATTCTATTTTCAATATTCCCTTTCCTTTATAGAAGAATCATTCAACATCAAACAATGCTAGTCTTACTAGCTCATTTTCTTTGGCGTGTTAGTCATATACTATCACCCATTGAGTCACACTTTGAGTTTGATTGTTCTACTAATATCACCATATTAATAGCATTCTTCTAAATTCCACTCTTAGCAATTTCCAAGTAAGGTAAGCTACTTTACCCATACTTCTAATCCATCCCATCATAACAATTTTATGATTAAGTTACTATAGCTCGAAGGAAGGGATTTAGAGGATAATTTTGAGCGCCCAACTTCTTGGAATATACAAATGCCTAGCGTCTTCAATCATTGCATATATTCAGATAATATAAGCAAACATTGTCACGCTAAATTTGCATATATTCAGATAATATAAGCAAACATTGTCACGCTAAATTATACTCAGTCATGTTGCCACAAATAAGTTTCTAGATATCAATATATCTTTCACTTGATTGTTTCTGAAAACAACTCTTTTTAGTTCCTAAATCACCTTGATCAACAAAACATTCTTTTGAAGATAAAGTAATACGGAAGCAACCATGACTCTGGATTCTAAGTAGGAATTATTTGCTCTCTAGATCAATTAATCATTAATCACATGGAGCTAGGTAGGAAATACCAAAAATCTACAATAGGACTCAATTTTAAATTTCACTAATACAGTACCAATCTTAAATGGTATTTACCAGATCATAACAGTTATATCTCAATTAACAATCCAAGTGTAAGGTAGTTATGTGGATGCCAATGACTACTACAAGTTGTGCAAATTCACTTTGATTTGTTGTTCATGATAAATAAGTTCAAGTTAATTCAAAATTAAACCATGAACTCCCACTCAAAAACAACATCCCTCTTAGTCGTCTTTAGTGATTGCACGAACCAAATTCACTACAACAAAACCGATCATCACGTGAGATGATGTAGCTTCAAAGGCGAACATCGACATGTTCATCGTATCATCCATATGACTCATGATTTACCTTTCGGTTACGTGTTCCGAGGCCATGTCTGTACATGCTAGGCTCGCCAAGTAGAACCGTAGTATTGCGTGTGTTTCAAGGCCATGTCTGTACATGCTAGGCTTGAAAACACCCGTTGTATGCGAACGTTGAGTCTGTCACACCCGATCATCACGTGGTGTCTCGAAACGACGAACTTTCTTAACGGTGCATACTTAAGGAAGAACACATTATTATCTTGATATTAAGTGATAGGGATCATCTTATAATGCTACCAACGTTATCTAAGCAAAACAAGATGCATAAAAAGGATCAACATCACAGACATCACATGAAAGGATAACGTGATATGATATGGTCCTTCTTGCACTTGATCTCCATCATGTGCATTATGGTATGATCTCAATCATTCCACCGGCGTGGTACCAAGTACCACGGTACCCCAAACTTGATTGTCCATCAATAAGAAGACAACCATATGGATACCTTCCGGTATATCAATAATTTACAAAATAGATCATCTCATAATCAAATTTGTAATATTGACCATATCAATTCACATGCCCAGCAAAAACTAGTTAGACGCTTCTAATTTATTTTTGCATATTTTACGTGGCTTAGGGCTTTCGAGGATAGAACCGTTCATACCTACGAACATCAACCACAACGTTGATAAACACATTTTTAACAACCCTTCATAGATTAGATCTTAACTATAGTAGGAGAAACAGACACCCGCAAGCCACTTATGCAATACAAGTTGCATGTCAGTTGTGGAACAAGTCTCATGTACGTGGACATGTAAGGTTAGTCCGGGCCGCTTCATCCCACTATGCCACTAAGATCATAAAATAGTCAAGGAGGTAATAACATGATCATCAACGCCCACATACACCTATGTGTTCTACCCGTACAAAACATCTACGCATAGATCCGGCTCTGATACCACTGAAGGGGAACGTAGCATAGAAAACAAAAATTTTCCTACGCGAGAGATACCCGAAAGGCCAAGATCTAATCTAGGAGACGAAGTGCAACGGGCAACAAGAGGATTAAGGAGAACACATACCCTCGAAGACTCAAAGTGGTACGAGATCAAATCTCGTTGTTGGCGTAGTCGTACTCACACCGATCCCGATAGCGAGAAGATGGGCACCGCAATCCGGCGGTGCATCCGTGATCGGTCACACGTACGGTTGATGACGACCTCCGTTCCCTCGTTCCAGTGGGGCGCGGAAGTAGAGGATCCCTCGGAACTCCAGCAGCACGACAGCGTGGTGTGGTGGAGAAAAACATTGCTCAGGGCTTCGCCAAGCGCACGAACAAGTGGTGGAGCAGCGGCAGGAGGGAGGAAGAGATGACACAAGTGTGTGTATGGGGGAGAGGGAGCTCTCACCCCTCCTTTTATAGGAGGGGATGGCAGCCACGAATTTTTGGCTGCCTCCACCTCTCCCTCATCATGTGAGTGGAGTCTCCACTCAACCCACTCATTCTTCCATGAATTCCCACTCAAAATCCCAAGGGTTTTCTTTAATAAATAAATAAAACAATTTTATTTCTTTATTTTAATATTTGTTAATTCCATTAACAAACATTAACATATAACCCCTTGAGTTAGTTGTTAAATCTATTAACAACCATTTGACAAGAATCCCCTTGAACTATTTCAAAATTACTCGAAACAATTTCGGTGACTATTTCAATATTCCCCGAAACAATTTCGGTGCTGTCCAAACTTTTCTCCGATATTCCGTATCCTCTCAAATGCGTCATCGAACCTTAAGTGTGTCACCCTACGGTTCGCGAATAAGATAGACATGATCGAGACTCCTCTCCGATCAATAATCAACAGCGGGATCTGGAGATCCGTGATGACTCCTATATATTCAACGATGACTCTCGTGATCGTGTGAACCAACAACGCCGTGAACTATTCCCTTTATCTCGCGATATTTTACTTGTCCGAGATTCGATCATTGGTATCAACCATACCTTGTTCAATCTCGTTACCGACAAGTACTCTTTTCTCGTTCCCGTGATATAACATCCTTTGTGATCATATCACGTGATTGCAAGCGGTTTCGATGTGATATCACCGAGAGGGCCCAGAGTATATCTCTCCGTCATTTGGATGGACAAATCCCACTCTTGATCCATGATCCTCAACTAATACTTTCCGAATACTCAACGACACCTTTATAGTCACCCTGTTACGGTGTGACGTTTGATGCCATCAAAGCACTCTTCCGGTATCAGTGATTGACATGATCTCATGGTATAAGGAATAAGTTACTTCGTGTGTTTGATATAACAATGTAAACTAAATGACTTGATCGCATTGCTATATTCTCTTTGGGTATATGTTCATCACATCATTCTTCTAATGACATGACCCCGTTATTAATAACATCCAATGTTCATGATCAGGAAACCTTGATCATCTATTAATCAACGAGCTAGTTAAAAGAGAGGCTTTACTAGGAACCATTGTTTGTTTATTAAGCACACATGTATCAACGTTTCCGGTTAATACAATTCTAGCATGAGAAATAAACATTCATCATAAACAAGGAATAAGATAATAACCATTTTATTATTGCCTCTCGGGCATATTCCCTTCAAACATCCCCAAGCTTAACCCATGCTCGTCCTCGAGTATGAAGGTGATAAAACTAACATGGACTTTCCATATTGAAACAATCATGTGATATTAAGGAGGATTATTCATGCTACATATAATCAAATGATTAATACTAGAAATGAGTAGCAATATACAATTAATGTTGTAAGGAATATCAAATATGCAAGCAAAGATGCTTCATGAAAGTTCACAAAGTGTATAATGAAATAAAAGCACTATGGACCAAATGCATACACAAAATGAAAAATAAAATCCTATATTGGTAAAAGAATATCATAATGGAAAATAGAAAATATGGTGGACACTTTGGAGAAAATTGAGTAGAGGTAAAACATGATCAAGTCTTATTTAGCCTCTAAATTATTCAACTAAAATTACTAATTGAAATGTGGTATCCATTGATCTAGGACTCTCATTGACCCTTTATCACTAGCATCTTAAATGGTGAATATTGAAGTAATGTGAATGACAAGGTGGTTGAAAGCCTCATGCCCCGTGAGTGTGAAAACATACTCCATGATTACTCAACTTAAGATTCCTAATAAGCTTTGTACAATCATAATAAGTATTAATGACATCATAGAGAACCGCAAAGAGGTACCTCTTGCCCCATGACATGGAAACAATCCCATGTCACAATGACAAGACAAACAAACGGAGTAGACTCATCATCCTTTTTATTTTCATTCACTATTATGCATAGCTTCTTATTTTATTGTAGGATGTGTTGTAGAGTCACTCAAGCTGTAAGTAAATTTCCACCATGATAAAGCATGGCTTGGGTTAGCGGCCCAATGCGTTTCTCTAGTCATATAGATACTTACTCATCAAAACTTACTATTCCTCTATTTCATTTCGGCATGGCAGGAGTCCAAAAACAAAAGTACATGATATCAACCAAATGTAAATTTTTGTGCAATGTTGAAAGCTTTCCGGTGATACACGTTTATAGCTAGCTCCCAACCACACACTTGTCAAACGCAAAACTTGTGGCTCCCATTATTGGGTCATGTTTATTAGATGCATAAAAAGTAAAGTGTGCCTTCAAAAGTTCGTGAGAGTCCTATCCCAAGTTCAACCCATGACAATTAATAAAGTGAATATCTTAATTTAGAACATAAATAACACAATAACATGGTGAACATACTCGGAATAGCAATGAAGCTAATGGGAAGATATGGTGGACTCACTGGAAATACTTGGCTAAGGAGTGTTGGAAACAAGTTTTTACTTGTTGGAATTTTTAAATTTTGGCTAGAAAGAGGGAGGTAGTTGACCAGCTACTATGCATGCATATGTACATAGAACTACTCATTTCATGACAAACTAAATAAACCAGCAATTAACATCAAGGACATGAATAAAAGATAGCTCAAGACAACATTATTGCAAATTTCTACACATAAAAAGCCTATAAATCATGCAAACATATGTAGCTCTTCAAATCAACCATGGCATCCCTATTCCAAGTCATAATACTAGCATCCAATACATTACAACCCCAAACTCCAGTAGCTGAATCTCATATAAAATGATGGGTGTGGTCTTATCAAAACAAAAATAAAAACAAAAACTAGACGCTTGAAGTCTCTACGATAAATGCTTTGCTTAGAAAAACAGAAAGTAGACGTGTGCTAACCAAAACAGTGTAGCTCCAGTGGGGTGTTCACCAAATCCCCAAACTTATGGATTTCACCATTCTTGGATGTCTTGAGGTGCAGCTCCTCTATTCCCTGTGAAAAAATTTCACAAAACATGTTTCTCCCATTCTTTTTCTGTGGGGTGAGATTAGCAAGGACAAACAAATCACATGTTTGCTGTGCAAAATTCCAAATCAAATGTTTCAGTAGATAGACAATAAGGTTCATTATGTTGTATGTTCACTCTCTTGCCTGAAAGAATCATGGAAATTCGATTCCCAAGCCCAAAGAGTGCATAAAACAAAAGAAGGCAGAATCTGTCCAGAAAAGCAACAGCAGCAAAACGAACGTTTTTCCCTAAGCTAGACTCGTCAAAAAATTAAGCCAATTTTTGTGCTTACAGAGGACGCAAAGTTGCAGAACATACTAAAAAATTAGCTCAATCCTACGTAGAGATAAAAAACGTAAAATCATACGGTGAGCAGACTCATGCTGAAACAGAAATTTCATGCACTAGGATAGCAACTTATAAGTCCAAATGGGTTTGACTTGACTCTTTATTGAAAACTCCAGAATTAAAAAAAAAACTAATATCTTGAGACATCAAGAGGACACTAGGAAAATCCAAACAAAAACAACCGGGTTGCCTCCCGTAAAGCGCTTTCTTTATAGCCATATAGCTAGGCTTTACTTACTTAACATCATGATGGTTGGAGTGAGGTGGCTCGGCATCCCCAAGCTTGGATTCTTGTACTTATTTGATACATGTAGGGTGAGCCCAGGGGTACATCCCCAAGCTTGATTGGTTGTCCCTCTTGATCTTTGTTCATCTCACTCAACTCTTCCTCCTGAAAAATTCTTCTTACACAAATCTCAACATAAAACTTGATTAGAGGGGCTAGTGCCTCCATAAATAAAATCCACATAGGTACAGCAAAGACACATAATGCGTTGATTCTAAATATTAACTACTGTTACTACAGTTGTGCATTGCTCCTTGATCAAAAGAACCACACAAAACACAAGTAATGAGAGCAATGCAAAATAAAGACATAATCTGCCAAAAACTGAACAGCCCGTAAAGAGTGAATTTTTAGAGGCACTTAAGTTGCTCAAATCAGAAAACTTAAAACTAATGAAATATGTAGTGATAACTAAATATTTCTTTCGTAAATTATCAGGTCAAAATTCCACTTCTGTGATTTTAAACATTTTTCGCAGTGAAGTTCAGAAATATATTTTCTTGACAGCTAATTACTATTGTTTAATCCTATCTCTCGTATAAGATTATTCTTGCCATTTAAGATGAGAAATAAGACATAAATGTAATGTTACAGTAGTGAACTAATATTTTTATTGTTTTTAGCTTTGGAATTTTTTTTAATGATAGAGACTTTGCAATGGTTTCATTGACATGAACAACACATGTTCAAGGTCGACCCCAACTTCTCCATTACTCATCCTTCTCATTTACTTTCCCAAATTTTTTATAAAATGAAAATCTTAAACTAAATGATACATAACAGTAGGTAAAGGCATTTTACATGTTGTAAAGACATAAATGTGTGCTCAAACCGAATAGGAAATTAAAGCATAAGGAACACACCAAAAAATATTAAACAATTTATTTTTAAGTCTAACCCATTTCCTAGGCATTGGAATTTGTAATAAAAAAAATAAAAGAAGCACATAATAGCAATCATAGAAAGGTAGATCAAGTGCAACTTCAATACTTTCAGCATAAAGAGGGGAAACTTAATATTGTTGAAATATGTGTAACCATGTTTCCCTCTCTCATAATAATTTTCAGTAGCATCATGAATAGATTCAACAATATGAATATCACATAAAACATTCTTATCATGAGCCACATGCATAAAAGAATCACTAGTCTCCACATAAGTAAAATCCTCATTAGTGACAGTGGGAGTTAAACATTCATAATTTTCATTGCAATCATCATATATAGGAGGCATAGTATCATCAAAGTGAATTTTCTCCTCCAAGCTTGGGGAACTAGAAATATCATGCTCATCAAAACCAACTTCCCCAAGCTTAAAACTTTCCATAGAATCAGCAAGTATATCATTTTTATCCTCAATATTAGGGGGACTAAAAATATCATATTCATCAAGACAAACTTCCCCAAGCTCAAGGTTTTCCTTAGCAATAAAGGTGTTCAAAGAATTAGTACTACCAAAAATACGATTGTTGTGCAAATAATTTTTCAATTTCTCCTCAAACACTTCATGTCCTAATTCAAGGTAGATATTATACAGTTCTAAAATTGTTTGGTTGTTTTCCATTTTATAATTTTTTTTGTGTTTTAGGTTTATATGTTAGTATGCAATGCAAACAAGAATAAAATCTTAGCACAACGCTCCCCGGCAACGGCGCCAGAAATGTGCTTGATGACTCCCAAGTGCAGGAGATCAATTGTAGTACCTTTCGATAAGTATTTGAGTGTCGAACCCACGAGGAGCTGAAGGTAAGCTATCTATTCTCTAAAGCCCTATAACCCTCTTATATGACTGTTTATGCAAAGCAATAAGTTTGACTAAAAGGAACTAACTAATTAAAAGCAAGTGACGTGGAGTGTGGTTTGTCTAGTAACTAGTGAAGCAAGTTTAAAATGCAAGTAATCCTAAAGCAAGTTTCTAAAGAAAGTTTCACAAGTATCTCAAGGGAGCAAGTGTTCTAGCAATAGGTGTTTCGTTCGTGTGGTTGTCACAATTAGTGAAGCACATGTTTTAGTCTTAGTTGTTTCTTCTAGGAAGGAGCCATGAATAAGTATAGTAAAGTAAATGATCTACAACCCCTTATGATGGATCATGTGGCCAAGTAAATGACTGCACAAGATTGATTAAGACATAAAGTCCCACCATAGCCTTACGTTCTAAGGTCCCCTATATATATCCCCCAATAACTTAACTTTGTGGCTCGGTCTCAGGTTACTGTCACTCCCAAGTCACCACCACTCCATTATGCTACCGGTGATCACCTTACATGCATTCCCCAATATATGCGTGCACTCATATATTGTACATAAAGACAATCATAGAAGATAACAAACTTGTATGCAACCAATCAACGAACTATTTCACCATTGCCAAGAACAATTCACTACTCAAACATAGACGGGGAGACACAATACATCAAGGGAATATAGTATTGCATCATACATCGTGTTTGCCAAGATATTACAGTGGAGAGATGGAGTTGATCTTGCTGTAGATGTTGATGATGAACACGCCGGAGGGGGGGTGATCCCGGCGGCGTTTCCCCCCTCCGATCTTCTCCGGCGGCAGCCTTCTGTCTCTATGTTTCGTGGTTTCGTCTCTCGGCGCCGCCTCCTTCTCGAAAAGGCCAGGGGACCCTTTATATAGTCGTTTTTAGGTCACGAGACACTCGGGAGAAGAAAGATCGACAGTATCAGAGCCACGGGGGCAAAAAGGGGGCCTCTCACGCGGCCAAGGAATCTGGCCGCGTGGAGGGTCCTCTTTGCAACCTGGTTGGCCTTTTGGCCCTCTACTTTGGCCCATGGTCTTCGTTTCAAAAATTCTAAACCGTTCTCTTTGGCCTTGCCCTTTTTGGAGTCCCGAAGCTCCCGGAAAGTCTGAAACACTAAAAAGTACGTTTTCTGGAAAAACAGAGTTAGAACTAAAAGAAGGGGGATTGTTTAGAAAACCCCCCAAATCATTATAAAACATGAATATAAGTTGCTAATATGTAGGAAAAACAAGTAATAACATGCAAAGTTCATGTATGCATTTTACATGCATCAGAGAGCACGAACTATTAAGCAGCCATTAAATCACATATATCTTATATGAACAAACTAAGCATGCTCACATGGATGGATATATGTACAAAAATGAAAACAAATAGAGTTCATACCAACCTCTCACCACAACTTGAATTGTCATAGATCATCATTGTTGCTCTTCACTTGTGGCTCGAATAATATATAATGAAAACCAAGCTCGAATGGAGTCACGGACGACTGTTGAACTCTGCAGCAAACTTTACAAAAAAAAAAGAACAACAAATATTTTTGGGTTTTTCAATTAAAACAAGAACAGAAAGAAACAAGCAAACAAAGAAAAATATTTTTTTGGATTTTTGAATATTAAATCAAAACAAGAGAAGAAAGCAAACCAAATAAAGAAATTAAAGAAGCAAACAAAGAGAAATGGCAGAAATATTTTTGGTATTTTTGTGATTTGGAAAACAAGAAGAGAACAATAAAACAAAGAGAAATGAAAGAAAATGAAAACAAACGAAAGAAATAAAAACATGGATATACAAAGTACCGATCGAACATGATATATAAATGAGTGTGATGTCGGTATACCTTCCCCCAAGCTTAGGCTTTTGGCTTAAGTGGAGATCAATCATGGCGCGGGAAATATCCCCACTTCGATGGGTCGTCCCTCGCGTGGTCGTACTCGGGCGCCCAAGAGGAAGATGAAGAAGCATGCGCATAGTCATAACCGGGGTGCTGGTATGGGATCCCCGTGGTGTCATAGGGATGGACAAAATCACCATCGTCGGCATCCACCCCTTGCTGGGGGTAATGCGCAAGGTATGTGTCCAGATCACTCTCAGAAAGAATCCATCCTTGCCTGCTATTAAGATTAAACAAAAGAGGTGCAGACAAAAGTACTTTCCTAACAGTTTTAGTAACTCTCCACCTGGATTGTTTGGAGAAAGTTATTATAAGTTGTGCAAGTGAGCATGGTTAGAAAGAAACTTATGTTGAACCATGGAAACAAGATCAAGACTCTCTATAGGAAACTGGAGGTCTAAAGGGTGTGGCTCCAAACCATGCAAAGCTAGCAAGCGCGAGGCAATAAGACCTCCACAAACTCCGCCCTTCTCACGGTTGAGCGAGAGACGGTAAGAAATTAAAGCGCCAAAGTTATAAGACCTATCACATCTTAAGGCTGCTGCAATAAATGCCAAATCATAGACAGATAGCTTGTTGGCAGTTTTTCTAGCTAACACACATTTAGAAAGAAAATAGTCAAAGTATCGAATGATAGGGAGTTGAATTTCTCGAATTTTACCCCTCTCCCCTGTGAATCTTCTGCCTTGGCAAATCTCCTCATATAATTCCAATAGTGGTTTAGGATGCCCTCTTATCTTCTCACAGGAACCCCACTCTGGTACTTTGATAGCTGCACAAAAATCACTGAAAGGCAAGTTTACAACTTTATTGTAAATTTTAATGGACCATTGGGTTAGTTGAGGACCATTTAAAACAAAAATCCTGCACCACAGACATAGTTAGTTTCACATGTTGGATAGGTTCATCCTCAATGAAACGGTCCAAGCCTGCATTATGCACAAGAGTGTTGAAATCCTGCAATTCCTGTAATCCTCATGAATTGTTCACACAGATAAATTGATGGGAACACTCTCTCTTCGCGGTGCACGGGCATGACCTCATGCAACTCCAGCTCATGCTGGTTTAGTTGATGAACATTGCGCTCCATCTCTGAAATATTTCAACAATTGTCGGGGGGTAACCCCCGAGTAGGGTAAAGGCAAGTGGTAAAAGCGTCTTACAGAAGAGAGGTTTCGTCGAGTAGCCGACTACCCGGTACTTGCTACCCGGTCGACAGCTACTCGGTTTCTCCTCAAGATGCCCGGAAGGAGATATCAGTCAAGTTACGTCCATTCGAGTAGAAGAGTTGGCCCGAGTACAATTGGCGGGAACAATTGGCGGGAACCTACTCGGGCCAGAAAGTCAAAGGAGCCGTTCTGACACAGGATCCCGCGTATCCTGGGTCCGTACTTGGCAGCATTCGAACTACTGTTCATCTGGGACCGGCCTGCCTGACAGTGACAGCATGGAAGCAGGCTGTGGCAGGATAAGGGGGGCCTACTCTGTGCTTAGGTACAGTGATACCAGTCTGTCCCCTTGTTTTGCCCAACGACTTTCTAGATACAGCCAAGATCAAGAACCAAAGGTGTCAGCGGGAACCCGGAAGAAGGACGATGTGCACACTATGTCGACATTTGTCCATGTTTGGACGTATCCGGCTGGGCACCATGTATATAAGGTGCCCCGCCGCCTCCTGCGTGAGGCATCGCTTACAATGGTCTAGACGAACCAGAGAGGAACACATCTTGACCTAGTTCTTGCCCTAGTTCATCATCTAGAGAGGAGAGTGGCTACTCGGTAGCAAGATCATTGTACTGTGGCTACTCGTTGAGACACCAAAGAATACAAAGAAAGGCAGGAGTAGGGGTTTTACCTCCTCACGAGGGCCCTGAACCTGGGTAGATCGTGTTGTTCGTAGTGTTTACTTCGTACCTCACGCGGCTACTCGTCGCGTGATCCCTCCCCGAGCACCTCCAGCGTCCTTCGTCCCCACATCTTTAGCCATCCTATGGCATCTGCCGTGACACCACCACGACAGTTGGCGCCCACCGTGGGGCAAGCAGCGGCGCTGGTTGGAGTTTCTGTTCGGACGGGATCTTCTTCAGCGGAGCGCGTGGTCTGTGGCCTTGTCCACAGATTCGGCTCCTTCGACTTCGTCACCGACAACGCCGGCGATTTCGGCGGCAAGGCCATGCCGGAGGGCGGCTCGGTGGTCTCCTTCGGCTCTCACCTCGTCTACGTCGCCACCGTCGCCAACCGCGCGTATCCCGAGCTGGTGCATGACGCGGAGGATCCTCCCGCGGTGATCGCTGCTCGCGGAAGGCCCGCGTCTCGCTCGGCGAACTGCGCTGAGGTGCTGGTGACGGGCTTGGCAGCAAACACTGGCGCAGCCGCTACTGGCGCTGCGGCCATCGTCGAGGAGGTGGACGTACCGGCTGGTGGCAGGGTACACCGGCCCTACGAGAAGGAGAGCAACATGCCGCCTTCCACGTCTGCGGCCATTCCCGCGTCGGCTACGCGGCCTGGCATGCCAACCCCCACCGACATCGAGCTCCTAGCCATGAGGGAGCAGCTCGAGCGGCAACGCCTGGAGCTGCTCGCCGAGCAGGCGGAGTTGGACAAGGTGAGGTTAGAGTTGAGTCTAGATCAGCTCGAGTACAACAAGGCTCACGGCTTCACGCCGGTTGTTAGGAGGCCTAGCAGAGTAGGTGCTACTCGGCGTAACCTTGGTGCCGAGATGGCAACAGTCATAGAGGCTCATGCTCAGTCCGCCACCGCAAACACCTCCACCAGGCCCAGATACAGCACACCCGCCAAAACACTTAGAGCTGCAGAGGCTGTAGCTGCCGAGTTGCCTCGCTTAGATGGCGATGCGCGTGTTAGGCAGCAAGAGAGGCTCAATGAGTTAGTGTTGGAGGCTGCTAGGCAGAACGAGGAGTTCCGGAAGGCTAATCCGGGTGCTGGGGCTTCGCAGATGGTGCATTCGCACGCGGCTAGATCTAACGATCAGGCCTCATCTCCGCATCCCAGCCGCGAGAAGAGCCGCAGCGGCCGCTCGGGCAGAGACAGGCAGATGCAGGTGTATGACCCGGCTGCTGCCGCGAAACAGATTGCTGTGCCGCAGCAGCCCGGGCAGGAACACAATGCTGCAAGATCACGCTCTCAAGCCCATCAAGCTCAAAGCCGTGTCCGAGAAGCTGCGCGTCCTGGTTCTTCTCGGCAACCCGCAGCTCAGCCTACTCGGCAGAGGCAGCAGCCGCGCGCTGTGGCGCCAGTCGCCAACCCGGTGGAGCAACCTGCAGCGGTGCAGGTGGACAGGTATGATGACGGCAACTCGGCCATGGAGATGGCTGGCTATGATATTCGTGACCGTGTTGGTGACCGTGTGCTGGCGCCTGGAGACGCAAGGCATCAGTTGGACCGGATCAGCTTGTCGGCGCGGCTGGAGAGCACGGGTCCCCCTGGCCCCGAGTGCTTTGGCCCGCGCATCATGAACGAGCCGTCCGTGAAGAACTTTCAGCTTGCTAGAGGTACCAAGAGCTACAATGGCAGCACCAAGCCTGAAGATTGGCTCAATGATTATGTTACCGCGGTCCATATCGCGAATGGCAACAGAAGATGGGCTATGCGCTATGTTCCACAGATGCTAGAGGGTCCAGCTCGCACTTGGCTCAACAACTTGCCCAAGAACAGCATTAACTGCTGGCTGGATTTCTCGGATGCCTTCATCAGCAACTTCACGAGTACATACAAGAGGCCGAATAGGCCACAGCAGCTATCAGCTTGCAGGCAGCGAGAAGACGAGACAGACCGCGAGTATCTTACTCGGTGGAGCACATTGAGGAACACCTGTGAGGGTGTGAATGAAGCTCAGGCCATCACTTGGTTTGCGCAGGGATGCAGGGATGGCAGCATGTTGTGGCAGAGACTGCAGAGGGAGATGCCGAACACTCTGGCGGAGACCATCAAGATTGCGGATCAGTACGCACCCGGAGATCCCACTCAGCCACTGATGGACTCCTCTGAGCCGAGAAGAAACTTCAGCAACAACAAGCGCAACGAGTTCCGCAACAAGCGCCGAGTGGATAATCGGTATGATCCCGAAGAGGTGAATGCAGTGACTGTTGGAGCCAGTGGCAACCAGAGGCAGAAACCTGCTGGAGCCTACGGGCAGAACCAGAACCAGGGCCAAGGTAACAAGAAGCCATTTCGCACCTCTCAGTCGGGTAGCGGGAACTCCGAGCAGCCGAAGAAGTTTGTCTTTGACGACATGAAGGATGGCCCATGCAGCTTTCACACTCACCATCCGTCGAGGCCTGCTAACCACACTACTCGGCAGTGCGAGTGGTGGGAGGCGATCAAGAGTGATGGCTTGCCTCCTCCTCCTCCCCTGCCAGCAGCCAATGCCAATGACAATGTGCAGCCTGCTCGTGCACCCGCAGCTCGGCCGCCAGTGTACCCGAGAAGAGAAAAAGTGAACCAGGTGGCTTTAGGAGCCAACCAGTACTTCAACAATGAGAGATACCGCAACAACAACAACAACAACTACTACAACCGCAACAACAACAACAACAGAGGCAACAACAACAACTACCAGGGCAACAACAACAATGGCAACAATGGGGGCAATGGCTCCAATCAGTACCAAGAACACCACGAGAGCTACATGATCTTCACTTGTGAGCCTGACGACAAGCAATCACAGCACAGGCGGGCCATGGAGGTCAATGCAGTGATTCCTGCTGTCCCTCACTACATGTACTGGTGCGATAAGGAGATCAGGTGGTCCCGAGTAGATCATCCCAAGGTGATGCCCAACCCGGGTAGCTATGCCTTGGTGCTGGATCCTACCTTCCTGGGTCCCGAGAAGAATGTGAGGTTCAGCAAGGTGCTGATCGACAACGGCAGCAGCATCAACATTGTGTACAAGGATACACTCGAGAAGCTTGGCTTGGCCGAGAACATGATGCTGCCTAGCAAGACCACCTTCCATGGCATTGTGCCCGGGATCTCGTGCAACCCGATTGGCCGAGTATGGATTGATGTGCTATTCGGTACTCGGGAGAACTGCCGCACAGAGCGCCTGCAGTTCGAGGTGGTGGACCATCAGAGCCCATATCACGCTCTACTCGGCAGACCTGCTCTGAGCAAGTTCATGGCCTCCACCCATGTTGCGTATCTGAAGATGAAGATCCCCGGTCCCAATGGCATCATTACCATCTCGGGAGATTACAAGAAGTCCATTGAGTGTGCCTCTGCTGGTTCCCAGTTGGCGGAGTCGATGGTGATTGCTGCCGAGAAGAAGAAGATGTACGAGGTGGTGGCCATGGCTCATTCCGCGCAGGCTAGCGCGCAAGGCGTGCCGGGTACCCAGCAGGGCACTGCTTTCCAAGCTGCCAAGGAGACGAAGAAGATTCAGGTCGACCCCGAGTTCCCCGACCGCGTGGCCATCATTGGCTCCGGGTTGGCGGAAAAATAGGAAAGCGAGCTCATCCACTTCCTCCGTGAGAATCGGGATGTTTTCGCCTGGTCCAATGAAGATTTACCAGGAGTCCCGAGGGAGTTGGTTGAGCACTCTTTGCATGTGCGTCCTGACGCCAAACCAGTGAAGCAGGCTATGCGCCGCTTCGGAGATGAGAGGAGGAAGACCATTGGTGACCAGATCACCAAGTTACTGATAAGCAATTTCATCATGGAGGTGCTGCATCCGGATTGGCTAGCCAACCCGGTCATGGTCGAGAAGAAGAAGGAGGATCCCAAGGCTGCCACTGCATGGCGCATGTGCGTTGACTACACCGACTTGAACAAGGCATGCCCCAAGGATCCTTTCCCGCTGCCTCGCATCGATCAGGTGATCGATTCCACTGCTGGTTGTGAACTGCTGTCTTTCATAGATGCCTACTCTGGTTTTCACCAGATTGCACTCAATCCTGCTGATCAAATAAAGACTGCTTTCATTACCCCGTACGGGGCTTATTGCTATCGTGTCATGTGTTTTGGCTTGAGGAACGCGGGTGCAACCTATCAGAGATGCATGCAGAAATGCTTGCACGACCAGCTCGGCAAGAATGTGCAGGTGTACGTAGATGACATTGTCATCAAAACGAATAAAACACATACTCTGCTTGCCGACCTGGAGGAAACCTTTGCTAACCTACGCAAGTACAAAATGAAACTGAATCCGAGTAAGTGCACCTTTGGTGTACCGGCTGGAAAGCTACTCGGATTTCTGGTTTCTAGTCGTGGCATTGAAGCCAACCCTTCAAAGATAAAAGCTATTGAGAGCATGTCTTTGCCGAGATCGCTGAAAGATGTGCAGAAGTTCACGGGTTGTTTGGCATCTCTGAGCCGTTTTCTGGGTCGAATGGGCGAGAAGGCCCTGCCTTTGTTCCAACTGATGAAGAAAAGTGACAAGTTTGTCTGGACTCCGCAAGCGGATGTGGCATTCAATGAGCTGAAAGCGATGCTGGCTAGTGCTCCCATCCTGGCTAGTCCGCTACCCAAGGAGCCGATGCTGCTGTACATTGCTGCGACTAACCGAGTAGTCAGCGTGGTGATTGTGGTGGAGCGAGAAGAAGAGGGCAAGAGTGTGCAGCGCCCAGTGTATTATCTCAGTGAAGTGCTGTCCAGTTCCAAGCAAAACTATCCGCATTACCAGAAGATGACCTACGGCGTGTACCTGGGCGCCAGGAAGCTGAAGCACTATTTCCAAGAGCACCCCATCACTGTCGTGAGGTCTGCTCCCATCTCGGACATCATGGGCAACAAGGAGGCGAGTGGCAGAGTAGCCAAGTGGGCGATTGAGCTGGCTGCGTATGCTCCCGCGTACGCGAGAAGAGAAGCCATCAAGTCTCAAATCCTGGCGGAATTTCTTGTGGACTGGGCCGAGGTGCAGTATGAACCTCCTGCTCCAGTCTCCAATTATTGGAGGATGCACTTTGATGGCTCAAAAGTGAAGGAAGGCCTTGGTGCTGGTGTTGTGCTCACGTCCCCCAAGCGAGATCAACTCAAGTATGTGCTGCAGATTCATTTCAAGGCGTCCAACAATGTTGGAGAGTATGAGGCAGTGGTACATGGCTTGCGAGTAGCCAAGGAGGTTGGAGTACAGCGCATCATATGCTATGGAGATTCAGATCTAGTGGTGCAGCAAGTCTCGGGTACTTGGGATGCTTTGGATGCCAACATGGCATCGTATCGCTTCCTGGTACAGTCTATGACTGGGTTCTTCGAAGGCTGCGAGTTCCAGCACGTTCACCGAGCAGAGAACGAAGCAGCAGATGAGTTGTCCAAGTTGGGATCTTCTCGGCAATCCATCCCGGCGGGAGTCGCCTTGGAACATTTGAGGAAGCCATCCATCAAGCCATCTCCCAACTCGGAATCTATATTTGTTCCTTCTCTGCCAAGCGAGGAATCTGACCCAATGGAAATTGACTGGGAAAGGGCTGCGGAAAACCCGGGGACTGCCGTTCTCTACTCGGGGACTGCCACTCCCTACTCGGGGACTGTCATTCCTTACTCGGGGACTGCCACTCCCTACTCGGGGACTGCCGCTCCCTACTCGGGGACTGCCACTCCTTACTCGGGGACTGCCACTCCTTGCTCGGGGACTGCCACTCCCTACTCGGGGACTGCCACTCCTTACTCGGGGACTACCACTCCTTACTCGGGGACTGCCGCCCACAACCCGGAGGCTGTTGCATTCATTGAAGAGGTTCTCGCCAATCGATCTGGATTACAGAGAAGCGCTCCTACTCCTCCTGAGCCGCCACAAGAGCATGTCCCAATGGAACTGGACGAACCACTGTTTCCCACACGGGAGACACCGAGTTGGGCTATGCCCATATTATCCTTTCTAAGGGACGGCACTCTACCTGAAGATGAAGTGACGGCAAGGCAGATTCAGAGAAGATCCAAGGGCTACACTATTGTCCGAGATGTGCTGCACAAGAGAAGTGCCACTGGCGTGCTGCAACGCTGCGTAGATCCAGTGGAAGGAGAAGAAATCTTGATAGAGATACACCAGGGAGAATGCGGGCACCACGCCTCTTCTCGGGCGCTGGTCCAGAAGGCCTTCCGGCATGGATTCTATTGGCTCACAGCACTGCAGCAAGCTGAGGATATCGTGAGGAAATGCACTGGCTGCCACATGTTCGCAAGTAAGATTCACATGCCTGCTTCCGAGTTGAAAACAATTCCTATCACCTGGCCTTTTGCTGTTTGGTGTTTGGACATGGTTGGGCCTTTCCAGCCGGCTAGAGGCAACATGACTCACATCCTGGTCATGGTGGACAAGTTCACCAAGTGGATTGAAGTGAAACCCATTCGGAAGTGTGACGGGGTCACAGCCGTGAAATTCGTGAAGGATATCATCCTGAGATATGGCTATCCGCATAGTATCATCACCGACAACGGCACGAACTTTGCTGAGGGAGCAATGGTGCGATTCTGCAGAGATAAGCATATCCGACTAGACGTGGCGTCAGTCGCGCACCCTGCTTCCAATGGGCAAGTTGAAAGAGCAAATGGAATGGTACTGTCGGGTATAAAGCCAAGGCTGATGGAGCCACTGCTGAAAACACCAGGGTGTTGGTTAGACGAGTTGCCAGCGGTGTTGTGGAGTCTAAGGACCACCCCTAACCGGTCAACCGGCTACACGCCATTCTTCTTGGTATACGGGGCTGAGGCCGTGTTGCCAATAGACTTAGAGCATGACTCCCCCCGAGTAGCCCTCTACACTGAGGTGGAGGCGAGAGAAGCTCGAGAAAACGACGTTGACCTGCTTGAAGAAGCAAGAGAGCTGACTCTGTCACGTTCGGCTATCTACCAGCAAAACCTGCGGCGTTATCATAGCCGAAAGGTGAGCCCAAGGGTTTTCCGAGAAGGAGACATGGTCCTTAGGCTTGTGCAGCGCACCGCCGGGATGCACAAGTTGTCTCCTCCATGGGAAGGGCCTTTCATTGTGAGCAAAGCGCTGCACAACGATGCTTACTATCTTGTAGATGTGCGTCCACCACAGGCGAACAGGGCAGATAAATCCGGAGAGGAAACCAAGCGCCCTTGGAATGTAGCTCTACTCCGCCGTTTTCATTCGTAAGCAAAGATGTGTATGTACCCTCTTATCCGAGTTGAAATTCTACTCTGCAATCTGAAATTGGTCTCGGGGACTGCCCTCGTCCAAATTGCTCTAAGTGTTTTTACTCAGTTTTAATATTTGTCTACTCGGTTGCTCCACTTCTGAACTCATACGCGTACTAAGTACTGTGCCTAAAACCTATATGCCAACTCTTCGACTCTGCTGCTGTCCGAAACCCGGCTTCATGGCAAGCAAGAGAACAAGCAAAAGGTCAATGAGCACAAGAAAATCGCTAAGGAAGAAAAAGTGCAGGAACCGAGTAGAGTGTTTGTTATTTCTGTTCTCTGTATTGTCTTTTCGGCTAAGTGGTGGGCTGCGTTATTATGATGGTTTCTAAGCGGCTAAGTATTTGCAGCCCTACTCTTTGACTCTTGTGACTCGAATACCAAAAAAGCAATAAGTTGCGGGTAGAGCAGAGATGAAGGGAGAGGGTGAATAAGAAACGCAACTCGGGGACTCGCATGGAAACGCAACCCGGCATTGAGCCAGGGCTGCTCAAAATGATTAACTCAGAGATAACAAGTGAAAATGAAATTGAGAAAAGCGTAAACAAGTCTGGTACATATGCTCCCGGCATCCCGGGGATCTGATAAGTGTTTAAGCAAAAAATGTGCAGGTGAAACTAGGTGGAGGAGGCATCGTTGTCGGCAGCTGCCTTCTCGGTTTCCTCCTCGGTGGTAGTCGCTGGAGCTGAAGCTTGGCCTTGGCCTTGGGGGCGCACCGTGTCGTCGAGTGCGGCTCCTGATGAGGTGCCGAACTCGAGGGTGGCGGTGTCGATCACCTCGGTCTCTTCGTCGCTACTCGCGACGACCGGGGCCTTCCCCTTGCCTCTCGGCGATTCGAAGAAGCCATCCAAGTCGGACTCGGTCTCTTCGTCCGTATCCTCGCCCTCCTCCACTTCGGTGTCGGGCTCGGGGGGGCCGTCGATGAAGACCTCCGTCTCAGCACACTCCGCGACTCCATACGCGATTTGCTTGCGTGAGGCAACGCAGCTGGGATCCGTCTCCCACCGGGAGTTATCGCGCTTCCCGCGGATGATTCCCATGTCAAGATTTTCGTACCAGGAAGCAACGCACAGCAGCATCAAGTCCGCGCCTGCCCGAGCTCCTGAAGCACGCCACTTCTTCAACTCGGCCTTCACGTTCTGCAGCTTGAGTGCGAGGCCCCGAATGGTTGTTGGCTCAGGATCCTCAGGCCAGAAGAGCTTGTGAAGCGCAAAGCCCACGCGCACAAGGTCAGTGCCAACGCCGGCTAGGCGTTCGAACTGGCCTCGCATCACCAGCATGCTGTCTTCAATTTCGGCCCTGGTGTCCTCTGGCTCGCCATTCGCAGCACGTGCTGCTTGGGCCTTGGCCAGAGCGGGCACGCAGGAGGAAATAATGGCAGGAAAGATCTCTGGGAAAACCAGTAAGAAGTTTAGAATCAGAGAAGAAAGGATCCGGGTAGAGGAAGAACCGAGAAGAAATCTGACCGAGAAGAAATTTGACCGAGAAGAGAAAGATGGAGGGAAGAGAAAACGTACTCTTAAGCTCGATGCGCAGCGCCTGCAGCTGGGTCTTCCAGGATTCTTCATTGGATATGTGCTTATCCTGGATCTGGCGCAGAGTATCCATCTGCGCGAAAAGCCCAGCATTGGCCTTTGTCAGTACCTCGCACTCCTGCTTGAGGGTCTCGATTTTGGCGTTGAAGGTTGTTTCGGCCTTGGCTTTTTCGGCGATGGCTCTGTCCCTCTCGGCGCCGAGATTGATAGCATCCTGGAGTGCCTCCCGCAGCTGGGCTTGCAGTTCCGCCACCTCTGTGGTGTGGTTCTTCACCAACTCGACAGCCTGGTCGGACAGCTGTTTCTGCACCTCTTCCGGTTTGGCGCAGTCTTGATGTTCTTCAACAAACAACTTATGATCTTCTGCGGAGAGACAAACAAGGTTAGCAGAGAAGCAGAGAAGAAACAGAAACATATTCAAGTCGGGTAGACCGCAACTCACCTTCCAACTTCTTGATGGTGCCCTCGGCGTTCTCCACAAACACACGACATTTCTCGTGCTCCTCAGCTAGAGCCTTCAGATTATCTGTTGAGTAGGAATGGTTAGCGCAAAAAGAAAGCAGAAGGGGGCGTAAACATAAAACGCAGTAACCGCGCAGCTAGGAGCATACCTTTTACTTCAGCCAGCTGCTGAGTGCTATCATTGGCATTCTTGCTCGCAGCCTCCGCAGATGCCTTCTCTTTTTCAAGTGCTGCGATTCGCCTCCTGGCGATAGCATGGTTCCAGAGGAGCACGTGGTACAAGTTGGTACGCTTCAGAACGCTATCCTGAGAAGCGGGAAGAAAACAAGTTAGGCAAAGAAGGGGAGATTCACCCCGAGTAGGAGGCTACTCGGAGAGTATCCGTCTACTCGGCCAGAATCTCGGGGACTGGGTGATGGTAAAGGAAAATGAGAAAAGAGAGATGCTACTCGGAGAAAAGAAAAAATTCAACTCGGGAAGAACAAGTAAAACTTACTGCATAAGCTTGCTCGATGTCCTCGGCGTTCTTGCGGTGCAGGAACATCTTGGCGGCGAGAGTGGCAGTCTCGGTGGAGACGGTCATGGGTTTGTAACCCAAATCCACCTTGTTCCACTCAACGCGCATATGGTCGATTGCGCCCAGCCCAAGGCCATGCCAGTTGTCCGTGCCGAGAACCTTGCTGTCCCACTTGGCGTCGATGAAGCCAATGGTGTCGAGTACTTGCTCAAGGCTCCGTGATGTTATCGCTGGATCCTGGGCTCCCCGAGAAGCAATGGTGACGAGCTTGTTCTGGTTTGGAGCCGGGGCAGGGGAGTTCACAGCTACGGCCTTCCTTCCCTTCTGGAGGGCAAGTTGTTTATCCTGGGGAGAGAAGTCGATCTGGTTTTGCTGGCTAACCTGCACCATGTAGTCCGGGAAGCAAGGCTGACCAGCAGCAGCGAGAGCGGCAGAGGTAGCAGTAGCAACCGGGCCGGGCGCGCGGATAACCAACTGTCCAGTCGAGGTTGGCGCTGGCGTCTGATCTCCAGCTCGTTTCTTCGTGATCTCCTTCTCGGCTCGCTGTTTCTCGGACTCGGCTCACTATTTCTCGGACTCCTTGGCCTTCTCTCCGTCAACCTTGGCCTTTGCCTTCTCGGTAGCTTCCTTCTCGGCAGCTTCCTTCTCGGCCGCCCTCTTCTCGGTCTCCCGCCTCAAAGCTTCCAGGGCCTGTTGCCTGGCTTGGTCAGTTGGTGGCGCCAGGGGCGCGCTATCCGGTGCACCAGTCGGCTGGGCGCTACTCGGTGTGGCGCTTGCCTGCGCGTCACTCGGTGGGTAGGCATCCGCCATGGTGGCATCCGTGGCGGTGACGTCTTCTACCCGCTGCTCGGCAGCGGGGTTCACTTGGTCAGCAGCTCCTGTGCTTGGCTGCTCTTGCTCAGCTTCTGGCCGCTCAAGGGCGGTGTTGTCTTGCATCTCTTCGTCTTGCGTCTCCTCGGCAGTATTGGCCGGAGGAGACGGGGGCCTTTCCTGGTGTGTAGCAGCGTCCTGTGCTGCTGGTTCCGCACGGGACTGCTGCTCCGAATCAGCCCCTTGAGCGTCAGTGCTCTGGGCATTGGCGGCCTCATCCTCGTCGTCATCAAGGTTAATCAGCGGTGCTGGCTTCTTGGCCTGGTCTGGCGCGAGAGCAGCATTCGCGTCCATGGGAGGTCTGCAGAGAAGAAGGAGTTCAGAAATTAGAAGAGAATTGGGGAAAATAGCACAGTACGGGAAGAGAGATAACAGAGAAGAAACTTACGCGCTGGTGGAGGCGAGCTTCCGCCTTGGTCTCTTCGCGACTACTTTGGTCGCTCTCTTCTCGGCTGGCTTCCTCTTTTTTGCTGGAGGCTCTTGGGCGTCACTGCCGGTACGCTTGCGGGTGTCAGGAGCGGCAACGGACAAAGGTTTGACGACAAGGGCCGTATCGCCCCTGTTCTCATCCTCATCATCAACATCATCTATGGATTCAAAAGAGAAGAGGAGTGGATCAAAAACAGCAAGCGATGGATTGGTACTTCTCGGAAACAAGCAAAGTGAGAACGCAATTACCTTCGAATTCGTCCTCGGACCAATCGCGAAGAGATGGTTCGGCGTCGCGCTTCTCTTTGGTGGAGGAAGGTGGAAGGTTGATTTGATCTGCGGCGTCGAAGGAGGGCACGTCGTCCTCCTCGCGATCAGGAACCCAGTTGCCTTTGAAACTCTCGCAGCTCTCGATGATCTGGCGAGTGAGGACCTGAAGAGCAGAGAAGCGTCACTACCTAGCCGAGTAGCAGAATGGTATCCTACTCGGATGGGCATGCAAACACGAAGCATACTAAGCCTAAGCATGATTGCTGAATATCCTACTCGGATGGGCATGCAAACACGAAGCATACTAAGCCTAAGCATGATTGCTGAATATCCTACTCGGATGGGCATGCCAACACGAAGCATACTGAGCCTAAGCATGATTGCTGAATATCCTACTCGGAAAGGCGTGCATGTATTAAGCATACTAAGCCTAAGAGTTGTTCCCGATTAGGCTACCCGGCAAGGCGTGCAGGCACAAAGCACATTAGGCCTAAGCTATTCGACTAAGTATCCTACTATGTACAGAGGGCAATTGCTAGTCGGAGTTACCTACTCGGAAGGCATACGCAAAAAACAGAGTAAGGAGGACGTACCCGCTCAATCGGTTTGGCGCGGCTATACGGGACGAACCCGTACTGCCAATGGTCGTTGAGGCTCGTCATCAAGATGGCCCTTGCATGCCCGGGGACATCGATGTTGTCGATCTCGATGGTTGTCGTCCTGGTGCGGTTGTCGGGGGGTTACCCCCGAGTAGGGTAAAGACAAGTGGTAAAGGCAGTTTACAGAAGAGAGGTTTGGTCGAGTAGCCGACTACCTGGTACCCGCTACCCGGTCGACTGCTACTCGGTCTCACCTCAAGATGACAGAAGGAGAAATCAGGCAAGTTCTATCCAGTCGAGTAGAAGAGTTGGCCCGAGTACAATTGGCGGGAACAATTGGCGGGAACCTACTCGGGCCAGAAAGTCAAAGGAGCCGTTCTGACACAGGATCCCGCGTATCCTGGGTCCGTACTTGGCAGCATGCGAACTACTGTTCATCTGGGGCCGGCCTGCCTGACAGTGACAGCATGGAAGCAGGCTGTGGCAGGATAAGGGGGGCCTACTCTGTGCCTAGGTACAGAGTACCAGTCTGTCCCCTAGTTTTGCCCAACGACTTTCCGGATGAAGCCAAGGTTAGGAACCAAAGCTGTCAGCGGGAACCCGGAAGAAGGACGGTGTGCACACTATGTCGACACTTGTTCGTATTTGGACGTATCCGGCTGGGCATCGTGTATATAAGGTGCCCAGCCGCCTCCTGCGCGAGGCATGCTCTCCATACGCTATCGCTTACAACGCTCTCATCCTAGAAACCCTAAGTTCTTGACCTAGCTCTACTCGGAGAAGAGTGAGAAGCTACTCGGTAGAGATACCATTTGTACTGTGGCTACTCGGAGAAACACCATAATACATATAGAGAGGCAGGAGTAGGGGTTTTACCTCCTCACGAGGGCCCTGAACCTGGGTAGATCGTGCTGTTTGCAGTGTGTTGTTCTTACCTCACGCGTCTACTCGTCGCGTGATCCCTCCCCGAATACCTCCAGCGTCCATCGTTCCCACATCTTTAGCCATCCTATGGCATCTGCCGTGACACCACCACGACAGTTGGCGCCCACCGTGGGGCAAGCAGTGGCGCTGGCTGGAGTTACTGTTCGGACGGGATCTTCTTCAGCGGAGCGCGTGGTTTGTGGCCTTGTCCACAGATTCGGCTCCTTCGACTTCGTCACCGACAACGCCGGCTGTTTCGGCGGCAAGGCCATGCCGGAGGGCGGCTCGGTGGTCTCCTTCGGCTCTCACCTCGTCTACGTCGCCACCGTCGCCAACAGTGCCTACCCCGAGCTGGTGCATGACGCGGAGGATCCTCCCGCGGTGATTGCTGCTCGCGGAAGGCCCGCGTCTCGCTCTGCGAACTGCGCTGAGGTGCTGGTGACGGGCTTGGCGGCAAACGCTGGCGCAGCCGCTACTGGCGCTGCGGCCGTCGTCGAGGAGGTGGACGTACCGGCTGGTGGCAGGGTACACCGGCCCTACGAGAAGGAGAGCAACATGCCGCCTTCCACATCTACGGCCATTCCCGCGTCTGCTACGTGGCTTGGCATGCCAACCCCCACCGACATCGAGCTCCTGGCCATTAGGGAGCAGCTCGAGCGGCAACGCTTGGAGCTGCTTGCCGAGCAGGCGGAGTTGGACAAGGTGAGGTTAGAGCTGAGTCTAGATCAGCTCGAGTACAACAGGGCTCACGGTTTCACGCCGGTTGTTAGGAGGCCTAGCAGAGTAGGTGCTACTCGTCGTAACCTTGGTGCCGAGATGGCAACAGTCGTAGAGGCTCCCGCTCAGTCCGCCACCGCAAACACCTCCACCAGGCCCAGATACAGCACACCCGCCAAAACCCTTAGAGCTGCAGAGGCCGTAGCTGCCGAGTTGCCTCGCCTAGACGGCGATGCGCGTGTCAGGCAGCAAGAGAGGCTCAATGAGTTAGTGCTGGAGGCTGCTAGGCAGAACGAGGAGTTCCGGAAGGCCAATCCGGGGGCTGGGGCTTCGCAGATGGTGCATTCGCACGCGGCTAGATCTAACGATCAGGCCTCATCTCCGCATCCCAGCCGCGAGAAGAGCCGCAGCGGCCGCTCGGGCAGAGACAGGCAGATGCAGGTGTATGACCCGGCGGCTGCCGCGAAACAGATTGCTGTGCCGCAGCAGCCCGGGCAGGAACACAATGCTGCAAGAGCAGGCTCTCAAGCCCATCAAGCTCAAAGCCGTGTCCGAGAAGCCGCGCGTCCGGGTACTTCTCGGCAACCCGCAGCTCAGCCTACTCGGCAGAGGCAGCAGCCGCGCGCTGTGGCGCCAGTCGCCAACCCGGTGGAGCAACCTGCAGCGGTGCAGGTGGACAGATATGATGACGGCAACTCGGCCATGGAGATGGCTGGCTATGATGTTCATGACCGTGTTGGTGACCGTGTGCTGGCGCCTGGAGATGGAAGGCACCAGCTGGACCGTATCAGCTTGTCGGCGCGGCTGGAGAGCACGGGTCCCCCTGGCCCCGAGTGCTTTGGCCCGCGCATCATGAACGAGCCTTCCGTGAAGGGCTTCCAGCTTGCAAGGGGCACCAAGAGCTACAATGGCAGCACCAAGCCTGAAGATTGGCTCAATGATTATGTTACCGCGGTCCACATCGCGATTGCGCTATGTGCCGCAGATGCTAGAGGGTCCAGCCCGTACTTGGCTCAACAACTTGCCCAAGAACAGCATCAACTGCTGGCTGGACTTCTCGGACGCGTTCATCAGCAACTTCACGAGTACATACAAGAGGCCGAATAGGCCACAGCAGCTGTCAGCCTGCAGGCAGCGAGAAGACGAGACGGACCGCGAGTATCTTACTCGGTGGAGCACCTTGAGGAACACTTGTGAGGGTGTGAATGAAGCTCAGGCCATCACTTGGTTTGCGCAGGGTTGCCGACATGGCAGCATGCTTTGGCAGAGATTGCAGAGAGAGATGCCGAACACCCTGGCCGAGACCATCAAGATTGCGGATCAGTACGCACTCGGAGATCCCACTCAGCCACTGATGGACTCCTCTGAGCCGAGAAGAAACTTCAGCAACAACAAGCGCAACGAGTTCCGCAACAAGCGCCGAGTAGACAATCGGTATGATCCCAAGGAGGTGAATGCAGTGAATATTGGAGGCAGTGGTGGCCAAAGGCAGAAACCTGCTGGAGCCTACGGGCAGAACCAGAACCAGGGCCAAGGCAACAAGAAGCCATTTCGCGCCTCTCAGTCGGGTAGCGGGAACTCCGAGCAGCCGAAGAAGTTTGTCTTCGACGACATGAAGGATGGCCCATGCAGCTTTCACACCCACCATCCGTCGAGGCCTGCTAACCACACTACTCGGCAGTGCGAGTGGTGGGAGGCAATCAAGAGTGATGGCTTGCCTCCTCCTCCTCCCCTGCCAGCCGTCAATGCCAATGACAATGTGCAGCCTGCTCGTGCACCCGCAGCTCGGCCGCCAGTGTACCCGAGAAGAGAAAACGTCAACCAGGTGGCTTTAGGAGCCAACCAGTACTTCAACAATGAGAGATACCGCAACAACAACAACAACTACAACCGCAACAACAACAACAACAGAGGCAACAACAACAACTACCAGGGCAACAACAGCAATGGTAACAATGGGGGCAATGGCTCCAATCAGTACCAAGAGCACCACGAGAGCTACATGATCTTCACTTCTGAGCCTGACGACAAGCAGTCGCAGCACAGGCGGGCCATGGAGGTCAATGCAGTGATTCCCGCTGTTCCTCACTACATGTACTGGTGCGACAAGGAGATCAGGTGGTCCCGAGTAGATCATCCCAAGGTGATGCCCAATCCGGGTAGCTATGCCTTGGTGCTGGATCCTACCTTCCTGGGTCCCGTGAAGAATGTGAGGTTCAGCAAGGTGCTAATCGACAACGGCAGCAGCATCAACATTGTGTACAAGGATACACTCGAGAAGCTTGGCCTGGCCGAGAACATGATGCTGCCTAGCAAGACCACCTTCCATGGCATTGTGCCCGGGATCTCGTGCAACCCGATTGGCCGAGTATGGATTGATGTGCTATTCGGTACTCGGGAGAATTGTCGGACAGAGCGCCTGCAGTTCGAGGTGGTGGACCATCAGAGCCCATATCACGCTCTACTCGGCAGGCCTGCACTGAGCAAGTTCATGGCCTCCACCCATGTGGCTTATCTGAAGATGAAGATCCCTGGTCCTAATGGCATCATCACCATCTCGGGAGATTACAAGAAATCCATTGAGTGTGCCTCTGCTGGTTCCCAGTTGGCGGAGTCAATGGTGATTGCTGCCGAGAAGAAGAAGATGTACGAGGTGGTGGCCATGGCTCATTCCGCGCAAGCTAGTGCGCAAGGCGTGCCGAGTACCCAGCAGGGCACTGCTTTCCAAGCTGCCAAGGAGACGAAGAAGATTCAGGTCGACCCTGAGTTCCCCGACCGCGTAGCCATTATTGGCTCCGGGTTGGCGGAGAAATAGGAAAGCGCGCTCATCCACTTCCTCCGTGAGAATCGGGATGTATTTGCCTGGACCAATGAAGATTTACCAGGAGTCCCGAGGGAGTTGGTTGAGCACTTTTTGCATGTGCGTCCTGACGCCAAGCCCGTGAAGCAGGCTATGCGCCGCTTCGGAGATGAGAGGAGGAAGGCCATCGGTGATCAGATCACCAAGCTGCTGATAAGTAACTTCATCATGGAAGTGCTTTATCCGGATTGGTTAGCCAACCCGGTCATGGTCGAGAAGAAGAAGGAGGATCCCAAGGCTGCCACTGCCTGGCGCATGTGCGTCGACTACACCGACTTGAACAAGGCATGCCCCAAGGATCCTTTCCCGCTGCCCCGCATCGATCAGGTGATCGATTCCACTGCTGGCTATGAACTGTTATCTTTCATAGATGCCTACTCTGGTTTCCACCAGATCGCACTCAACCCTGCTGATCAAATAAAGACTCCTTTCATTACCCCGTACGGGGCTTATTGCTATCGTGTCATGTGTTTTGGCTTGAGGAATGCGGGTGCAACCTATCAGAGATGCATGCAGAAATGCTTGCACGACCAGCTCGGCAAGAATGTGCAGGTGTACGTAGATGACATTGTCATCAAAACGAATAAAACACATACTCTGCTTGCCGACCTGGAGGAAACCTTTGCTAACCTACGCAAGTACAAAATGAAACTGAATCCGAGTAAGTGCACCTTTGGTGTACCGGCTGGAAAGCTACTCGGATTTCTGGTTTCTAGTCGGGGCATTGAAGCTAATCCTTCAAAGATAAAAGCTATTGAGAGCATGTCTTTGCCGAGATCACTGAAAGATGTGCAGAAGTTCACGAGTTGTTTGGCATCTCTGAGCCGTTTCTTGGGCCGAATGGGCGAGAAGGCCTTGCCTCTGTACCAGCTGATGAAGAAAAGTGACAAGTTTGTCTGGACTCCGCAGGCGGATGTGGCATTCAATGAGCTGAAAGCAATGCTGGCTACTGCCCCCGTCTTGGCTAGTCCGCTACCCAAGGAACCTATGCTGTTGTACATTGCTGCGACTAACCGAGTAGTCAGCGTGGTGATAGTGGTGGAGCGAGAAGAAGAAGGCAAGAGTGTGCAGCGCCCAGTCTATTATCTCAGTGAAGTGCTGTCCAGTTCCAAGCAAAATTATCCGCACTACCAGAAGATGACATATGGTGTGTACCTGGGCGCCAGGAAGCTGAAACATTATTTCCAGGAGCACCCCGTCACTGTTGTGAGTTCAGCTCCCATCTCGGATATCATGGGCAACAAGGAGGCGAGTGGCAGAGTGGCCAAGTGGGCGATTGAGCTAGCTGCGTATGCTCCTGCGTACGCGAGAAGAGAAGCAATCAAGTCTCAGGTCCTGGCAGAGTTTCTTGTGGACTGGGCCGAGATGCAGTATGAACCTCCCGCTCCAGTTTCCAACTATTGGAGGATGCATTTCGACGGCTCAAAGGTGAAAGAAGGCCTTGGCGCTGGTGTTGTGCTTACATCACCCAAGCGGGATCAACTCAAGTACGTGCTGCAAATTCACTTCAAGGCATCCAACAATGTAGCCGAGTACGAGGCAGTGGTGCATGGTTTGCGAGTAGCAAAGGAAGTTAGTGTGCAGCGCATTATATGCTATGGTGATTCAGATCTGGTGGTGCAGCAAGTCTCAGGTACCTGGGATGCTTTGGATGCCAACATGGCATCGTATCGCTTCCTGGTACAGTCTATGACTGGGTTTTTCAAAGGCTGTGAGTTCCAGCACGTTCATCGAGCAGAGAACGAAGCAGCAGACGAGCTATCCAAGTTGGGATCATCTCGGCAGTCCATCCCGGCAGGGATTGCCTTGGAGCATTTGAGGAAGCCATCCATCAAGCCTTCCCCCAACTCGGAATCCATCTTTGTTCCTTCTCTGCCAAATGAAGAATCTGACCCGATGGAAATTGACTGGGAGAGTGCTGCAGGGAACCCGGGGACTGCCGCTCCCTACTCGGGGACTGCCGTTCCCTACTCGGGGACTGCCGTTCCCTACCCGGGGACTGCCGTTCCCTACTCGGGGACTGCCATTCCCTACTCGGGGACTGCCGTTCCCCATTCGGGGACTGCCACTCCATACTCGGGAACTGTCGCTCCGTACTCGGGGACTGCCGCCCTCAACCCAGAAGCTGTCGCATTCATTGAAGAGGTTCTCGCCAATCGGTCCGGGCTGCAAAGAAGCGCTCCTGCTCCTCCTGTGCAACCGCAAGAGCCTGTCCCAATGGAACTGGACGAACCAGTGTTTCCCATACGGGAGACACCGAGTTGGGCTATGCCCATATTATCCTTTCTAAGGGACGGTACTTTACCTGAAGATGAAGTGACTGCGAGGCAGATTCAGAGAAGGTCAAAGGGCTACACTTTAGTCCGAGATGTGCTGCACAAGAGAAGTGCCACTGGTGTGCTGCAACGTTGTGTGAGCCCAGAAGAGGGAGAAGAAATCCTGGTGGAGATACATCAAGGGGAATGTGGGCACCACGCCTCTTCTCGGGCATTGGTCAAGAAAGCTTTTCGGCATGGCTTCTACTGGCTCACTGCACTGCAGCAAGCTGAAGATATTGTGAGGAAGTGCAACGGCTGCCAGATGTTTGCAAGTAAGATTCACATGCCTGCTTCCGAGTTGAAAACAATTCCTATCACATGGACATTTGCTGTTTGGTGCTTGGATATGGTTGGTCCCTTCAAGCCGGCTAAAGGCAACATGACACATATTTTGGTCATGGTGGACAAGTTCACCAAGTGGATTGAGGTGAAACCTATTCGGAAGTGTGATGGAGTCACAGCTGTGAAGTTTGTGAAGGATGTGATCATGAGATACGGCTACCCGCACAGTATCATCACCGACAACGGCACCAACTTTGCAGAGGGGGCAATGGTGCGATTCTGCAGAGATAAGCATATCCGACTAGACGTTGCGTCAGTCGCGCACCCTGCCTCCAATGGGCAAGTTGAGAGAGCAAATGGAATGGTACTGGCAGGCATAAAGCCAAGGCTGATCGAGCCGTTGCTGAAAACACCTGGGTGTTGGCTAGAAGAGTTGCCAGCGGTGTTGTGGAGTCTAAGGACTACCCCTAACCGGTCAACCGGCTACACGCCATTCTTCTTGGTATACGGGGTTGAGGCCGTGTTGCCAATAGACTTAGAGCATGACTCCCCCCGAGTAGCCCTCTACACTGAGGTGGAGGCGAGAGAAGCTCGAGAAGACGACGTTGACCTGCTTGAAGAAGCAAGAGAGCTGACTCTGTCACGTTCGGCTATCTACCAACAAAACCTGCGGCGCTATCATAGCCGAAAGGTGAACCCAAGGGTTTTCCGAGAAGGAGACATGGTCCTTAGGCTTGTGCAGCGCACAGCCGGGATGCACAAGTTGTCTCCTCCTTGGGAAGGGCCTTTTATTGTGAGCAAAGCGCTGCACAATGATGCGTACTACCTTGTAGATGTGCGCCCATCGCAGGCGAACAGGGCAGATAAAGCTGGAGAGGAAACCAAGCGCCCTTGGAATGTAGCTCTACTTCGCCGTTTTCATTCGTAAGCAAAGATGTGTATGTACCCTCTTATCCGAGTTGAAATTCTACTCTGCAATCTGAAATTGTTCTCGGGGACTGCCGTCGTCCAAAATTGCTCTAAGTGTTTTTTCTTACTCGGCTTGGTCCTTTGTCTACTCGGTTGCTCCACTTCAGAACTCATGAGTGCATTGAGTACTGTGTTTAAACCTATATGCCAACTCTTCGACTCTGCTGCTGTCCGAAACCCGGCTTCATGGCAAGCAAGAGAACAAGCAAAAGGTCAATGAGCACACGAAAATCACTAAGGAAGAAAGAGTGCAGGAACCGAGTAGACTGTTTGTTACTTTTGTTCCCTGTTTTCGTCTTCTCGGCTAAGTGGTGGGCTGCGTTACCATGATTGTTTCTAGCGGCTAAGTATTTGCAGCCCTACTACTTGACTCTTGTGACTCGAATACCAAACAAGCGACAAGTCGCGGGTAGAGCAAAGATGAAAGGATAGGGTGAATAAGAAATGCTTCTCGGGGACTCGCATGGAAACGCAACTCGGCATTGAGCCAGTGTCGCTCAAATTGATTAATGTCGAAATAAACAGAGTGGGCATAAAAACTGTGTAGCAAGCAAAACAAAGGTAGACTATTACATCTGCTCCCGGCATCCCGGGGATCTGATAAATGTTCGAGTTGAAAGAGATTGCAGGTTGATTTAAGATGAGGAGGCAATGTTCTCGGCGCTGGCCTTGGCTGCTGCTTCTTCGGGGGCGGTCGCAGCAGCTGTTTCTTCGGTGCTAGCATGGGTGGCATCCGCTTCCGTCTGGATGGTGGC
Organism: Alopecurus myosuroides; assembly: GCA_028641055.1. Lineage (NCBI taxonomy): Eukaryota > Viridiplantae > Streptophyta > Magnoliopsida > Poales > Poaceae > Alopecurus > Alopecurus myosuroides. The sequence goes on from CM054061.1 coordinate 330,152,042, forward strand.
GGATTCCGTCATCTCGGCAGCATGCTGGGTGGCTGTCTGCTCGGAAGTGGCCGTGGCCACCGAGACGAGTCCGGGAGCCGAAGAGGAGCCTGAAGCGTGGCCAGGAGGGGGCACCGTGTCATCGAGAGCAGCTCCTGAGGAGGTGCCGAACTCGAGTGGAGCGGTCTCGATGTGCTCAGCCTCCTCATCGCTACTCGAGATGGCCGCGCCTTTCCCCTTCCCGGCCTTGCCCTCAGGAGAGTCGAAGAAGCCTTCCAACTCGGATTCAACTTCGTCGTCGTCTCCCTCTCCGTCTTCGTCCTCGGTGTCGGGCTCGGGGAGGCCCTCGATGAAGGTCTCCGTCTCGGCACACTCCGCGACCTCGTAGGCGGTTTGCTTGCGTGTGGCCACGCAGTCGGGATCTAACTCCCACTTGGAATCATTGCGCTTCCCGCGGATGAGCTGCATGTTGAGATTTTCGTACCAGGATGCTACGCAGAGAAGCATCACATCCGCACCAGCCCGGGCTCCCGAAGCGCGCCATTTCTTCAACTCCTTCTTCACATTCTTCAGCTTGAAGGCTAGGCCTCTCATGGTGTTTGGCTGAGGATCATCAGGCCAAAACAGCTTGTGGAGCTCAAAGCCCTCGTGCACCAAGTCAGTTCCGACGCCAGCCAGCTGTTCGAAATAGCCTTTGAGCACCAGCAAACTGTCGTCGATCTCGGCTCTGGTATCTGATGCCTCACCTTTCGCAAGGCGAGCTGCTTTGGTCTTGGCCAGCGTAGGCGCAGAGGGGGAGTCAAGATGAGGCCAGATCTCTGAAATAGCATGGGGTAACTTCAGAACCAAGAAGAGAAGAACCGAGTAGGGGAAAACTGAGAAGAAATGCGACCAAGAAGAAAAGAAGCAGCGAAGAAAAGACTTACCGGACAGTTCATTGCGCAGCCGCTGCAGCTTTTTCTTCCAGGACTCCTCGTTAGAAATGTGCCTTTCTTGGATCAGGCGCAAGCCATTCATCTGAGCGAAGAGATCAGCATTGGCCTTCTTCAGAGTTTCACATTCCTGCTCAAGGGCCCTCTCTTTGGCTCTGAAAGTGCCCTCGGCCTTGGCCTTCTCGGCGTTGGCTCTGTCTCTCTCGGCGCCAATGTTGATGGCATCCTGGAGTGCCTGTTGCAACTGGAGTTGCAGTTTCTCGGTCTCGGTGGCGTGGTGATTCAGCAACACAGCGGCCTGGTCGGACAGTTGGTGCTGCACCTCGGCCGGCTTGACGCAATCTCGGTGTGCCTCAGCAAACACCTTGTGATCTTCTGCGAAGAGCCGGACAAGATCAATACAGAAGCAGCGAAGAAATAGATTCAAAGTCAAACCGAGTGGACGACAAACTCACCTTCTAGCCTTTTGATGGTGGCTTCGGCGTTCTTCACGAAAGCACGACATTTCTCGTGCTCTTCGGCTAGGCTCTTCAGTTTCTCTGCAGAGTAGAAAGGTTAGCGCAAAAGAAAGCATAAGCGAGCGTAAACATAAAACGCATGAATCGCACAGCTAAAAGCGTACCTTGCACTTCAGTCAGCTGCTGGCTGCTATCGTTGGCATTCTTGCTGGTTGCCTCTGCAGCTGCATTTTCCTTCTCCAGAGCAGCAATTCGCCTCCTAGCGATAGAGTGGTTCCAGAGGAGATGGCGGTATAAGTTGGTCCGCTTCAGGACACTGTCCTGAGAAGCGAAAGGAAGCAAGTTAGAAAAAGCAGAGTAGATTCAACCCGAGTAGGAGGCTACTCGGAGAGTATCCACCTACTCGGCTAGAATCTCGGGGACTGGGAGTGATGGAAAGGGGCAGAAAGGCGAATAGAAGAGAAGAAAGTTCAACTCGGAAAATTCAACTCGGAAAAGATAAAGAAAACTTACTGCGTAGGCCTGCTCGATGTCCTCGGCATTCTTGCGATGCAGGAACATCTTGGCTGCAAGTGTCGCGGTCTCGGTGGAGACGGTCATGGGCTTGTGTCCCGGGTCGACCTTGTTCCAGTCCACGCGCATGTGGTCGAGGCCGCCAAGGGTAAGACCGTGCCACTTCTCCACGCCGAGAACCTTGCTATCCCATTTGGCGTCGATGAAGCCAATGGTGTCCAGTACCTGCTCAAGGCCTTTTGAGGTTATTGGTTTATCTTGGACTCCACGAGAAGCAATGTTGACAGTCTGGGGTTGGCTTGGATCTGGAGGAGGGGAGTTCATGGCCACAGCCTTCCTTCCATGCTGGATAGCTAAAGCTTTGTCCTTGGGAGGGAAGCCGATTGAGTGCTGGTGGCTAACCTCAATCATGTACTCCGGGTAGCAAGGCTGGCCAGCAGCGCGAGCATCAGCTGAGAGCGCGGCGGGAATCGGGCCAGACTCGCGGATCACGAGTGCTCCACCTGAGGCTGGTGGCGGCACTTGGTCTCTGGTCCGCTTCTTCGCCCTTTCCTTCTCGGCCCGCTGCTTCTCGGGATCTGCAGCTTTCTTCCCGTCAGCTTTGGCCTTCGCCTTCTCGGCGGCTTCCTTCTCGGCCTTGGCCTTCTCAGCGGTTTCCTTCTCCGCCTTGGCCTTCTCAGCAGCTTCCTTCTCGGCTGCCCTTCTGTCAACCTCGTTCCTCAGAGCATCCAGGGCGGCTTGCTGCCTGGTTACTCGCCCAGCAGGGGAGCTGGGTGCATCCTTGGTCTGCGGAGACGAGGAGGAGCTTGGCGGTGTAGGGCCTTGTGCAGTGGGTGGCGCCACGGATCCATCGCCTTGTGCAGCTCCTGGCTGGGAGCTACTCGGTACGTCCATGGCGGTGGTGTCTTCCACTCGCTGCTCGGTAGCGAGATTCTCTTGTGCAGCAGCCCCTGTGGTGGGCTGCTCTTGCTCTGCTTCAGGCCGCTCGTCGGCGGTGTTGTCTTGCATCTCTTGGTCTTGATTCTCCTCGGCATTGCTAGCCGGAGGAGAAGGGGGTCTCTCTTGGTGGACAGTAGCGTCCTGTGCTGCTGGTTCGGACGCTGCTCCTTGTGCATCGGAGGCAGCAGCAGCGTGGGCGGGGTGGTCCTCGTCATCATCAAGGTTGATCAGAGGTACTGATGGTTCCTTGGCTTGGTTGGACGCGAGAGCTGCGTCCGCATTCATGGGAGGTCTGTAGAGAGGGAAGAAACCAGAAATTAGAAGGAATTTGGGGAGAATAGCACAGCGCGAGAAGGGAAACGACCGAGAAGAGGGCTTACGCGGTGGTGGACTTGAGCTCTCGTCTGGACCTTTTCACAACCACCTTCTTCTCGGTGGGCTTCTTCCTCTTGGCAGGAGGCGCTGGTGCTCCACTACCAGTCCGTTTGCGGGTCTCAGGAGCGGCGACGGACAGAGGCTTGGCGGCTAGGGGCGCAACGCCTTCGTTCTCGTCCTCGTCCTCGTCGTCCTTCTCAGCGGCACCTTCATCTGAGAATCCAAGAGAAAGAAGGAAGGAATCAGAAACAGCAAACGAGGGATTGGTCCTTCTCGGAAGCAAACAGAGTGAAAGTGTACTTACCGTCAAAATCTTCATCAGACCAGGTGCGGAGAGCGTCACGCTTGTCAGCAATGGGGGAGCGAGAGGGGTTGGACTGCTCCGCGGCATCGTGAGAAGGCACATCGTCCTCCTCACGATCAGCAGACCAGTTGCTCTCGAAAACCTCGCAGCTCTCGATGATCTGGCGAGTAAGAACCTGAAAACCAGAGAAGGATCACAGACTGGCCGAGTATCAGGAAGGAATTCTACTCGGATAGGCGTGCAGGTACAAAGCACACAAAGCCTAGGCAGTTTGCTAAGCATTCTACCCGGATAGGCGTGCAAGCACAAAGCATACTAAGCCTAAGCATGTTTGCTGGAGGGTATTACTCGGAAGGGCGTGCAGGTATCAAGCACATCAAGCCTAGGAGTTGTTCTCGAGTAGGCTATCCGGCAAGGCGTGCAAGCACGAAGCACATTAAGACTATGCGATCCGGCTAGGTATCCTACTCGGTGCAGAAGACGATCGCTACTCGCGGCAAGAGGAGGATTTATCTACTCGGAAAGTAAATGCAGAGAGCAAAGTAAGAAAGGCGTACCCGCTCAATCGGCTTGGTACGGCTGTACGGGACAAACCCGTACTGCCAGTGGTCGCCAAGGCTTGTCGTCAAGATGTTCCTTGCGTGCAGGGGAACATCGATGTTGTCGATCTCGATGGTGGTCGTCCTGGTGCAGTCGCGGGGGCCTCGCATGTAACACATGAGATGGCTGCGCTCCTGCAAGGGCAGCACTCGGCGCTGGATCCAGCATGCCACCGGGTCGTCGTTCTTGAGGCCTTGCGCCTTCAGCCAGCCGAGTCGATTCTCCATCTCGATGGCGTCATCGTCGTTGACGGGCTTGTCCTTCCAGTACATCCCGATTGGAGCGCGATTGCTCCAAACCGGCAAGTTGATGCGGTCATCTACCCGGGCTCCTTCCGCGGCGGCAACATTCTTGACATAGAGGAATGTCTTCTGCCATAGCTTGACGGAGTCCAACCCCTTGATGCGGGGGTGGTGCGTTGTCGGGGGGTTACCCCCGAGTAGGGTAAAGACAAGTGGTAAAGACAGCTTACAGAAGGGAGGTTTGGTCGAGTAGCCGACTACCTGGTACTCGCTACCCGGTCGACTGCTACTCGGTCTCACCTCAAGATGACCAGAAGGAGAAATCAAGCAAGTTCAATCCTTTCGGGTAGAAGGTTGACCCGAGTACAATTGGCGGGAACAATTGGCGGGAATCTACTCGGCCAGAAAGTCAAAGGAGCCGTTCTGACACAGGATCCCGCGTATCCTGTGTCCGTACTTGGCGGCATGCGAACTACTGTTCGTTTGGGGACGACGTGCCTGACAGTGACAGCATGGGAGCATGCTGTGGCAGGATATGGGGGGGGCCTACTCTGTGCCTAGGTACAGTGTTAGCCGCCTGTCCCCTAGTTTTGCCCAACGACTTTCCGGATGAAGCCAAGGCTGGGAGCCAAAGCTGTCAGCGGGAACCCGGAAGAAGGACAGTGTGCACACTATGTCGACACTTGTTCGTATTTGGACGTATCCGGCTGGGCATCGTGTATATAAGGTGCCCAGCCGCCTCCTGCGCGAGGCACGCCTTCATTAGAGACATCGCTCTCATCCTAGAAACCCTAAGTTCTTAACCTAGCTCTACTCGGAAAGGAGCAAGAGGCTACTCGGTAGAGATATCTTTTGTACTGTGACTACTCGGAGAAACATCATAATACATACAGAGAGGCAGGAGTAGGGGTTTTACCTCCTCACGAGGGCCCTGAACCTGGGTAGATTGTGTTGTTTGCAGTGTGTTGTTCTTACCTCACGCGTCTACTCGTCGCGTGATCCCTCCCCGAATACCTCCAGCGTCCATCGTCCCCACAACTTTAGCCATCCTATGGCATCTGCCGTGACACCACCACGACAGTTGGCGCCCACCGTGGGGCCAGCAGCGGCGCTGGCTGGAGTTACTGTTCGGACGGGATCTTCTTCATCGGAGCGCGTGGTCTGTGGCGTTGTCCACAGATTCGGCTCCTTCGACTTCGTCACCGACAACGCCGGCTGTTTCGGCGGCAAGGCCATGCCGGAGGGTGGCTCGGTGGTCTCCTTCGGCTCTCATCTCGTCTACATCGCCACCGTCGTCGACCACGCGTATCCTGAGCAGGTGCAAGACGCGGAGGATCCTCCCGCGGTGATTGCTGCTCGCGGAAGGCCCGCGTCTCGCTCTGCGAACTGCGCTGAGGTGCTGGTGACGGGCTTGACGGCAAACGCCGGCGCAGCCGCTACTGGCGCTGCGGCCGTCGTCGAGGAGGTGGACGTACCGGCTGGTGGCAGGGTACACCGGCCCTACGAGAAGGAGAGCAACATGCCGCCCTCCACTTCTGCGGCCATCCCCGCGTCTGCTACGCGGATTGGCATGCCAACCTCCACCGACATCGAGCTCCTGGCCATGAGGGAGCAGCTCGAGCGGCAACGCTTGGAGCTGCTTGCCGAGCAGGCGGAGTTGGACAAGGTGAGGTTAGAGCTGAGTCTAGATCAGCTTGAGTACAATAGGGCTCACGGTTTCACGCCGGTTGCTAGGAGGCCTAGCAGAGTAGGTGCTACTCGTCGTAACCTTGGTGCCGAGATGGCAACGGTTGTAGAGGCTCCCGCTCAGTCCGCCACCGCAAACACCTCCACCAGGCCCAAATACAGTACACCCGCCAAAACCCTTAGAGCTGCAGAGGCGGTTGCTGCCGAGTTGCCTCGCCTAGATGGCGACGCGCGTGTTAGGCAGCAAGAGAGGCTCAATGAGTTAGTGTTGGAAGCTGCTAGGCAGAACGAGGAGTTCCGGAAGGCCAATCCTGGGGCTGGGGCTTCGCAGATGGTGCATTCGCACGCGGCTAGATCTAACGATCAGGCCTCATCTCCGCATCCCAGCCGCGAGAAGAGCCGCAGCGGCCGCTCGGGCAGAGACAGGCAAATGCAGGTGTATGACCCGGCTGCTGCCGCGAGACAGATTACTGTGCCGCAGCAGCCCGGGCAGGAACACAATGCTGCAAGAGCAGGCTCTCAAGCCCATCAAGCTCAAAGCCGTGTCCGAGAAGCCGCGCGCCCGGGTACTTCTCGGCAGCCTGCAGCTCAGTCTACTCGGCAGAGGCAGCAGCCGCGTGCTGTGGTGCCACTCGCCAACCCGGTGGAGCAGCCTGCAGCGGTGCAGGTGGACAGGTATGATGACGGCAACTCGGCCATGGAGATGGCTGGCTATGATATTCGTGATCGTGTCGGTGACCGTGTGCTGGCAGCTGGAGATGCAAGGCATCAGTTGGACCGTATCAGCTTGTCGGCGCGGCTGGAAAGCACGGGTCCTCCTGGCCCCGAGTGCTTTGGCCCGCGCATCATGAATGAGCCGTCCGTGAAGGGTTTCCAGCTTGCAAGGGGCACCAAGAGCTACAATGGTAGCACCAAGCCTGAAGATTGGCTCAATGATTATGTTACCGCGGTCCACATCGCGAATGGTAACAGGAGATGGGCGGTGCGCTATGTGCCGCAGATGTTAGAGGGTCCAGCCCGTACTTGGCTCAACAACCTGCCCAAGAACAGCATTAACTGCTGGCTGGACTTCTCGGACGCATTCATCAGCAACTTCACGAGTACATACAAGAGGCCGAATAGGCCACAGCAGCTGTCAGCCTGCAAGCAGCGAGAAGACGAGACGGACCGCGAGTATCTTACTCGGTGGAGCACGTTGAGGAACACCTGTGAGGGTGTGAATGAAGCTCAGGCCATCACTTGGTTTGCGCAGGGTTGCCGACATGGCAGCATGCTTTGGCAGAGATTGCAGAGAGAGATGCCGAACACCCTGGCCGAGACCATCAAGATTGCGGATCAGTACGCACTCGGTGATCCTACTCAGCCACTGATGGACTCCTCTGAGCCGAGAAGAAACTTCAACAGCAGCAAGCGCAACGAGTTCCGCAACAAGCGCCGAGTGGACAACCGGTATGATCCCGAGGAGGTGAATGCAGTGAATATTGGAGGCAGTGGTGGCCAGAGGCAGAAACCTGCTGGAGCCTACGGGCAAAACCAGAACCAGGGCCAAGGCAACAAGAAACCATTTCGTGGATCTCAGTCGGGTAGCGGGAACTCCGAGCAGCCGAAGAAGTTTGTCTTCGACGACATGAAGGATGGCCCATGCAGCTTTCACACCCACCATCCGTCGAGGCCTGCTAACCACACTACTCGGCAGTGCGAGTGGTGGGAGGCAATCAAGAGTGATGGCTTGCCTCCTCCTCCTCCCCTGCCAGCCGTCAATGCCAATGACAGTGTACAGCCTGCTCGTGCCCCTGCAGCTCGGCCGCCAGTGTACCCGAGAAGAGAGAACGTCAACCAGGTGGGCGATTGAGCTAGCCGCGTATGCTCCCGCGTATGCGAGAAGAGAAGCAATCAAGTCTCAGGTCCTGGCAGAGTTTCTTGTGGACTGGGCCGAAATGCAGTATGAACCTCCTGCACCAGTCTCCAACTATTGGAGGATGCATTTCGATGGCTCAAAGGTGAAAGAAGGCCTTGGTGCTGGTGTTGTGCTTACATCACCCAAGCGAGATCAACTCAAGTATGTGCTGCAAATTCACTTCAAGGCATCCAACAATGTAGCCGAGTACGAGGCAGTGGTGCATGGCTTGCGAGTAGCCAAGGAGGTTGGTGTGCAGCGCATTATATGCTATGGCGATTCAGATTTGGTGGTGCAGCAAGTTTCGGGTACCTGGGATGCTTTGGATGCCAACATGGCATCGTATCGTTTCTTGGTGCAGTCAATGACTGGGTTTTTCGAAGGCTGTGAATTCCAGCACATTCACCGAGCAGAGAACGAAGCAGCAGACGAGCTGTCCAAGTTGGGATCTTCTCGGCAGTCCACCCCGGCAGGGATTGCCTTGGAGCATTTGAGGAAGCCATCCATCAAGCCTTCCCCCAACTCGGAATCCATCTTTGTTCCTTCTCTGCCAAATGAAGAATCTGACCCGATGGAAATTGACTGGGAGAGTGCTGCAGGGAACCCGGGGACTGCCGTTCCCTACTCGGGGACTGCCGTTCCCTACCCGGGGACTGCCGTTCCCTACTCGGGGACTGCCGCTCCCTACTCAGGGACTGCCGTTCCCTACCCGGGGACTGTCGCTCCCTACTCGGGGACTGCCGTTCCCTACTCGGGGACTGCCGCTCCCTACTCAGGGACTGTCGTTCCCTACTCGGGGACTGTCACTCAGTACTCGGGGACTGCCGCCCTCAACCCAGAAGCTGTCGCATTCATTGAAGAAGTTCTCGCCAATCGGTCCGGGCTGCAGAGAAGCGCTCCTACTCCTCCTGTGCAACCGCAAGAGCCTGTCCCAATGGAACTGGACGAACCAGTGTTTCCCACACGGGAGACACCGAGTTGGGCTATGCCCATATTAACCTTTCTAAGGGACGGTACCTTGCCTGAAGATGAAGTGACTGCGAGGCAGATTCAGAGAAAGTCCAAGGGCTACACTATAGTCCAAGATGTGCTACATAAGAGAAGTGCCACTGGCGTGCTGCAGCGGTGTGTGAGCCCAGAAGAGGGAGAAGAAATACTGGTGGAGATACATCAAGGGGAATGCGGGCACCACGCCTCTTCTCGGGCTTTGGTCAAGAAAGCTTTTCGGCATGGCTTTTACTGGCTCACTGCGCTGCAGCAAGCTGAAGATATCGTGAGGAAGTGCAACGGCTGCCAGATGTTTGCAAGTAAGATTCGCATGCCTGCTTCCGAGTTGAAAACGATTCCTATCACATGGCCATTTGCTGTTTGGTGCTTGGATATGGTTGGTCCATTCAAGCCGGCTAAAGGCAACATGACACATATTTTGGTCATGGTGGACAAGTTCACCAAGTGGATTGAGGTGAAACCTATTCGGAAGTGTGATGGAGTCACAGCCGTGAAATTTGTGAAGGATGTGATCATGAGATACGGCTACCCGCACAGTATCATCACCGACAACGGCACCAACTTTGCAGAGGGGGCAATGGTGCGATTTTGCAGAGATAAGCATATCCGACTAGACGTTGCGTCAGTCGCGCACCCTGCCTCCAATGGGCAAGTTGAGAGAGCGAATGGAATGGTATTGGCAGGCATAAAGCCAAGGCTGATCGAGCCGTTGCTGAAAACACCTGGGTGTTGGCTAGAAGAGTTGCCAGCGGTGTTGTGGAGTCTAAGGACTACCCCTAACCGGTCAACCGGCTACACGCCATTCTTCTTGGTATACGGGGCTGAGGCCGTGTTGCCAATAGACTTAGAGCATGACTCCCCCCGAGTAGCCCTCTACACTGAGGTGGAGGCGAGAGAAGCTCGAGAAGACGACGTTGACCTGCTTGAAGAAGCAAGAGAGCTGACTCTGTCACGTTCGGCTATCTACCAGCAAAACCTGCGGCGCTATCATAGCCGAAAGGTGAACCCAAGGGTTTTCCGAGAAGGAGACATGGTCCTTAGGCTTGTGCAGCGCACTGCCGGGATGCACAAGTTGTCTCCCCCTTGGGAAGGGCCTTTCATTGTGAGCAAAGCGCTGCACAATGATGCGTACTATCTTGTAGATGTGCGCCCATCGCAGGTGAACAGGGCAGATAAGGCTGGAGAGGAAACCAAGCGCCCCTGGAATATAGCTCTACTTCGTCGTTTTCATTCGTAAGCAAAGATGTGTATGTACCCTCTTATCCGAGTTGAAATTCTACTCTGCAATCTGAAATTGTTCTCGGGGACTGCCCTCGTCCAAAATTGCTCTAATTGCTTTCTTACTCGGCTTTACTGTTTGTCTACTCGGTTGCTCCACTTCAGAACTCATAAGTGCATTGAGTACTGTGTTTAAACCTATGTGCCAACTCTTCGACTCTGCTGCTGTCCGAAACCCGGCTTCATGGCAAGCAAGAGAACAAGCAAAGGGTCAATGAGCACACGAAAATCACTAAGGAAGAAAGAGTGCAGGAGCCGAGTAGACTGTTTATTACTGTTATTCCCTGTTTTTCGCCTTCTCGGCTAAGTGGTGGGCTGCGTTACCATGATTGTTTCTAGCGGCTAAGTATTTGCAACCCTGCTACTTGACTCTTGTGACTCGAATACCAAACAAGCGACAAGTCGCGGGTAGAGCAAAGATGAAAGGACAGGGTGAATAAGAAAAGCTACTCGGGGACTCGCATGGAAACGCAACTCGGCATTGAGCCAGAGCTGCTCAAAATTGATTAATGTTGAAATAAACAAAGGGGGTATAAAAAATGTGTAGCAAGCAAAACAAAGATAGTATATGACATTTGCTCCCGGCATCCCGGGGATCTGATAAATATTCGAAGTAAAAAAAGATTGCAGGATTGATCTAAGATGAGGAGGCAATGTTCTCGGCGCTGGCCTTGGCTGCTGCTTCTTCAGTAGCGGTCGCGGTGGCTGTTTCCTCGGTGCTTGCATGGGTGGCGTCCGCCTCCGTCTGGACGGTGGCGGATTCCGGCATCTCGGCAGCATGCTGGGAGGCTGTCTGCTCGGAAGTGGCTGTGGCCACCGAGAAGGGACCGGGAGCTGAGGAGGAACCTGAAGCCTGGCCAGGAGGGGGCACCGTGTCATCGAGAGCAGCGCCTGAGGAGGTGCCGAACTCGAGTGGAGCAGTCTCGATGTGCTCAGCCTCCTCGTCGCTACTCGAGACGGCTGTGCCTTTCCCCTTCCCAGCCTTGCCCTCAGGAGAGTCGAAGAAGCCTTCCAGCTCGGAGTCGGCTTCTTCGTCAGCTTCCCCTTCGTCTTCGGAGTCGGTGTCGGGCTCAGGGAGGCCATCGATGTAGGTCTCCGTCTCGGCGCACTCCGCGACCTCGTAGGCAACCTGCTTGCGAGTGGCCACGCACTCGGGATCTAACTCCCACTTGGAGTCGTTGCGTTTCCCGCGGATGAGCTGCATGTTAAGGTTTTCGTACCAGGATGCGATGCAGAGGAGCATCACATCCGCACCGGCACGGGCTCCCGAAGCGCGCCATTTCTTCAGCTCCTTCTTCACATTCTTCAGCTTGAGGGCTAGGCCCTTCATGGACTTGGGCGGAGGATCGTTAGGCCAAAAAAGCTTGTGAAGATCAAATCCCTCGTGCATCAGATCAGTGCCGAAGCCAGCCAGCTGTTCGAAGTAGCCTTTGAGCACCAGGAGGCTGTCCTCGATCTCGGCTCTGGGATCTGCTGCCTCACCTTTCGCAAGGCGAGCAGCTTTGATCTTGGCCAGCGTGGGCGCAGAGGGAGAGTCAAGATGAGGCCAGATCCCTGAAAAAGCAAATGGAAACTTTAAAACCAAGAAGAGAATAACCGAGTAGGGGAAAATCCGAGAAGAAATGGGACCGAGAAGGAAAGAAGCAGCGAAGAAAAGACTTACCAGGCAGTTCGTTGCGCAGCTGCTGCAGTTTCTTCCTCCAGGATTCCTCGTTGGAAATGTGCCTTTCTTGGATCAGGCGCAAGCCGTTCATCTGGGCGAAGAGATCAGCGTTGGCCTTCTTCAAGGTTTCGCATTCCTGCTCAAGGGCCCTTTCCTTGGCTCTGAAAGTGCCCTCGGCCTTGGCCTTCTCGGCGATGGCTCGGTCTCTCTCGGCGCCAATGTTGATGGCATCCTGGAGTGCCTGTTGCAACTGGAGTTGCAGCTTCTCGGTCTCGCTGGCATGGTGGTCCAGCAACACACCAGCCTGCTTGGACAGTTGGTGCTTCAACTCGTCCGGTTGGACACACTCTCGGTGTGCTGCAGCAAACACCTTGTGATCTTCTGCGAAGAGCCAGACAAGATCAGTACAGAAGCAATGAAGACATGGATTTAAGATTAAACCAAGTGGACGACAAACTCACCATCTAGCCTTTTGATGGTGGCTTCGGCGTTTTGCACGAAAGCACGGCACTTGCTGTGCTCCTCGGCGAGGCTCTTCAATTTCTCTGCAGAGAAGAAATGTTAGCACAAAAGAAAGCATAAGCGAGCGTAAACATAAAACGCACGAATCGCGCAGCTAAAAGTGTACCTTGCACTTCGGCCAGCTGCTGAGTGTTAGCATTGGCATCTTTGTTGGCTGCCTCTGCAGCTGCCTTTTCCTTCTCCAAAGCAGCAATGCGCCGCCTGGCGATGGAATGGTTCCAGAGGAGATGGCGGTACAAATTAGTCCGTTTCAGGACGCTGTCCTGAGAAGCGAGAAGAAGAAGAAAGTTAGAAAGAGCAGATTAGATTCAACCCGAGTAGGAGGCTACTCGGAGAGTATCCACCTACTCGGCTAGAATCTCGGGGACTGGGAGTGATGGAAAGGAACAGAAAGGCGAATGGAAGAGAAGCAAATTCAACTCGGAAAATTCAACTCGGAAAAGATAAGGAGAACTTACTGCGTAGGCCTGCTCGACGTCCTCGGCGTTCTTACGATGCAGGAACATCTTGGCTGCAAGGGTCGCGGTCTCGGTGGAGACGGTCATGGGCTTGTGTCCCAGGTCGACCTTGTTCCAGTCCACGCGCATGTGGTCGAGGCCGCCAAGGGAGAGACCATGCCACTTCTCCACGCCGAGAACCTTGCTGTCCCATTTGGCGTCGATGAAGCCAACAGTGTCCAGTACCTGCTCAAGGCCTTTGGAAGTTATGGGTTTGTCTTGGACTCCGCGAGAAGCAATATTGGCAGTCTGCTGTTGGCTTGGATCTGGAGGAGGGGAGTTCATGGCAACGGCCTTCCTTCCATGCTGGATAGCTAAGGCTATGTCCTGGGGAGGGAAGCCGATTGAGTGCTGGTGGCTAACCTCAATCATGTACTCCGGGTAGCAGGGCTGTCCAGCAGCGCGAGCATCCGCCGAGAGCGCGGCGGGAATTGGGCCAGACTCGCGGATCACGAGTGTCCCACCTGAGGTTGGTGGCGGCACTTGGTCTCTGGCTCGCTTCTTCGCCCTTTCCTTCTCGGCCCGCAGTTTCTCTGGGTCTGCGACTTTCTTCCCGGCGGCTATGGCCTTCGCCTTCTCGGTGGCTTCCTTCTCGACCTTGGCCTTCTTAGCGGCTTCTCTCTCCGCCTTGGCCTTCTCCGCAGCTTCTTTCTCGGCTGCCCTTCTGTCAACCTCGCTCCTCAGAGCATCCAGAGCGGCTTGCTGCCTGGTTACTCGCCCGGCAGGGGAGTTAGGTGCATCCTTGGGTTGCGGAGACAAGGAGGAGCTGGGCGGTGTAGGGCCTTGTGCGGTGGGTGGCGCCGCAGATCCATCGCCCTGTGCAGCTCCTGGCTGCACGCCGCTCAGTGGATCGGCATTGGTTGGGGTGGCGTCCATGGCGGTGGTGGCTTCCACTCGCTGCTCAGTGGCAAGATGATCTTGCGCAGCAGCCCCTGTGGTTGGCTGCTCTTGCTCTACTTCTGGCCGCTCCTCGGCGGCGTTGTCTTGCATCTCTCGGTCCTGGTTCTCCTCGGCATTGCTAGCCGGAGGAGAAGGGGGTCTTTCTTGGCGGACGGTAGCGTCCTGTGCTGCTGTTTCGGTCGCTGCTCTTTGTGCATCAGTAGTTTGCGGATTGGCAGCAGCAGCACTGGCGGTGTGGTCCTCGTCATCATCAAGATTGATGAGAGGAACTGGTGTTTCCCTAGCTTCGCCGGACGCGAGAGCTGCGTCCGCATTCATGGGAGGTCTGTAGAGAAGGAAGAAATCAGAAATTAGAAGGGATTTGGGGGAATAGCACAGCGTGAGAAGGGAAGAGACCGGGAAGAGGGCTTACGCGGTGGTGGACTTGAGCTCTCGCCTGGACCTCTTCACTACCACCTTCTTCTCGGTGGGCTTCTTCCTCTTGGCAGGAGGTGCTGGTGCCCCACTGCCGGTCCGTTTGCGGGTCTCAGGAGCGGCGACGGACAGAGGCTTGGCGGCTAGGGGCGCCACGCCCTCGTTCTCGCCTTCGTCCTCGTCATCCCTCTCCGCGGCACCTTCATCTGAAAATACAAGAGAAAGGGGAAGGAATCAGAAACAACAAACAAGGGATTGGTCGTTCTCGGAAGCAATCGGATTGAAAGGATACTTACCATCAAAGTCCTCATCGGACCAGGTGCGGAGAGCGTCACGCTTGTCAGCAACGGGGGAGCGAGAGGGGTTGGACTGCTCCGCGGCATCGTGAGAAGGCACATCGTCCTCCTCACGATCAGCAGACCAGTTGCTCTCGAAAACATCGTGGCTCTCGATGAGCTGGCGCGTAAGAACCTGAAAACCAGAAAAAGATCACAGACTGGCCGAGTACCAGGAAGAAGGTCTACCCGCATGGGCGTGCAGGTACAAAGCACACAAAGCCTAGGCAATGTACTAAGCATTCTACTCGGATAGGCGTGCAAGCACAAAGCATACTAAGCCTAAGCATGTTTGCGGGAGGGAATTACTCGGAAGGGCGTGCAGGTCTAAAGCACATCAAGCCTAGGAGTTGTTCTCGAATAGGCTACCCGGCAAGGCGTGCAAGCACGAAGCACATTAAGCCTACGCAACCCGGCTAAGTATCCTACTCGGTGCAGAAGGCGATCGCTACTCGCGGCAAGGGAAGGATTTATCTAGTCAGAAAGTAATGCAGAGAGCAGAGAAAGAAAGGCGTACCCGCTCAATCGGCTTGGTACGGCTGTACGGGACAAACCCGTACTGCCAGTGGTCGCCAAGGCTTGTCGTCAGGATGTTCCTGGCGTGCAGAGGAACATCGATGTTGTCGATCTCGATGGTGGTGGTCCTGGTGCAGTCGCGGGGGCCTCCCATGTAACACATGAGATGGCTGCGCTCCTGCAAGGGCAGCACTCGGCGCTGGATCCAGCACGCCACTGGATCGTCATTCTTGAGAACTTGCGTCTTCAGCCAGCTGAGTCGATCCTCCATCTCGATGGCGTCGTCGTCGTTGACGGGCTTGTCCTTCCAGTACAAGCCGATTGGAGCGCGATTGCTCCAAACCGGCAGGTTGATGCGGTCATCTACTCGGGCTCCTTCCGCTGCGGCAACATTCTTGACATACAGGAACGTCTTCTGCCAGAGCTTGACGGAGTCCAGCCCCTTGATGCGGGGGTGGTGTGTCCCGGACCGCTGCACCATCATGGCGCAGCCGGTATCCGTGGCGCGGGCGTTGCCCGCGGAGTCCTTCTTCCCGGTGGATTGTTGGCGCAGATGGAAATACCTGAGCCACGTCTCCCATGTGGGCCGGACGCCGAGGAAGGCCTCGCAGACCACGGCGTGGTAGGCGAGGAAGACGACGGCGTTGGGGGGAAGGTGGTGCATCTGGATGCCGAAGTGGTTGAGGAAGTTCCTCAGGAAGTCGGAGGCGGGCAGTCCAAAGCCGCGCTCGAAGTGCGACATGAAGACCACCCGCTCTCCCTCCCGCGGAGTGGGCACGAGCTCGCTGCCTGGAGCCCGGCACTCCACTTCGGGAGGCACCCGCCGGGTGTTGACGAGCCACGCGCAGTCCTCAGCCGTGACGGAGGAACCGGCCCAGCCAGCCTTGGCCATTGCTGCGGGTGGAGGAAGTGAGAGGTGTTGAAGGATTTGGTTGGTGGATCGAATCCGCGGCGGCGCGAGAGCTTGCGCGACGGCGGAGGGAACGGTGTCGGAGGAGCGCAGAAGACAAAGGAGAAAGAATGCGAGGAAGGGGAAAAGTGAGTTACCGGGGGGGTATTTATATCTCCTCCGCGGATTTACCGTTACCGTCGCGGGAGTGGGATCGATTGTGGCGTGTGATGGATCCTGTGGCCGGTTAGAAACGCACACAAGCGCAGGTTGCGCGCGTAACGGCCGCATTGGATCCCACCACCGAATCGTGGCCTATAACTGCACTTGATGGGACATGACGGCCGGTGGGCCCACTGCGTGAAAACTGGACGCGTGGCAGGTCGTGTCCTGGGCAACGAAACGACAAGGTCGTGGATGCTTGACACGTGGGCAGTTGCTGCGCGAAGGGCTGGATCGTGCTCTGTGCCGCAACGGCTCAATTCCAGAAAATTCTCTAAGTCTTTTTACTCGGTTACAGAGTAGAAAGCAAGCGATACTTGGAAGAGAGGAAACCCAAGGTACTTTCCATAAGTCTTTTTACTCGGTTGCGGAGTAGAAAGCAAGTGATACTCGGAAGAAAGAAAACTCAAGGTACTTTCCGGGCAGCTACTCGGAGGCTCTTCTCGGTATCTTGAGGTTCAAGGGCTGAGATGTGAAGATTGGTTTTAAAGCTGGATGAGCCTAGTGAACAAGTTCGCAAGACTCAACCAGCTTCGGGGACTGCTGTCGGGGGTTACCCCCGAGTAGGGTAAAGACAAGTGGTAAAGACAGCTTACAGAAGGGAGGTTTGGTCGAGTAGCCGACTACCTGGTACTCGCTACCCGGTCGACTGCTACTCGGTCTCACCTCAAGATGACCAGAAGGAGAAATCAAGCAAGTTCAATCCTTTCGGGTAGAAGGTTGACCCGAGTACAATTGGCGGGAACAATTGGCGGGAATCTACTCGGCCAGAAAGTCAAAGGAGCCGTTCTGACACAGGATCCCGCGTATCCTGTGTCCGTACTTGGCGGCATGCGAACTACTGTTCGTTTGGGGACGACGTGCCTGACAGTGACAGCATGGGAGCATGCTGTGGCAGGATATGGGGGGGGCCTACTCTGTGCCTAGGTACAGTGTTAGCCGCCTGTCCCCTAGTTTTGCCCAACGACTTTCCGGATGAAGCCAAGGCTAGGAGCCAAAGCTGTCAGCGGGAACCCGGAAGAAGGACAGTGTGCACACTATGTCGACACTTGTTCGTATTTGGACGTATCCGGCTGGGCATCGTGTATATAAGGTGCCCAGCCGCCTCCTGCGCGAGGCACGCCTTCATTAGAGACATCGCTCTCATCCTAGAAACCCTAAGTTCTTAACCTAGCTCTACTCGGAAAGGAGCAAGAGGCTACTCGGTAGAGATATCTTTTGTACTGTGACTACTCGGAGAAACATCATAATACATACAGAGAGGCAGGAGTAGGGGTTTTACCTCCTCACGAGGGCCCTGAACCTGGGTAGATTGTGTTGTTTGCAGTGTGTTGTTCTTACCTCACGCGTCTACTCGTCGCGTGATCCCTCCCCGAATACCTCCAGCGTCCATCGTCCCCACAACTTTAGCCATCCTATGGCATCTGCCGTGACACCACCACGACATGCGTCCCGGACCGCTGCACCATCATGGCGCAGCCGGTGTCGGTGGCGCGGGCGCCGCCCGCGGAGTCCTTCTTCCCGGTGGATTGCTGGCGCAGATGGAAGTACCTGAGCCACGTCTCCCACGTGGGCCGGATGCCGAGGAAGGCCTCGCAGACCACGGCGTGGTAGGCGAGGAAGACGACGGCGTTGGGGGGCAGATGGTGCATCTGGATGCCGAAGTGGTTGAGGAAGTTCCGCAGGAAATCGGAGGCGGGCAGTCCAAAGCCACGCTCGAAGTGCGACATGAAGACCACCCGCTCACCCTCCCGCGGAGTTGGCACGAGTTCACTGCCTGGCGCCCGGCACTCCACGCCGGGAGGAACTCGCCGGGTATTGACGAGCCAGGCGCAGTCTTCAGCCGTGACGGAGGAGCCGGCCCAGCCAGCCTTGGCCATTGCTGCGGGTGGAAGGAGTGGAAGGTTTTGAAGGAATTGGTTGGGGGATTGAGTCCGCGGCGGCGCGAGAGCTTGCGCGGCGGCGGAGAGCTCGGTGGCGGAGAAGAGCAAGAGACAAAGGAGGAATAGTGCGAGGAAGGGGAAAAGGAAGTTACCGGGGAGGTATTTATATCTCCTCCGCGGATTTACCGTTACCGTCGTGGAAGTGGGATCGATTGTGGCGTGTGGTGGATCCTGTGGCCGGTTAGAAACGCACACAAGCGCCGGTTGCGCGCGTAATGGCCGCATTTGATCCCACCACCGAATCGTGGCCCATAACTACACTTGATGGGACACGACGGCCGGTGGGCCCACTGCGTGAAAACTGGACGCGTGGCAGGTCGTGTCCTGGGCAACGAAACGACAAGGTCGTGGATGCTTGACACGTGTGCAGTTGCTGCGCGAAGGGCTGGATCGTGCTCTGTGCCGCAACGGCTCAATTCCAGAAAATTCTCTAAGTCTTTTTACTCGGTTACAGAGTAGAAAGCAAGTGATACTCGGAAGAGAGGAAACTCAAGGTACTTTCCAGATAGCTACTCGGAGGTTCTACTCGGCATCTTGAGGTTCAAGGGCTGAGATGCAAAGATTGGTTTTAAGCTGGCTGAGCCTAGTGAACAAGTTCGCAAGACTCAACCAGCTTCGGGGACTGCTGTCGGGGGGTTACCCCCGAGTAGGGTAAAGACAAGTGTTAAAGGCAGTTTACAGAAGAGAGGTTTGGTCGAGTAGCCGACTACCTGGTACCCGCTACCCGGTCGACTGCTACTCGGTCTCACCTCAAGATGACCAGAAGGAGAAATCAGGCAAGTTCTATCCAGTCGAGTAGAAGAGTTGGCCCGAGTACAATTGGCGGGAACAATTGGCGGGAACCTACTCGGGCCAGAAAGTCAAAGGAGCCGTTCTGACACAGGATCCCGCGTATCCTGGGTCCGTACTTGGCAGCATGCGAACTACTGTTCATCTGGGGCCGGCCTGCCTGACAGTGACAGCATGGAAGCAGGCTGTGGCAGGATAAGGGGGGCCTACTCTGTGCCTAGGTACAGAGTACCAGTCTGTCCCCTAGTTTTGCCCAACGACTTTCCGGATGAAGCCAAGGTTAGGAACCAAAGCTGTCAGCGGGAACCCGGAAGAAGGACGGTGTGCACACTATGTCGACACTTGTTCGTATTTGGACGTATCCGGCTGGGCATCGTGTATATAAGGTGCCCAGCCGCCTCCTGCGCGAGGCATGCTCTCCATACGCTATCGCTTACAACGCTCTCATCCTAGAAACCCTAAGTTCTTGACCTAGCTCTACTCGGAGAAGAGTGAGAAGCTACTCGGTAGAGATACCATTTGTACTGTGGCTACTCGGAGAAACACCATAATACATATAGAGAGGCAGGAGTAGGGGTTTTACCTCCTCACGAGGGCCCTGAACCTGGGTAGATCGTGCTGTTTGCAGTGTGTTGTTCTTACCTCACGCGTCTACTCGTCGCGTGATCCCTCCCCGAATACCTCCAGCGTCCATCGTTCCCACATCTTTAGCCATCCTATGGCATCTGCCGTGACACCACCACGACAGCGGTCGCGGAGGCCTCCCATGTAGCACATGAGATGGCAGCGCTCCTGCAGAGGCAGCACTCGGTGCTGGAACCAGCAAGCCACCGGATCGTCGTTCTTGAGGCCCTGCTCTATCAGCCAGCCGAGCCTCTCCTCTATCTCGATGGCGTTTTCGTCGTTGGCGGGCTTCTCCTTCCAGTTCTTCCCGGTGGGAGCACGGAGGCTCCAGGCGGGAAGATTGATCCTGTCAGCTACCTGGGTCCCTTCGGTGGCGGGGATATTCCTCACGTAGAAGAATGTCTTCTGCCACATTCGGACGGAGTCCAACCCCTTGACGCGGGGATGGTTGGTCCCCGACCGCTGCACCATCATGGCGCAGCCGGTGTCGGTGGCGCGGCCAACGCCCGCGCCGTCTTTCTTCCCGGTCGGCTGCTGGCGGAGGTGGAAGTACCTCAGCCAGGTATCCGTCGTCGGAAGGATGCCGAGGAAGGCCTCACACACCACGGCGTGGTATGCGAGGAAGACGACGGCGTTCGGCGGCAGATGATGCATCTGAAGACCAAAGTGATCGAGGAACTTACGGAGAAATTCGGAGGCCGGCAGTCCAAAGCCGCGCTCGAAGTGCGACATGAACACGACGCGCTCACCCTCCCGTGGGATTGGCACGGTTTCATCGCCAGGCGCCCGGCACTCCACGCCGGGGGGAACTCTCCTGGTGTTCACGAGCCAGGCGAAATCTTCACTGGTGACGGTTGAGCCCGCCCAGCCGGCTTTGGCCATCGTTGCGAGTGGGAAGAGTGGAAGAAGTTGGACGGAGTTGGTGGGGCGAATTGAATCCGCGGCGGCGCGAAAGCTTGCGCGGCGGCGGAGAGCTCGGTGGCGGAGGAAAGCAAAGGACGGAAAAGGAATAGTGCAAGGGAAGGGGAAAAGGAAGTTACCGGCGGGGGTATTTATACCCTCTCCGCGGGTTTACCGTTACCGTCGGCGTAGTGGGATCAATCGTGGCCATGATGGCCGTGTGGTGGGGCCTGTGGCCGGATAGAAACGCACGAAAGCGCGGAACGCGCGCGTAACGGCTACAGTGGATCCCACGACCAGATCGTGGCCTATTATTACGATTGATGGGACATAACGCGCCGGTGGGCCCGCCCCGTGAAAACTGGGCACGTGGCACGATGTGTCGTGGGGAGCGAAACGACAGGGTCGTGGATGCTTGACACGCGTCCGGCTGCTGCACGGACGGCTGGATGGTGCTCTGCGCCGCAACGGCTCAATTCAAGAAAATTCTCTAAGTCTTTTTACTCGGTTACAGAGTAGAAAGCAAGTGTTACTCGGAAGACAAGAGACAGAAGATACTTGTCAGAGTGCTACTCGGAGGCCGTTTACTCGGCATCTTGAGGTTCAAAGGCTATAAGGCAAAGGTTGGTTTTAAGCTGGCAGAGCCTAGTGAACGAGTTCACAAGGCTCAACCAGCTTCGGGGACTGCTGTCGGGGGGTAACCCCCGAGTAGGGTAAAGACAAGTGGTAAAAGCGTCTTACAGAAGAGAGGTTTCGTCGAGTAGCCGACTACCCGGTACTTGCTACCCGGTCGACAGCTACTCGGTTTCTCCTCAAGATGCCTGGAAGGAGATATCAGTCAAGTTACGTCCATTCGAGTAGAAGAGTTGGCCCGAGTACAATTGGCGGGAACAATTGGCGGGAACCTACTCGGGCCAGAAAGTCAAAGGAGCCGTTCTGACACAGGATCCCGCGTATCCTGGGTCCGTACTTGGCAGCATTCGAACTACTGTTCATCTGGGACCGGCCTGCCTGACAGTGACAGCATGGAAGCAGGCTGTGGCAGGATAAGGGGGGCCTACTCTGTGCTTAGGTACAGTGATACCAGTCTGTCCCCTTGTTTTGCCCAACGACTTTCTAGATACAGCCAAGATCAAGAACCAAAGGTGTCAGCGGGAACCCGGAAGAAGGACGATGTCCACACTATGTCGACATTTGTCCATGTTTGGACGTATCCGGCTGGGCACCATGTATATAAGGTGCCCCGCCGCCTCCTGCGTGAGGCATCGCTTACAACGGGCTAGACGAACCAGAGAGGAACACATCTTGACCTAGTTCTTGCCCTAGTTCATCATCTAGAGAGGAGAGTGGCTACTCGGTAGCAAGATCATTGTACTGTGGCTACTCGGTGAGACACCAAAGAATACAAAGAAAGGCAGGAGTAGGGGTTTTACCTCCTCACGAGGGCCCTGAACCTAGGTAGATCGTGTTGTTCGTAGTGTTTACTTCGTACCTCACGCGGCTACTCGTCGCGTGATCCCTCCCCGAGCACCTCCAGCGTCCTTCGTCCCCACATCTTTAGCCATCCTATGGCATCTGCCGTGACACCACCACGACAACAATCATCACAAAAATTAATTTCAAGCAACTATAAGGTGGAAACTACCATAGGGACTTATATGAGAGCTAAACATGCATCAAAAATACATTATTTCTACTCAAATCAAGCATGAAAACTCACATAAGTTGTCACCTACATTACCAAAATACTCAAGAAATCCTTCTCTAAACAAAATTCTACTTGGATCATCGGAGGAGTCACATACCGGAGATCAAACACACCAAATCTCAGCACAAATGATGGGCTGAAGAAGGAGATCAAAAATCCAGAGGAAGAACAACAAGAACACGGGTTCCAGGAAATGTTTTCAGTTTGGGAGGTGAGAGAGAAGACTTTGGCAGGGGAGAGACTTAGTGGGAAGCCAGGGGGCCCCACACCATGTGCTGGCACCACTAGGGGGCTGGCCGCGCCACCCCATGGTGTACCTAACTGGTGGGACCCCCGGGGTCACCCATGTGGCTCTCTGCCTCATTTCTGACGTAAAAATTTATTATAAATTTTCTGGAATTTTCGAGAAACTTTATTTTTAAGGTATTTCCAGAATGTTAGTAATTAATAAAAACCAAGAAAACGAAAGTGAAAAGGTGGAAAACAAAACCAAAACCAGCACTACATAGGTTCTATGACACTCTAATAGAAGAATAGCCAAAGAAAACAAAGGTGGTAGTGGTGAAAACAAAAGTATGGATGGTGAAAACATGCATAACCTCAGCAATCAGAGTGAAAATATCAGGAAAACATGCATAACCTGAGCAATCGGAGTGAAAATATCAGGAAAACATGCATAAGGATGGTGGAAAACATGATTGTACTCAAGTAGCCATGTGATAACAGAAGTTAACATGGTGAAAACATAATGGGGAGGGTGAAAACATTGTCCTCTTCATTCAAAATCATTTTGTTAACAAGGGTGATCAAGTCTTGTTACCAGAACAATTTTCATATGAAGCAAAACTTTGCTAATCACTAAATAATTATGTTACCTCAACCTTGATAGACATAGTCCCAATCATAATAATTTCATATTCTTTTGGTGGTACTGGAATGGGACAATACAATTCTCCAATCATGATGGTCTCAACATTTTCAATGGAATTTAAACCATATTTCTTATCAATCTTCTTGAGAAATTAAACAGTGTGCTCTTTATCTTTAACGTTAAAAGTAACTTTTCCTTGATTGAAATCAATAACAGCCCATGCAGTATTAAGAAAAGGTCTTCCAAGAATAATAGACATATTATCATCTTCAGGCATTTCCAACACAACAAAGTCAGTTAATATCAGAAAATTATTAACAACTTGAACAGGAACATCCTCACATATACCCACATGAATAGCAGTAGATTTATCAGCCATTTGCAAAGATATATTAGTTGGTATCAATTTTTCTAGGAGGAGTCTTACATACAGAGTAAAAGGCATGACACTAACTCCCTCTCCCAAATCACACAAAGCAGTTGTAACATAATTATTTTTAATAGAACAGGGAATAGTTGGTATACCAGGATCTCCAAGCTTCTTACGAACCTTGCCATTAAAAAGAGTAATTAGCAAGCATAGTGGAAATTTTCTCATTAGGAATCTTCCTTTTGTTAGAGACAATATATTTCATATATTTTGCATAAGGAGACAATTTAATAGCACTAGTTAAAGGAATTTGCAAGAATAAAGGTTTCATCCACTCACAAAACTTGTTGTAATGTTCTTCTTCCTTTGATTTGTGTTTCTTATTAGGATAAGGCATTGGTTTTTGTACCCAAGGTTCTCTCTCATTACCATGTTTATTAGGAAGAAAATCTTCCTTAATGTACTTTGTAATTTTAGTTTGGTTTTCAAGTTCCTCTTCAATTTCTTATTTATCAGAAGCATTTTTCTCTTCATTACAACTTTCAGTTTCAGCATCAGAGATAGATATACTATTAGGATCTTTAGCAAGTTCAGAGGATTCTACAGCAGTTTTATGTTTCTTCTTCTTTTTCTTCTTAGTATGAATAACATTATTATTAGTTTGCTGAGAATCTTGTTAAATTCTTTTAGGATGTCCCTCAGAATATAAAGGATCTTGTGTATCAATTCCACTTCTAGTTCTTATTTCATAAGCATGTTTTTCTTTAGAAGCATGAACTGGCAAATATTTTTGCACTTTAGCAAGTTGATCAATTTGAGTTTGAACCATTTGAAAATGTTTAACAAGCATTTTAACATCATTAGAGGTTCTTTCTATAATACCATGCAAATTATCAATAGCTCTATAGTTTTCCATTAGGTGATTTTGCACTCTCATATTAAAATTATCTTGCTTAATAACATAATTATCAAATTCATCTAAACATTGATCAGGAGGTTTATTATAGGGAATATCTCTACTATCAAAATGTTGGATAGAGTGTACCTCAATGGTGGATGAGTGAGGGATTGGCTTACATAATTCTTCTACAGGTGGAAGATTCTTCACATCTTCAAATTTAATACCCCTCTCTTTAAGAGATTTCTTGGCTTCTCTCATCACTTCATCATTTAATTCAATCATTTCCCTCTTCTTGGGTGTTGGTGTTGGTGTTGATACTGGAGTAGGGGTCGGCTCAGGTTCAACCATTGTCCAATCATCATGATTTTGGCTTTTTTAGCCATTAATTCCTCAGCTTCATCCGGAGCTCTTTGCCTAAAAACACAACATCACAACTATCTAGGTATGTCCTAGATTCAACAGTTAGTCCATTATAGAATATATCAAGAAGTTCATTATTTTCTAGCTTATGCCCAGGTGTAGCCCTAACTAAAGAACAGAACCTTGCCCAAGATACAAGCAATTTCTCTCCTTCCAATTGCTTGAAATTAAATATATTTTGTAAAGCAGCATGTTGAGCACTAGCATGAAAATATTTCTGAAAGAAAACATTAACCAAACCAATAGGAATATCAATAGATCTCGGAGACAAATTATTAAACCATGTTTTAGCTTCATCTTTTAATGAGAAAGGGAATATTTTAGCAACAAAGTAGCTACGTTTCTTAAGATCATCAGAGAATAAACTACTCAAAGACGAGAGCTCATTCATATGTTTCATAGAACTTTCATTTTCAGTACCACAAAAATGTTCTTTATCAACAATAGATATATAACATAAGTCAAGAGAGAAATCATGATCCTTATCCCTGATATTAATGGGAGAAGTGGAAAACTTAGTATTAGTAGATAATTTATATTTAACAGCACGACTTTCAATAAGACTTATAACAACATCTTTATCCTTCATAGCATGTATTTCATCAATAAGATCATCATTAAGTTCAATATAGGAATCCTCAAAATCATCACTAGGATTCTCTCTATGCTCCGGTGAAACAACAGGAGTAACTGGATTTTTATCAAGAGTTTTAGTGTTTGAATATTTTTAGCTTTAGCAATAGTAGCATCTTAGAAAGGAACGAGAGAACCAATCTCATCAATAACAGTAGAAGCATCATCAAAAGTATCAGAAGTATTTTCAGATTCAGCAGAAGTAGCATGTGTAGCATGTGGTGGTGTAAGCAGCTTACTCATAACAGATGGTGAATCAAGAGCAACAAAGGTGTTCAGAGTTGTACCTCTTCTTGTAGTGGATGGTAATATAGGAAACTTTCCATCACGAGTCTTACCCATGATGAATGATCGGAAGTAGATAATAGTACTCTCTGGTGAGCTCGCAAATAAAGCTATGCTCCCCGGCAACGACGCCAGAAAATAGTCTTGATGACCCACAAGTATAGGGGATCGCAACAGTCTTCGAGGGAAGTAAAACCCAAATTTATTGATTCGACAAAAGGGGAGCGAAAGAATATTTGTGAGCCTTAACAAGTTATTTTTCAATTCACCTGCACCTGAAAGTGGACTTGTTCGCAGTGGTTTATCAGTAGTAACAGTTTTATAGTAGCAGCAGTAGTGAAATAATGGCAGCAGAAAAACAGCAGTAGTAGTTTTTGAAGTAAACATCGAGATTAAATACTGTAGGCATAGGGATAGATGAATGGGTGTTGCATTGATAAGATAGTTCACATAATAATCAAGACATGGGCATTGCAGATAAATAAGATAAAGCATCCAAGCACTATGTAACCATAGGCATGTGTTCCGTAAATAGTCGTACGTGCACTCAATGAGAACTTGCACAACATCTTTTGTCCTAATAGCCCTTTTTCAGTGGGGCCTCAAGGGAACTACTAGTAATTAAGGTGTTCCTTTTAATAGAACACCGGAGCAAAGCATTAACACTCCATGAACACATGTGATCCTCACATCACAGCCATCCCCTCCAGTTGTCCCAATTTCTGTCACTTCGGGGCCTCGGGTTCCGGACAACGATATGTGTAAACAACTTGCAGGTATGATCAAGAAACAATAATTATCATCATGATTCAATAACATGTTCAGATCTGAGATCATGGCACTCGGGCCCAAAGTGGCAAGCATTAAACATAACAAGTTGCAACAATGTCAATAGCACTAATATAGGATACTAGGAACTATGCCCTAACAATCATGGCATTATTACATGAATAATCTCATCCAATCCCTACCATCCCCTTCAGCCTACAGCGGGGGAATTTCTCACACATGGATGGGGGACACATGGATGGTCGATGGAGAGGCGTTGGTGATGATGATGGCGATGATCTCCTCCAATTCCCCATCCCGGCAGGGTGCCAGAACGGAGTTTTGAAACCCCAAAAAAGGATTCGCGATGGCGGTGGAGCTACGGACTTCTTTCTGCAAAAACGATCGAACCCCCTCGGGTTTTAGGGTTGAAGGCAATATATAGTCGAAAGGGGAGCCCGAGGGGGTCTCTGGGTGGCCCACACCACCAGGTGACACGACCTAGGGGGACACGCCAGGGGGTGGTGTGGCCCCCCTCTGGCCCCTCTCCTGGCCCCCTTCTGGCTCCCGAGGTCTTCCGGTGTTTTAAGACCAATGGGGTCTTTTCTGGGCAATTTCACAAAAGTTGATTTTTCTGCACAAAAACGAGACACCAAGGTAATTCTGCTGAAAACAGCGTTAGTCCGTGTTAGTTGCATTCAAAACACACAAGTTTAGAGAAAAACAATAAGAAAAGTGTTCGGAAAAGGAGATACGATTTCGACGTATCACACCGCACTTTGCACTTTTCAAGCATTACTTCAATGTTAAGGTGCAACATAGCGGTAGCGACCCACACGAAGTCGGAGGTTGCAACATCCATATTAGCCCAAAATCCAGATACTTCTCGATGGGCTTCGTCGAATCCGTCACTGGCTGGAGGATTCGATGGTTCTATGCAAAGGACTCCCCCAACTCGGATGGTTCTCCCCTGGTGGACCTGGACAAGCCGGTGGTTCCCAGGAGTTCATGGAAGAACCATCTCTCCGCTGAAGAGGTTGCGTAGACGGAAGATCTGGTGTCCAAGTGGCCACATTGTAGGTTGAGGGGCTCACTGGAACCCACCTGGCTGCTGTATTCGTCCTATGTTGAGTCCAGCCGCTGTAGGCCCGGCTAATCCCTACGTGGGCCTATTTGAGTGCTGAATCGCCTCACCATCTCCGCCGTGTAGAACTCTCAAGTAATGAACTTGAGCAGTGTCTTCGCCAAATTACTCGAGTGAAGGAGAATGAAGCGGTTGATTCGACTCCCGCTCTTCCCCCATTTTTCTCTTCAACTGAACATACCAAGGTGATTTTTCCCTTCTGTTTCCTGATTTCTATTTTCGTTGTTTTCGAGTAATTTTCCCTTTCTCTGATCGACTTCTTCTTTTCTTTCTCATAACCTGAACATCCTTCCCAGTGAACCACCCAAGGAAGGTTCCATCCCGTTTATGGAGGGTTTGGCTGAGGCCGCGACGGTAGATTTGGACTCTATCCCTTCAGTTGCTACAACGAATTCTTCTCGGGAGGCGGACGATCTCGAGGAATTTGAGGAGGAAACTACTGAAGAGTCTCGAGTGCCTCCCAAGCGTACTCGAGTAGAAATAGATGTTGAAGATACTACCTCCAGGGGCTTGAGTTCTTCGAGTGCAACCCGAGGAGAGGAATTGAGGAACCCGATTTCTGCGGTTCTGATTAGTCCCAGAAAATCGATAAAAATGACATAAAGAAGGGAGAAAACATGTAGCAATTGGCATAATATCAACATGGAGCATCAAAATTAAGGATACGTTTATGACGTATCACGTATTAGTAGACTGTCTCTGGAATGATGCCCTGGACCATCAGGTCGTCCTTAAGTTTATCCCACTTAGATATGCTACCCTTGTAGCCAGCTTGCCCCATACGATGGTGATAGATCTTTTTAGCGGCATTTGCCGCATTATTTTTAGACCTTGCCAGAGCTTCTTCCGACTTCTTGTACGCAAGAAATTCTGCCCAGAAAGGTTTTATCTTCTCATACGTTCCAGTGAAATCCGGAGTATTGTCTTTCTTGATAAAGGCAAGGTGCAATTTTTTCTTCCAGTTGCTGAATTGCTCGGCCATCTTCCTTAAAGTGAACGCCTTGACCAGTTTCACTAAGGCTTCTTACTTTCTCTATAAGATCAATTCAGGATCCTCCTCATTCTCATCCACCTCATCCTGACACACCTCCAGCGTCGGTAGGGTGAAATTAGCCATCATCTTTTTGAAGAGAATTTCTTTGGCTTTGTCGCCGACATATGAGATTCTGGCGGTCTCATGTGGCATATTCCACTCCCGAACGGTGATCGGGATGTGGTCCCTAACAAGCACTCCTCATTGCTTCACATATTTTTGGGCAACATCTTTGGGAAGCTCTGGTGTGCCGTCTGTAGCGATATTTTCGATCCTGTACCTTTCATGCTCCTTCAACTTCTTTGTTGCGCCTCGTTTGTTCTTCTTTCCGGTGGATTTTCTAGATCCGGATGGCTAAAATAAGAAAGAGTGCTAATACATGTATATAGAAAACAGATGCTTCATTTAATTAACATATATATATGCACCTCGCTAGAGTTTTTAATTTCTAAGGTTGGACCGGAGCCGTCGGCTTCTCTCTCATGGGAGCCGTCGGCTTCTCCATCATCGTCTCCCTCGACGAAGTTGTAAGCTACTCCCTCAACGGAGCCGTCTGTTCGGGCGAGCTCCAGATGTACCTATCTGGAGCCGTCTGTTAGGGCAAGCTCCAGATCTCCCTCACCGGAGTTATTTAATAAAAACAGAAAAACAGTTTGGAATTTAATTGCAAGTAAGTAAAATGACTTAGCAGTTTAAAAAAATAGAAAAATCAGTTTGGAATTGATTTGTTATTTATTTCATCCCCTACTTTTTACTGGTTTTAGCAGAAAAATGACTTAGCAGTTTTTTTTGAAAAAAAGCAAAACAGTTTCATCATCCATTCTAATAACCATGTTTTCAATGCCTAAACCATTTGTTTCAAAATATTAAAAATGGTAAAATGAAAGTAGACACTTCAATATTTAATCTCACATTTCAATTTCACAATTTGGAATTGATTTTCTATTTATTTGCAGCCCCTACTTGTCACTAGTTTTAGCAGAAAAATGACTTAACGGTTTTTTAGAAAAATAGTTTCATCATCCATTCTAATAACCATGTTTTCAATGCCTAAACCATTTGTTTCAAAATATTAGAAATGGTATAATGAAAGTAGATACTTCAATCTTTAATCTCACATTTGAATTTCCCAATTTGGAATTAATGTGCTATTTATTTGCAGCCCTTACTTTTCATTGGTTTTAGCAGAAAAATGACTTAGCAGTTTTTTAGAAAAACAGAAAAAGAGTTTCATCATCCATTCTAATAACCATGTTTTCAATGCCTAAACCGTTTGTTTCAAAATATTAAAAATGGTAAAATGAAAGTAGATACTTCAATCTTTAATCTCCCATTTCAATTTCTCAATTTGAAATTGATTTGCTATTTATTTGTAGCCCCTACTTTTCACTCGTTTTAGCAGAAAAATGACTTAGCAGTCTTTTAGAATAACATAAAAACAGTTGCATCATCCATTCTAATAACCATGTTTTCTAATAGGGGAGTGGATAAGTAGATGGAAAACAATGGTACTAGTGTTTGAACCTCACTAAGGACTAAGCCTTGGTCCAAAATAGCCACATCACATGAAACCATATATGCAAAATATTTTCTAAGACAAGGGTAACATGATGTGAAACATATGTGTGAAAATTCGATCAAGTCTTCATGGAAATAGTTCTAGTATGATCAAGTGGTTGGGGTACTGGTCTCTATGGTATAGGGCCGGGTTACCAAATGGAGCAACTTTGCTTAAGAAAACATTTTCTAATTATTTATAGAATTTAAATTATGTTTAACTACCTAAATGGTCATCTAAAATCTAAAACAATTCAAAATAATTAAAATAGTATTTTGGGCAGTAGGTACTGTTAGTACACATTCTAAGGAACCCAAAGAAATTTGGTTTACTTAAATTGGATTTACAGAATTTGAATTATGTCAAATTTTATCAAACAAGCATATTTGAAAGTGAACATATTTTAAATGGTCAAAGGTTGTTAAATTTGGAGTTGCAGTTGAAAAGTTATAAGGTTTCTAAGTTGCAGTGACTTTTCTGCAAATTTGCTATTCTATTTTTATTTGAAATTAAAACCAGAGACCAGCTGGGCTAAATTAGTTATCTGTTGCGAAGTGCGACGTACATGACCTGGGCTTGGGCCGGTTATGCGCTGCGCCGAGCGACAAATAAGCAACACGCGCGCGTGCTGACTATACCTGGCCATGGGCAGCCCGGACCGTCCGGCCCGACCCGACCCGGCCAAAAAATCCCAGGCCGGACTCGGGCCTGAAATCTAAGCCCGACGGTCGGGCTGGATCGGGCTCGACAAAAGCGCATTTTTGGGCGCAGGCGGGCCGGCTTTCTCGGGCTCGGGCCCGATTTCTGTAGCCCGACAGTCAGGCCGGGCCGGGCTCGGGCCTGAGTTTTGCCCGTTGAAAATTTTTTAGGCCTGGCCCGAAGCCCGGCCCAGCCCAAACTTTGGCCAGGTATAGTGCTGACTACACGGGCCCACGGTGATGCAATGCTGATGTCATCATTGCGTCACCGTGGTTCTTGCCGCCGGCGAGTTCGGGCGTTCCGGGCTGCGGTGTCTAGCGCGTCGGGCTCGCGAGGGCGCGAGCTACGTAAAGGTGGCGGCGCTCATCGGAATAGGTCGCCGGAGAGCGGCCGACGACGAGGAAAGGACGGCAGCCGAGGGAGAGAGAGGGAGAGGGCGCATGCGCGAGGGAGAGTACATTTGCGCGCGTGCGCGGCGGCCGAGGGTGGCGTGCGGGGCGACAAAGACGACGTGCGGGGGCGGCGTGCGAGCAACGACGACGGCTTGCGGGACAGCTGCCTGACGGGGCGCTGTAGGCACGCCTCCATGCACTTCTTTGCCCGTCTCCCTGTGGCCTTTACTTGGGCTGGTAGCATCATCTCCTTCCCTACGGAGCTCCTCCCCCCCCCCCCCCGCCCGCCAGTGCGGGAGGAGCTCGAGTTCGCGTAGTCGTTTGCCAGGTTTCTTCTTGGAGGTAAGTCTCTGATCGAAATCCCTCCTCCTCGAGCTCTTGCTTCTGACTCGGCTGATCGGCTTCCATAGCTCCCTGTGGAAACAGATGGACGAGCAAGCGGGAGGGGGGGTTTCTGGTCCCTCTTGGGTGATGCACGCAACCACTCTCCCCATTGCTGCAATGAGCTCTTCTGTTCTAGATAGTGGCCCTCCGGGTGTACCAACCTTCCACAGTCTAAGTAGAACTGCGGTACTTTCTCATACTTCAGATCAAACCACGTACATCCCAACACTCCTTCAGAACTTTTCAGATTCACGCCACTGGGCAGCGGTTGATCAACCTTCACTGCCACGCGAATTCTCAGATCTTTCCCCCAGGCAACACCTTCCTCGTTAGTATCCGTTGAGATGTATCGTCCGATCCATCCTCCTATCAATTCCCCATACACCTTGTTCATCATTTCCATTGGCAGGTCAAGAACCCTTACCCAAATTTCTATAGAATCGAAAGTAATATCAGAGGGCCGGACCGAACCATCGAAATCCTTTAGAATGATAGCGTGGAAATCAAATTGCCATGGTTCGTTTTTCTTCGGATGGTTCCAACACTACTAGGGAAAAGCTTACCCGTGACGCACCAAGTTTCTTATCCGTGACGCACCTGGGCGCGTCACGGCTAACACGCCGCGCCTATGGATTTATCCGTGACGCACCAAGATGGTGCGCCGCGCCTATTTATACCCGTGACGCACTGGGGTGGTGCGCCGCGGCTAGTTCTAGGTGCGTCACGCCTAATCTCCCAGGTGCGTCACGGGTACTCGTTTTGGTGCGTCACGGCTATACTATGCTGTATTTTTTTTAAAAAAGACAGTACCGTATTTATACAGGTATATACAGCTCAAATACAGAAGAATGTCAGTAGACAAAATACAGAAGAATATCAGTAGCTCAAATACAGGTATGCAATTGACAGAATAAATTTTCATAGCAGAAATATTACATAGTCTCGAAAACAACCATATATACTACTAATAAATCCAGGAGTTAGTCTCGAAAACAACCATATTACATAGTCTCGATCATCACCACATAGTTCATCTATCTAGCGGGCGCTGATGTTATCGATGACCATCATCATGTCCAAGTTGGCGATGTCACTATTCCTCATGGTGATCAGAATAGCTCGGCTAACCTCCATACCAACTCTTGCGGAATGGAATTGCCTCCATGCTTGAGAGTTGAGGATGACGCGACCATCAGCGTTATCCCTGGTGATCGGACCTGCGGTGACAGGTCCTGATTCTCCACGGCGTACTCCAATGGTACCTTGCTCCATGCCAGCACTGTCCGCTACCGCCATCGGTATTTTCTACAACACACAATTCCAAGAAAGAATAAAAGCACAATGTCAAATACCGGCCACATTATAACATAAGCAACTATACGAATAAGAAAGTGTTAAGAAACATACCATGACATGTCCATTAGAGATGTTAGTGTTGGTGATGCGATGCACGAAAGGGGACCCGATGTAGCTATCTATCTGGGCAAGTTTTCTGAAGGACACGGTCCTTCTCAAACTCGCTAAGATTCGCTCTTTGAGCAACCACCACATGTTTCCATGGGTCCTCCTCGTCCATATCATCCTCAGTGTCCATATCATCCTCGATGTTCCCAGTTTCCTCCTCACTCCCGCCATCCTCGCTCGCAATCCCGCCCATATACAGAATTTTGATGCGAGGTTGCGGTCCTTCCATAGAGAAGTGAATGTAATCACCTCCGCTTAAATTGTACGTGGCGATGATAGCCTGCAATTGTTCCAAGCAGAAGTAGGTCTTTGTTCTTTCTTTTTTCACTCGAAGAATGTAGGTGGTCCCGTGAACATTGAAATCCACGTTATTGCCAACTAACTCGTTGAACTCTTCGTGAATATTGCATGGTAGAATCTAAAAAAGAAATATAAAGAATATTTTGTTAAGAAACACAAGTCTCAAGCTAGATAGTAAAACGAAAGAACAAGTTAACATAAAAAGAATTGTTAATTACCAACAAATCAACGTCACCGAGCTGAAGCATAAAAGAAGTCCCAGTGAATCGTCCTTGGGCACATCGGGACCGACATATTTCGCAAGCCATGTTCTATTAAATTAAGAAAGTACACATAGAGGTTAGAGGAGCATAGCTATCACAAAACAAAGACAAATGGCAGAACCTACCTATCACAAAACAAATGCAGAAAGGCTATCTACTTTAATGGAATATCCAAAAACAAAGCAACACTTGGGGGCATAGACCATTGATTTGTCATGGAAATACGCATTCTTGAATTCCTACAGATATGCTTATAGAAACACAAACTTGCATGCCTACAGATACCATTTAAGAGAACATTTAAGAGAACATGGTGTGAATAATATTTTGATAAGCAACAATCTAGCTTAGTGAATAAGATGTTCTCATATGGAGACCGTTCGATACTTTACATGAGGAAGACAAGTCGCATAATTTTTTGCATCACAAGTACCTTAATGATAAAACCTTGTCTCAAGCCACTCATAGGCCAAGTTTGCAATGAAAAATCCTCAAAATATTGAATTTAGAAAGGCGTCGACCGGGAACAAATGGACACGGTCCTTACATCTTATTTTACGGTTGATGGAAAGTAAACTTGACAAAGGCACTAACCACGGTGGCCAGGGTGGCCCCCCTTTTCAAAAAAAGAAAAGAAAAGGAAACTAGGAGTATCATTGTGTTGTAACAGAGAGCATGATTCCTTATTCTATCTCCTACCCATAGATTCTTTTCCAATTATGATATGCCGTGTAGCTCAATTAAGACTCCAGATAGATTTTCCTTTTATGTGCTGCATAAACTCTGTTGTTTTGTGAATAGCACCCAACAGAATTAGCACGGTCATACGAAATTACAACTGCAAATTTGACCTCAGACCAATCAACATACATTATTTCCAATGGGATATCCAAATTCCAACAGTTCACTTTTATCACTTTTATCAAATGCTAATATCAATGCTCACCAAGTGCAAAGCACAATAACCTACAACTAAATCGAACACATCTCCTTTCATATCATTAATGAGCTTATGCACATCCACATCTGTATAGACTGTCACAACATTGTCAACCATGCCAGATCCCCTCAAACTGTAAAACATAATACAAGCTCAAACTTGACAAATGAACAATGATTTGTCTACCAACAAACAATATTAAACCTAGGGTAGGATAGGCCTAGATTTCTGGTAACCACGGTTAAGAGAAATTACCGATCACTGGATATCAAACTCGGTAATGTTCAACATTTCAAATACCATTGAATCAGGGACAAAAGTTTAGCCTTAATCTATAATTGTCAGGAAAATCGGCAATCGATACAAAGAAACAAATGTGAACTATTCACAAAGAATGAAAACTCCACGGCGGCAAACTCTCCCAACACACAATAATTGTAATCCCTGGCACCTCAACAACTGAATGGAACCCTGGATGAGAAGACCTCAACAAAAGAGGTAAAGGGAAACCGACAAAACCACAACGACCGGAACCTGAGAGTCTGGAAGACACGAATTCAAGGTACCGGCCATACCTCAGACTCTTTTTTTTAACAGTATAACTGAGTCTCTTGAATCATGTGTAAAAATGTACATAGCTATCTGAAACACGCGTTAAGAAAATGTACATAGCTATCTGAAACACGAATTCATGTCAACACGCGTTAAGAAAAAAACTGACAGTTTGAATGGTGGCATTGCTCTTGGTTCAGTCTGCCATGTTCCTCACACTTTGTTTAGCTATCTGAAACATTTTCCTGTTCTCGTGCTGGATAGGTGGATAGCTCGTCATGCTTGTGCAGAGCGGAGAGAGCGGTCGCCGTCACCGGCACCGGGAGGCACGCCCCGAAATCCAGATCGTGCGTGCAATCGAGCCTCAGAGCTTCCATCCACCCACTGAACGAGAAGAGACCGTCGCGAGGTTGCCGCCGCCGTCCAAGCTCCGCCAGGTCGCCAAGCGCCAGGTGGACTACATCCTCGGCAGACACCGACAAGGAGGCGGGCGCGGCGGACGGCATCGGCTCCTGACACTATACCGCGCGCGAGGGAGAAGAGGTACCGCGCGCGAGGGAGAAGAGGGGGCTTACCCTTCAAGGCAGACGGCCGGTGTCGATGCAGAAGGGCGGCCCTCCTCGTCCTCCTCCCCCACGGCTCCTCCTAGTCGATGCAGAAGGGCGGCGGCGCGTCGATGCAGAAGGGCGGCGGTGCGTAGTGTTGGTGTGTGTGGTGTGGAGAGAAGGAAGGAGGGGAACGGCTGTATACCTGTACTCCCCGTAGCCGTGGCGCACCAGCCGATGGTGCATCACGCCTATCTAATCCGTGGCGCAGCGCCGGCACGTGCGCCGCGCCTTATACCACATAGCCGTGACGCACCACAGGTACAATGCGTCGCGGGTATGCCTCGGAGGCTCGCTACCCTGGCCCCACACATAGGCGCGACGCGTCTTCTGTCCGGTGCGCCGCGGGTAACTCTATACGCGCGACGCAGCGATTCGAGGTGCGTCACCTCTATTAGGCGTGACGCACCTTTCGCCTGGTGCGTCACGAGTATCATCACTCCTATAGCTGTTTTCCTAGTAGTGCAATCCCCCTCTGATGTGAACCAAAAAACAAATCTATTTTCACCGATTTCCTTTAAGTGGGCAACATGATGCAATCCCCACGCCCTTTGCATTGCACGTTCCAGTGCATTGAGCACCAGCTTCCTGGGCGAGCAGATTTTCCCACGAGCACCCATCTTGGCTTTGGGACTTGCACAGATTCGAGGCCCGCGATGACGAGCCCAGTGGCTTCCTTGTCAGTCAGCATAAGATCACCCATCCTTCTCGAGAGATTTGTAGCAAGCTCTTCCGATCCAGCCTTGGCCGGCGATCTTGACGTCTTCCTAGCAGAACCCCCCTCTTGGCTGGAGACCGGGATGAAGAAGCCAGCCCGCTCCTGTTCCTATCAACCTCAGCGAACTCCGTCATCCAACACCTCTCCCCAACACGCAGGGAGGCGACCTCGCCGTCGATATCATCGCTGCCGCCGGAAACCTAACCACCCTCGAGTTGGGAAACCCTAGCCCCGACGTGATCGCCTCCCGATCGCCCCTAGCGTAACCTTCGCTCTTGGTGGACCCTCTTCTTCACTCCCTTATACCCGCCATAGCCTGTTGTTATCCTATCTTTCACGGCAACCTAGAGTACGACCGGCGATAGGGTGTTATTCTACCGCACGCTACCGCACTGAGTAGTTTTTTTAAAAAAAATAACTACCATAATTGGGGCCAGTTTTGCCAGTCGTGATTATTTTTTCAAATATATACCGTCTGTGGGACTAACGACACTATAAATAGCACATAATCTTGTCTAAACAAAAAAGACACTAGCACTGACAGGTAGGGCCCATCTGTAATGGCTGACAAGGCAGCACTTGTGGAGGTGGAGCTGAGGTGGCTGTGGGGTCGACATGTCAGACCAATGTTTTCCCTTCTATCTTCTTCTTCCCCGTTCCAAGCCGACGACGGCCAGCACACCCCAGGCCTGTAGCAGCGACCGTAGGTAGCACTCATGGATCGAGCTCCGCCTCCATTGAAGGGGCTCGCCGTCGTTCCTTCTCCGATATGTTCCCCTCCAAGGTCCACGGGAAGCAGCCTGTCCACCTCCACCTCCTCCCCCGATAGCGCCTCGCCGTTCGGAGCCGGGATGTCAACGAGCTGCGCGTGCGTGACACGGAAGCCAGCTTTCTGGGAGGAGAGATGCAGGGAGGAACATATGCCATGGACGCTGCCAAAGAAGGTGAGCTGCAGCGCGCCACCGCGAGATCCTCCGGCGTGTGGCTCTGCTCACGGGCTCACCGACACGCTGCCCCCAAGCTCGATGTCGACGCGGATCTCCCGCACCCGCACCCGGAGCTTGATGTCGATGTGTGTGCGTGCGGCCACACCGTATGTTGTAGCCGCAGCTCGACGCCGGCGCCCGGTGCCGACGCGGTGGAAGAAATCAGGGGTTTGGTCTGGATGGTGGTCTCCTCCACAGGGGCCGGTGGAAGAAAAAGAAAAAAAGGTGAAGAAGATGGGGGCTAATATGTGGGCCCCACGCCCACCTCAGTGTCTTCTCCACATATACAGCCATGTCAGGGCCCCACCGTTAGAACCGCTGTTAAAATGCTCTTAGCTAAGAATTGGTGCGATTTGTTGTCTTTAGTCCTAGGATAGTAGATTTTGAAAAAAAAAAAAACAAATCACGATGAATGGTACTGACTCACAAAACTGGCCCCAAATTGTGATACTTTTTTTAAACTAGGAAAAATGCCCGTGCGTTGCTACGGCTAAATCAATTTTAATCTACATACACTTATAACAAATTTATCTCTTAAAGTTGCATAAAAAATTAAATTCAAGAAAATGATGAACAATATATGGCCAAATTTCACCGAAAATCAGTCTTTTCTACACGGACATAGTCGTGGATCAAAATTAGGGTTGCTTGTCCCAACGTTCCTGCCATTAAGAAATCATGCTCTTCTTTAACATTCACGGAGCAGCAACCCCTATTTGAGTATTTGACTACCTCGTGCTATGGCTAAACCAATTTAAATCTACATACACATATAACAAATTAGTCTCTCAAAGTTGCATGAGGAAAATTAAAAATTCAAGAAAATGACAACAATAACAGATGGACAAATTTCACTACTTAAAATCGTACTTTTCTACAGGGACTAATTGCGGATAAAACTTAGGGCCACTTGTCCCAACGTTACCGCCATTAAGAGATTGTGCCCCTCTGTAACGTTCACGGAGCAACCACATCTATTTGATTATTTGACTACCTCAGTGCAACTGTTGGCCTGGACGACGACACCCGTGAAGCAATATTCCAATGTGAAACTAAACCATTCCTTCAAAATATATAGAAATCAAACAAACTACTCTAATATTCCATTTTCTTGTACACTTAAAAATAATTTAGTTGATTTTCCTCCATGCTTAATTGATTTTGTGTTTGGGAATATATATCAAATTATTATGTAAGCACGTCTAACAAAGAATGTTAATTCAACAAAACTAATAATCAAACGAAAAAAGTAGCGCATCTGGTTGCATGTACGTTCTCAAATATGTCACAGAGTGATGCCAGTAGTAAGCAACTATTCTAGGCCAGTTAATAGTGAATAACGAAATAGAGCATCTTTTTAAGGGGTACATGCAGAGCACACCTGACGCCAACGGGCCAATCGTTACAGACAGTTGTTACCGCCGTCCGAGACATCAGACACAAGTCG
Organism: Alopecurus myosuroides; assembly: GCA_028641055.1. Classification (NCBI taxonomy): domain Eukaryota; kingdom Viridiplantae; phylum Streptophyta; class Magnoliopsida; order Poales; family Poaceae; genus Alopecurus; species Alopecurus myosuroides. Next base: position 330,190,908 of record CM054061.1, read on the forward strand.
TCGTGCCGCCGGCTTCCCCCTGCCACTGTACATGCCGCAACCCAACGAAGCCTGCTAGTTTTAGGGATGATTGGATGAACATGTAGTCACGGAGTCCATGGCTCCATGTCAGAGATGGATTGCATGCACCGTTGTATTGGTACAAAAGCAGGAGAGAGAAGCAGCTAGATTGACATCACAACGTAACTGGAATGAGTTGGAGGAAACTTAAGGGGACGGCTGCCTGAGTGGAACTCGTCTCGCTAGATTGAACTGAAGATGATCTCGGCTGAAAACGTCCTGCAGGCCACGTCTGCCGCACGGTGGAGCCAGCAGCCGTTTCAGCCCTCATTCTGAAGCGCAGACGATGCAGCATGTCAAGCGTGCTTGGAGGTGAAGTAGACCACGCAAACGGCAACAACCGAAGTCCGAGAAGACGGCGTCGAGCCGTCGCCTTCGTTGTAGCCGAAAAAACGAAGATTAGGACGCAATCTCCATGTCAACTGGATTATGATTCTGATCAGAACTATCCCCGATTGCTTAGCCGGTTTGAAAAAAACCAAAACCAGCTTGGGTAGCGTCCGCGCCGGAAGAAACAATGCGTGGTCATGCCAATACCGCGCCGCGCTTTGTCGCCTCCTGTCCTGGCGTGGCGTGGTGATAATCGCCGAGGCGAACGATCAACTCTCGTGATGACGAGGAGTCGAGGACCATGGTGGTAACCTTCGTATTTATTCTTGACGGAATTTGACGATGCAGCGCCGTCCTGTTTTGGATCTTTTTATGTCTGGCATCGTGGAGAAGAAACCAATGTTTATACGTGATGCCGAGTCCATCAAGTATCTGTACTCGAGTAGGACACGGTCTTATGCTGAGCGATGCACCTTAGCCCATTGACATACGAAAAACAAGTGGGTCACTCCGTGCTGGACCCAAACGATCCATCAGAACAGAAGTAGCCCATCAATGAGGCGATGGCCTCCGTGTTGGACTTGGACCCAACACTTCATACCGATTCACAACCTAACAAAATAACCTAGACTACGATTCGTAACTGATACGCGAAGTAAGAAAACAACCCCACGACTTACCGACCGACCAACCAACCAAGAAAATCTTAACGCTTTTATTATTAGGTAAAGATTTACATATTATGTAAAGATAGATTTATTTTGGTGGAAGGGTAAAAAGGTAAAACATAGGTTGGACCGGAAGAAGCCATCTTGGTGGGAGGGTAAAACCGTAAAACATAGGACGGACCAAGCAACCAACCAAGGAAGCCTTAATTCTTTTATTATTAGGTAAAGATTTACTCTACGAGGTTGGACTAGCTGTTAAAATCGTGAGGTAAACTCGGACGAAGGCACGTACGCTGGGTGTAATCGTGGCTTAACTCTAATTGTTCCCTTCCTCGCCTATATATGTTAGGATTCCGAGCAACGAGGACACCCCCATCATGCATCGCCTCGAAAATCAACAAAAATAACCTCAGAACCAATCTTCAGCACAAAATAAACCTATTTGCAATCTATTTCCAAAAATAACCCTTTTGTGTGGCGCCCGTAACCGGGGTGCCACGTTATGCAGTGTGACTCCCCAGATGAGGGTGCCACACTTTCGGCCATCGTCGCAGCATGGGACCCACGCTTGTAAGTGTGGCGCCGGCTACCGGGGAGTTACACTCTGAAGCGCTCCGTTATACGGGGTGCCACACCCTTGGAGTGAAACCACCCCGTTTGGTTGCTCTCCGGTAGATACATATCTTGAGACGGTCATAGGTAGATTTCTGCTCTTCTTTGTCCCAAGCATAGTTGGGACACAACCAAAACTATCTTTCTCTTGTGTCATACCAATCATCGGATTGCTTGACATTGCAAATGTCTTGGCACCGACACTTGAGTAGATCCTCATTGGGATTGTCGATTGCATTCATGTGCTTGAACTTTGTCATGACTTTAAATTTGTGTCATTGTTGCGAATTTTGAATTGTCGTGAACTTCAAAATTTATGTGAAACTTGCAATCTAATGTTGTGAACTATATTCCTATGGTATTCTTTTTACAATATTATTACTCTCTAAATTTTATTTATTCTGAGATTGTTTCACTCGCAATGGCAAAACGGTATAATTTCACCGTGTGGCACCCTGAGCAATGGAGCCACACTTCAGGGTGTGGCACCCTAGACTCGGGTGTCACGCTTAAAAACATTCTACCCGAGAGCAACCAAACAGGGTAGTTTCACTCCAAGTGTGTGGCACCCTGTATAAGAGAGTCACGCTTCAGAGTGTAACTCCCCGGTAGCCGGCGCCACACTTACAAGCGCGGGTCCCATGCTGCCACGCTGGCCGAAAGTGTGGCACCCCCATCTGGGGAGTCACACTGCATAACGTGGCACCCCCGTTACGGGCGCCACACAAAAGGGTTATTTGTGGAAATAGATTACAGATAGGTTTATTTTGCGCTAAAGATTAATTTTAAGGTTATTTTTGTTAATTTTCACCATCTATACAGGGTTCCGATCAGATTCCAAAGGATTCCACGTACTGGCACAGTGACTGAAAATAGAAGACAACCACTCAACTTAATATCATCATGCCGAGAGCGACGCGGTGTAGCGTGTTTCTGTCTCGTAACATGCGTCGTGATACCAACCTGGTCCCAGCCATGTATAATTGCGGTGACAAATCTGCTTGGAAAGTTGGATTGATGTTGCATATTGTTCTCCAAAGAGCTAACTGTATATACGTACTCCCTCCGTTCAACAATAGATGACTTGCATTTGTCTATATATGGATGTATCTAAAACTAAAACATGTCTAGATACATCCATATATAGAGAAAGGAAAGTCATCTATTGTTGAACGGAGGGAGTACGTCGTATATGAAACATTTAGAGGTGGAGAACGACGAACACTGTATACTACTGATTGATTGGTGAGCTCCGTGTCTGACTGGCACAACTGCTCGAGTTGTTTCTCTTTCGTCGCCGTCTGGGCGCAAAGGAGCGCCACCATCGCGTCCACCTGTTTGTCAGGGACGAAGTCGTCCTGCGAGATGGTGGAGCCGAAGGCCGCCGGGTCGTGTCCCTGCGGAGGAGGCTCGCGGATGACGAGGGCGCGGCTGCTCAAGCTGCACATCGGAGCGCGCACTCTGCCGTCGGTGGAGCTTCCTTCGCTGCCTTTGGAGCCCCCTTCGCCGCCGTTGAAACCCCCCCTCGCCGCGCATTTTTCGGTCGTAGTCCTCCACCGTGCGGTAGCGGAACCTCTCCGGGATGAGAGCCCCCACGCGGATGAATCTCCATGACCCCCGCTTGCGGGCGCTATCGGAACGGACGAGCCGCTTGTGCTCAAGGTCATCCCGGCGCCGCCGCGGCCTCTGTCGGATCCACCTGAGCTAGGGCTACGCGCCATCGTATGGGGCTTTGCTAGATATGCTTGTCGCCAACGCGGCCGGGGTTATTGCTCGCCGGAGGTGGAGATGTGCGTTAGCGATTTGTTGTCGGCGACGGCGGCGCTAGCTTTTTGGTCTTGACCTTAAAACGGCTCGCGTTGCCGATTAAATACAGGCTGGGAGGAGGATTCGGGGGCATGTGAGCCGTTTTTAGGCCAGGCCGGATTTTCAGAGTCTTCTACTACACGAAAATTGAGCCCAACCCCTAAAACCACCGGAACTTTACGGTTCCGGCCCTTTTAGAGGTTCCGCTAGAGTTGATTTAACTGTATATACGTATGTGTCTCGGTGTCATCGTGCGTCGCGTACTAAAGTTCCAATTTGATCACTGCACCCAGATTAAGCGAAGAAAAATGCTTTACAACCTCCGGAGGATTTCGCTCGTAGTTTCCTCCATCTTTAACGCGCGCCACGCGTCCCTCGTGGCGAGAGCATCCAGGCCCACCGGGTGCCTTATCTTCTCACGCGGTCTCTCCAGTCCACACTTTCGTCTCATCCTATTTCTCCTACCTCTGCGTCAAGCAAAAGTCCAGCACTAGCCTGAGCTTACCTCGACCAGCTCGTCGGGCGCCGTCTCACCAACACATCACCGTATCTCTCCCTGCCGCGCGCCGCCGCCGTTTTCTCCTCGACCAACACCGGAGCCTGCTTCTCCCCATCCCGAATCGCTTCCACGCAGGAGGACAGGTGACGGTAAGGTCATCGGCATGCTGGAGGGGACACACCACCTCGGCCTCGAGTTTGGCTGCGATGATGGCGACGGCGAGGCAGCACTATCTTGGGAAGCCGGAGGTGCTACCATAGGTCGCCGGGGAGACGCGAGATGCGAACCACCTGCTCTTCGCGCCGCCGTCTCCGGAGGTTAACTCCTGCACTTTGTCCATCGTCGGGAGGTGTGAGCCACTTGCTATGCTCCGGCCGGAACTCCGGTGATGTCTTCGGCGAAGTTATTTTTGCTACAATAAACAAAAAATATTTTTGCTATAATTGTTCCCCTTTTTGCAATAATAGTATAAAGTGTTTGCTGCAATACTTTCGGCGAGATCTCCGGTGATGTCTCCGGCGAAGTCATAATTTTGCTATAATAGCACAATTTTTTTTGCTGCAGTTGTTATCTGTGTTTGCTATAATGGTACAAAATGTTTGCTACTATGTACCCCGTACGTTTTTTGTGTTTTTATATGGACGAAACTTTTTTCTACAATAACACAAAATTGTTATTTCAATCGAACCTTTTTTTGCTCATAGGAGCAAAAGCGGAATTTGGGAGGAATTTTGTGAATTTGCTACAATAGGCAAAACTTCTTATTTTGATGAACCTTTTTTTCTTACAGCAGCAAAAGCGGGATCTTGGAAATTTGCTGGGACACGTGTCGGCTTCTGGACCCAGAGTATTTTTTTTTGTCCAAATCTTCCGAAATACGCCCAGCAGTGTCCAAGAAATGCTCGCCTCGCATCGTTTTATGTGGCAGGGCCCAATCCCATACGGGATATACGGTCTCTTCACGCAAGTGCTCACTTATAGAAATTGTCTTTATACACGAGTATAAGCTACATCGATCGATCGGGTTGTTCAATCATTAGTTCCGAGCAAACACTAGCTAGCTTGGTCATCAACCGTACGTATCTATACGAATGAATACGACTTTTATTATGCTCGATAGGAAATATATTTACACATATAGACGTACGACGACTCAACTCGAGGATCCCCGGAAACTAATCCGCTCGATTTGTAGAACTGGAAGATGCAGGTGACACAACCTCATCACAGCTTCAATCCCAGACCAGGGAGGAACACGGGACGCGGCTAGGACTCAAGTCGTGCATTGGACCGTGTGAGGATCCGGAGCTATAAATTAACACACCCTCTCCGGTTTCCAAATCGTACAGTACATCTTGCTAATTCTTCTTTATCAAGAAATAATCTTGGTAATCTTTCGGATTATCGTTACAAGATTCATGCACCGATTGTTGTAGGAGATTCCTTAAACAAAAAGAGATTTTCAGATATGGATATCTTTTTTTGAAAAATACAACAAATGTTGGCGTTTTCATTGATATAGCAGGGGGAAATAATTACATTGGTGCTACTAGGTAGGACCTAGCAGTGCCAGAAAAGGAAAAGAAATTGAAGAACAGAACGGAAAGCTGGCTGTAACTAAATGATCAGGGGGGCTCGAACATGAGTTTGCGCAGTGCCTTCGCACCCGCGAAGGCCCAACCTCGCGCCTCGTCTCGGATCCAGTTCAACACGAAGTCTAGGGTGGTGCTCCTTTTCTCGAAGATGCGCCTGTTCCTCTCAGTCCAAATGCCCCAACAGGCAAGGATGATGAGCGATTTCAGCCCTTCCCTGCTAGGCGGAGAAGCTTCGTCGATCATGATCCTCCAAGCTGCAGGGACAGTAGTGGCAGTCGATGAAGCGGGAAGGAGGCTCGGGCAGCCCGTGGCCGTGGCCAGCGCAGACCACAAACGTTTCGAGAACGGGCACTCGAAGAAGAGATGGTGGGCGGTCTCGAGGTTCCGAACGCAGAGCGTACAGAAGTACTCGTTGGGCCATTGCCTCCGTTGCAGCCTATCGGCACACCATAGCCGATCATTCCACAGAAGCCAGGCGAAGAGCATGGTTTGCGGCGTAGCCCATGGCTTCCACACCACAGCCGGGGCGTCCGAGAGCTCGAGGCCGGCGAACTGGATCTTGTAGGCCGAGCGGGAGGAATAGCCACCGTCGGTAGTGAGCAGCCAGGAGATCGTGTCTTGCTCACCTGGGCGCAGCATGGCGGCGCGACCATGGAGAAGACGACAGGCTCGCGAGAAGGAGGTCCAGGTCGCGGCGTCGAGGGGCGCGCGCGGGCGCAGCGAGCTGATCCAGAGACTGTCTCGTAGGGCGGTCGCAACTGTCAGGTTCTTACGTCGAGAAAACGCAAAGAGCGCCGGGAATTGGGAGCGCAGCGGGCCGCCGTCCGCCCAGTTGGACTCCCAGAAGGAGGCGCGTTCGCCGTTGCCGATGGAGACGCGGGTGGCCACGTTGAAGAGTTGACGATCGCCGTCGTCACAAGGCGTGGGGAGGCCGACCCAGGGGCGTCGTGGCAGCGACCATTCATGCCACAACCAGCACAGCCGCAGCGTGCGGCCGAGCATGGCTAAATTCAGAAGCCCGATGCCACCGAGGGAGGGCGGCGAGCAAACCTTCCAGGCCACCTTACACTTGCCGCCCGCCGCCGCATTTTCCTCGACACCCCAAATAAAGCGACGGCGTAGCTTATCGAGGTCTTTGATGAACTTGCAGGGGGGCTTGAGCGCCGTCAGCGTGAAGATTGGGAGCGCGCCGAGGACGGAGCAGGCAAGAGCTCTGCGGCCGCCCGCGTTCACCCACTTGCCATGCCAACCGGAGAGTCGGGCGCGCGCGCGGTCCAAGATGTGCTGCAGGTCGACGTGGCGCAGGCGGCCCAGCGATAGGGGCATGCCCAAGTACTTGGTAGGGAAGGCCTCCCTCTTGCCGGTGAAGTTGAGGAGAGCCGTGTCGAGGTCGATCTCGTCACAGCGAATGGGCAAGACGGCGCACTTGAAGGGGTTGATGCGTAGCCCCGAGGCCGTGCCGAAACGATCTAGGAGGCTGAAGAGGAACGACACCTCGCCGGCGTCTGGATTGAGAAAAACGACGGCGTCGTCGGCGTAGAAGCTGGCCCGGTCTACCGTGGGCCGCAGCGGCAGGGGAGAGAGGCCGCCACGCAAAGTGGCCTGACGGAGGAGGAGTTTCAACGGCTCGAGAGCGAGGATGAAAAGCAACGGCGAAAGGGGATCGCCCTGCCGTAGTCCCCGCCGATGAAGTATAGGAGGGCCCAGCGAGCCGTTGAGGAGGACGGAGGAGGAAGAGGTGGCGAGGAGGAGAGATATCCAGTCGCGCCATTGCGGCGGGAAGCCGAGCTGCTGCAGGAGCTCGAGCAGATATTCCCAAGAGACAGAATCAAACGCGCGCGCGAAATCGAGTTTGAACAGTAAGGAGGGCTTCTTCTTGCGGTGCAGGGCCCTGGCGCTGTTCCTAACGAAGAGGAAATTGTCATGGAGGCAGTGCTGCTTGAGGAACGTGCTCTGCGCCTGCGAGACCAGCGAGGTCATGAGGGGTGCGAGTCGTCGAGCAAGCACTTTAGAGAGTAGCTTGGCGATGGAATGGATAAGGCTGATGGGCCTGTATTCCCCGATGCAACCCGACTCTATTTTCTTCGGCAGCAGGGAGATGAAGGCACGGTTAAGCGCAGCGAAGTCGCCGCCGGCCAGCCCGTGCACGTGATCCAGTGCGGTCATGATGTCTGGCATGATAATGCCCCAGCACTTGCGAAAGAAGATGCCCGTGAAACCATCGGGCCCTGGTGCTTTTTCCGCCGGAGAATCGCAGATGGCAGCCCAAACTTCTTCGACGGAGAACGGCAGGTCAAGTCCAGCCGCCGGAAGCACCGGAAGCTCAAGGGCGTCCCAGGAGATCGAGCAGGAGCGCGGCGCGGTAGTGCCAAGTTGTGCCTCGATGTGGCGATGGAGAGCGACTTCCTTCTCCTGGTGAGACACGGCGATGCCCTCGGGCGATCGGAGCGTGTGGATAAAGTTCTTACGGCGACGGCCGTTCATCTTGGCGTGGAAGAAGCGCGTGTTGGCATCGCCTTCGCGCAGCCAGACCGCGCGAGAGGCCTGGCGTCTGCGAGCGCGGATGATCGCCGCGAGGCCCAGCACCTTAGTTTTCAGTGCCTTGCGGAGGCAGAACTCAAGCGCGGAGAGGGGCCGAAACTCCATTGCCGCGTCCAGGCGGAGGATGATGTCGTTCGCCACGTGGAATTGGAAGTGCGCGTCCCCAAACAGCCCTCGGCTCCAGGATCGCAGGGCCCGCGCCGTGCGGCGGAGCTTCACCTGGAGGCGGCGGAGGGCGTTGGAGAAGCTGGCGCGGGAGGACCAAGCAGCGGAGACCACGTCGAGGAAGCCTTCATGCCTTGGCCAAAAGTTTTCGAAACGGAACCTCGCCGATCGTGGCGGCAGCGAGAAGCTCGCGATCGACAGCAGACAGTGATCGGAGTGCGAGGAGGACAGCGTGTGCACGATGCAATTAGGGAAGATTGCGTCCCACGCAGAGTTGAAGAAGAAGCGGTCGAGGCACACGAGCGTCGGATCGATTCGCTCATTGCTCCAGGAAAAACGCCGGTTGGAGCATCGCAGTTCCTTAACTTCCGCAGCGTTAATGGCCTGACGAAATTTGCCCATCAGACGACGCGAGAGGTTGAGATTGTTTTTGTCGCGAGCCTCGTAGATGAGGTTGAAGTCGCCTAGGATTAGCCAAGGGACGCCGGCCGCCGGACGGCAGGCCACCATCTCGTCGAGGAATGCCAGCTTGTCGGAGTCGCCTGCTGGAGGCCCGTAGACGTTCGTCAGTTGAAAGGCAGCGTTGGAGTGCAGCAGCACCACCTGCACGGTGATGGAGAAGCGGCAGACGCGGGCTGCAGACAGAGACACCCTCGAGGCATCCCAGAAGATGGCCGCCCCACCGCTAGCGCCCGACGAGGGTAGGAAAACGTGATCCTGCCGCGCGGCGCCGGCGATCTCGATGGCGAGGGATCTGTCGACGACGGGTAGTTTCGTTTCCTGAAGGCAAAGGATAGCGACCTTCGCTGCGGAGGCGAGCTCCTGGACCACAAGGCGACGCGCAGGCATATTGAGCCCTCTTGGGTTCCAAGAGACGATCGGAGGGAGCGAACTATCCATGGAGAAACAGAGCACACACTACGCACGGCGAGGCCGTGAGCCGATACTGAACTTGAACACCGCCTAAGCTTACACGGGGGGAGGACAAGGCACCACCAATAGGCCCCAAATTGCCAGTCCAAGGAGCACGGATCCGCCTAAACCAGAGGGAGACTAACATGACTAAACTACGAAGAACTTCTGGAAGGGATGACATGGGGAAACATTAGCGTGCAGCGGGGACCGCGGATTGGGAGGCGATCGCCTGCGACGCCGCGCGGCGGAGGGCCTCCCTGTCGATGCGCGTGAGAATGGCGAGGCCGTCGATGTCCACCTCGCTCAAGGGCTCCTTCATCTTCGCAACGATGGCGTCCGCGGCCTTGTCCGCTTTCGCCTCCTCGCCACTGATGAGATGCAGTTCACGCGCCACGCGCAGGGTGGCCCTTTCGGCCACGGGACGGAGGAGCCCGATCCTGCCTAACGAGCACTGCAGCGCGCGGGCGTGACAGCAGGAGGGGGGATGGTGCCTTCTTTCGGCGGCGTGACTCCAAGGATGGACGCCGGCTGGGCGCTGAAGAGCTCGCTCAGCAGATCGTCGGCGCCCCCCGTGCCCACGTCGATCAGGGCACCGTCGGCGAGCGCGGCGTTCGGAGCCAGATGGGCTGGCGAAAGGCCAAGGGGGGACGCCGCCCTGGATGGGCAGCGGGGCCTCGCCCGTGGCGGAGCGAGCGGTGGCGGCGAGTCGATGAAGCTCAGGGGCTCACTCAGAGACGCGATGCAGAACGCGTCAAATTCGAGAGTCATGGGATCCTCGAGCGGCAGAGGGGCGGGAGACCAGGCGTCGAGCCCGCCGAGCCCCTGCCCAGCGAGCTCCGCAAGGGGATCCGCGACCGGCACGACGGGAGGGGGATCAACGGCGGCCGCGACGCGGAAGCCCTCGAGGCGTTGAGGCATAGGGCCTGAAACCGGCAGGGGCGGCGGAGGAGGGAGCTGCGCATCCGCCTGGAGGGAAGGAGAAGGCGCGCGCAAGCGGCGTCCCGGCGGGGAGCGGCTGCGGTGTCGAGAGCCCCCCATTCCCGAGGGCAAACGGGCAGGCTCCTTGCCGCGGCGGGCACCGGAGCCAAGAACAGGGCCTGGCCTGGAGCGGCGACGATGTCCATCAGCGTCATCTTCGTCGTCTCGGCGGCGCAGAAGAGGGAAGGATGCGCAGGCGGCATCGAGGCGGCGCCGAGCGGAAGAGCGGACCTCCTCCCCGTCAGGCACGCCGCGATACCAGGTGTACGGCTGTACAAGCGGGTATGGAGGGTCGTCGGAGGACGTCGACGAGGGGACGCCGCTCTGACCAGACGACGGCGTGCGCGCTTCTCTGACGGACCAGTCTTCCACAAGGTCAATGTGGATGAGGGCATCGAACCTCATGCCCTTCGGAGGCGGGGCGACGTCACGGCGGGGAGGGGAGCTGCCATTCATCACTTCAGCTCGACCCGCGCCAAGGGGGAAGACGGTGAAGCCATGGTTGCCTGGAATCCTGTCCATGCTCCACGCCCACACCCAGCAGCTGAAGAGCTTTGTGTTACTCTGCGCGTAGGTCCTAGTGTCCAGCCGATCGATCATAACGTCGCGGCCTAGCACCTGCTCAGCCCCCTCCAGCGACCAGAGGTGCAGGGGCATCCGCTCGATGCAGACGCGGACGTGGAGGTTGTAAGTTTGCAGCACGGCGTGCTCCATTTCCCGCCAAGCTTGGAGCAGAAAGTCGCTGCCGTCGATGGAAAGGCGGCCTAGGCGCACCGCCTTGTCGCGGTGGAGCTGATGGTCGAAGTGGACATAGAATGCCTCCGGGTAGTGCTCGGTGACGCGTAGCAGATGCGGCGGGATGCGCAGCTCGGCCTCCAGCTTCCGGCCGATGGACAGCGCGGAGGCGGCGTGGAACTGGTCGAGCGCCACGACCAGAACGCCTCGCGTGCGCAGGGTGGCCACCTGGAACTCGACGGAGCGGGGGGCGACGATGACTGTGTGGCTGGAAGCGGGGGCGGTGCGGCGGGGCGCCGGCTTGGCGGTGATGAATCGCTGCATCACTGGAGCGGGCACGGGGAAGCGCAGCCGGTCGCGGACCGGAAGGCGGCGCTCGGCCGGAGGGTGGCGGGAGAGCGGACAACGAGAACCGGCGGGATGACCCCAGCCCCAGCAATCGATGCAGCGAAGCGGATCCCGACAGGCTGCGCGGCGGTGATCCTTGCTCAAGCACCGAAGACAGCGGCCGTCGAAGCGCCTTAAAAAGGCCACGCGAGCAGGGGAGGGCGCCGGGCGCGGCCCACGGGCGGGGCGCTGGGACGGCATGGGCAGCCCCCCGGCCGCAAGCGGGGGGGGGGGGGGGGGGGGGGGGGGGGGGGGGGGGGAGCGGCTTCGCCGGCCGCGCTTTGACCCGACGACTTCCCAAAGCTGGGAGGCAAGGGACGCATCCTCGAAGACCTACAGGGCCGCGGGGGCCACGACGAGCGACTTCAGCTGCGGACGGGGCGGTGAAGGCGACGGACCGCTGGGTCGAAGGGGCGGCGAGGAGAGGGACCTGCAACGACCGGATCTAGCCGCGCTTCGCGCTTTCCCGGCCGCGGCGGAAGGGGGGGACCCGGAGGGACCGAGGGAGGCGACGGACGAACTGGAGGAGGACATGCTCGGACCGGTAGGTGGCCGCCACGGCCGGGGTGGCCGGTGGCGGGGCAGCGAGGTGCTGCGGGGCTCCTCCACTCAGTTCAGAGAGAGCTCTGCGGGGCTCCTCCACTCAGTGTTGCGGGTGTCTTACTGGAATCCTCGATGGCCAACAAGCATCATCTGTTTTATTTCAACATCCAAAAGGTGTATCCATATATTTATAAGGATCGATCATGTATGCCTCTAGTACCGTGTTACACGCAGGGCGAATTGCGTGTGAAAAAAATATGAAGGTGATTGAAGAAATTATTATGTTCCCAATTGATTTTTTTTCTAGCTGAAGGGGGCCGATATCAACCATCCAATTAGATATAATAGAGTTATACAGTTCATAAGAGAAACCTGGTAAAAAAAACATACAAATTGTATAATGCCCTTATTTACAAGGAAAATAGCGCCGAAAAAACGCATAAGCGAGGAGACCCGTCTTTTACATGACGCTACTCCACCAAACGATGTAAACACTCATATAAACGTCTTAAACATATCTACAATCTTTTGTAACTATTTTATATTATTGATACATGTTTTTACTATATTTTAATACTATTTTAGAGTAATATTTTTCTAGACCAACCTATCTATACTTCTTATAAGACAGACCCCTACTAAGATGCATTTATGATTTTTCTATCTCAACTGCAAACTGTCTAGATCACCCACCATTTTAGCCAATCAATTAGCCATGTCATCTCCACTAATAATTATGATATATACATATTTTCATGCCACATAACCAGTCATTTTATACCGCGGCGGCAGGCTAAAGGGCCGTCCGTGCATTTATTCTGGCGCCATCGTGGGGAAACGGCGCGCCCGCCACGTGGGCGACGGGACGGCTCTCTGCGTTTCTGCGTCGCCTCGGGAGAAGACGAAGACTGAGCGCCTCTTTGACTGCGCGCCTCTCACTGACGGGGCGAGCCCGCGGACGCTGGCGTTTTCTTCCCGTCCGAAGCTCTACGAGAGTCCATACGCGGCAGGGTTGGGCTGGGCTTCCGGACGGGAATTGGGGGCGCGTCCGGACGGAAAGGCCCAATGTGGCGCGCGAGTGGGCGAATTGGGTCTCATCTACACGGGAAAGGGCTTGGAGGGCCTTTGAGGTGCGCGACTGGTGATGCTCTAAGCGAATAGATCACACATATTATTTTTTGCTCCGTTCTATCCTTTTCCGTTGGACGCGCAACTAGTACGGAGCAGAAGAGTTGGTGCTCGTTTGAACGGAAACACAATCTTTTCAGCTTAAGCCTAGCCACAGTGGGGATATGATAAGTGCCATGTTGGCAAAAAGATGAGGTGGCAGTGCAATTAATGATGAGATGATATTGGTATCATAGGTAGATACCGTAACATAACGCAATCATAGGTAAGATGAGTCTATGCCGTAATAAATGTAATAATATATGATACTACAAACATGTTACAGAGTACTAACCATTGTGGGAGTAGTAACATAGACTAGTATCATACGCATAATACTAGTGTATGATACCTCCCATCGTGAATAGTCTAACCTCGTCCTACCGACGGGGCGACGATTCTCCTTCCACAAATCGTCATGTACCTAAAAGATCCATGACAGATGACTCGTTTTTTTTTAGTTTTTTTTCTTCACTTTGCGGATGATTGGCCCTGGCTGGGCCCGATCCTACATGGCCAGCAAACAAAACCGGCGGCTAATAATCTTGATTTGTAAGAATTGAATGAAACTTGTGTTCTTGTTGATCTGGACATAGCCCTATTTATACAAGGTTTTGGATGCCTCGAAGAGGCGCCCGTTTACAAGGAGTCGGCAGTTGCCACTAGTAGTTTGGACACAATGAAAACGTGCGAAACTAAAGGTCGGTTGTAGATGACGGTTGACATCCATCCGGTTACATAGGGGTGCCGTTTTCTTTCTCAAGACTCCCCCTTGTACAAAGCTACTTCTAGCATGTCTTGTATTCCTTGTATAATCTTGAGAATATTTGGTCTTTGATCACAAGTGTATATTGTGTTGAATAACTCCTCCAAAAACCCTGTGGGAAAAATATGAGGAGAATAGTATTTGATATGTTGTGAAAAACTCCTTTAAAACCCAGTGGGAAAAGTAAGGAGAAAATGGTACAACATATGATGATCATTGTCTCTTTGGTAACTTATATGAGAAAACCTCTGAAAGGATCAATCTATTTGTTAAGTTTAGCAGACAACTAATATGCCTTGTATACTTCCGTTAAAACCCCGGTGGGGAAAATAGGATGTACGGCATATATTCTTGTGTTGATATTACCTCATTAAAAACCTTGATAAGAACCATGTGAGTAAACTCATAAAGGGAAAAAAAGTGTAATATAATGTTTGAATGGGTTATAATTCAGAGAGATACTCCCCTGATCCTTGCAAATCACGAAGTCTTCTCATACCAATGTCGTGAACATATTTCTCAAATGTTGAAGCTGGTAGAGACTTCGTGAACAAGTCAGCGAGATTATCGCATGATTCTACTTGCAAGATGTTTATCTCCCCACTCTTTTGTAATTCATGAGGATAAAAAAATTTAGGTGCAATATGTTTAGTGATATTTCTCTTTATGTAACCTGTTTGCATTGAGCAACACAAGCAGTATTATCTTCGTAGATAATGGTTAGAGATTCGATAGAACCTTTACCACATGATTGTTGTATGTGGTTCATCATTCTGCGAAGCCACGCGCATTCGCGTGATGCCTCATATAATGCGATTATTCTAGAATGATTGGTGGATGTAGCCATTAGAGTCTGTTTGGAAGACTTCCATGAAATGGTTGTCCCACCGTGTAGGAACACAAAACCGGTTTGCGATCTGGCATTATGGGGGTTTGATAAGTAGCCAGCATCGGTATACCCAATCATATCAATGTCCAAATTTTTCTGAAATTGATAGAGTAGGCCAAGGTCCTTTGTGCCTTGGAGATATCGGAAGATATTCTTGACTCCTGTCCAATGGCGTTTAGTGGGAGTTGCGCTATGTCTAGCTAGTAAATTCACTGCAAATGCAATATCAGACCTGGTGCAATTTGCAAGATACATGAGCGCTCCAACAGCACTGAGATATGGAACTTCTGATCCCAATATCTCTTCTCCATCATCCCTTGGTCTAAATTCATCTTTCTCTACGTCTAGGGATCGAACAACCATGGGAGTTTTTGATGGATAGGATTTGTCCATATTGAATTTCTCCAATATTTTCTGGATATAGGCGGTTTGATGAACCAAAATACCTGAGGGAAGGTGCTCGAGTTGTAATCCTAAGCAAAATTTGGTTTTACCCAAATCCTTCATCTCAAATTCCGTCTTTAGGTGATTGCGTGCTTCATCAATATTTTGTGTGTTGCCTATGATGTTTAGATCATCGACGTACACTGAAATAATGCAAAATCCGTTCGCGGACTTTTTGATGAAAACACAAGGACAATCATCACTATTGGAGTATCCCTTTTTCAACAGGAACTCACTAAGTCGGTTGTACCACATGCGTCCCGACTGTTTTAAGCCGTATAGAGACTTATTTAATTTTACACAATATGCGTTGCGTTTTGCGTTTGGATTCGGGACTGAGACTCCATCAGGAACCTTCATGTATATGTCTGAATCAAGTGAGCCGTAAAGGTAAGCGGTCACTACGTCCATCAACTTCATAGATAGACGATTTTGTACTGCCATTGAAATAAGATATCGGAAAGTAATATCACTCATTACTGGAGAATATGTTTCATTGAAATCAATGCCTGGTCTCTGCGTGAAACCTTGGGCTACAAGCTTTGCTTTATGTCTCACTACCTCATTGTTTTCATTCCTCTTACGAACGAAAACCCATTTGAATCCCGCAAGGAAAACTTTGGGAGGTGTGGGTATTGCTTCAATGAATACCCTTCTTTTGTTGAGAGAGGCTAATTCTACTTGGATTGCATCCTTCCATTTAGGCCAGTCGAAGCGTTTCTCACACTCTGCCATGGTCTTTGGATCATGATCATTTAGAAGGTTGTTTGCAACTGTAGTTGAGAAATATATGTCGACAATTGTAGACTTACGATTGTAAGATTCTCCAGAATCTATATAGTTTGTGGAAATTTCATTTACCCTTGTTGACTGTTCGTGATTTCCCGTTACGATTGAGCTAGGGTTTTCTGATGTCCCAGTCATTGAGTGCACAACTGAGCTGGGTTGTGAAGGTTGTCCTTCCACTGGGTGTTCATTACCCATTTGATGATTATCAACGCTAGGTTGATTTACATTTACTGGTTCGGAGGGTTTCTTCCTCTGTTTCCTTTGTTGCTTGCGAGAAGCTGAATCTGTTCTATATTGAACAGGGCGTTGAGTGGTTTTTGTTGGTACCTCCACTCTTTCGGGCGCATTTTTGGCAGGATTATAGGATTTTGTAACACCTTTATACTCAGTAAATGAATCTAGCAGGCTATTTGCAATGTGTTGCAAATCAATTATTTTCCGAACTTGAAGTTCATTTTCTTGAGTACGTGGATCAGAGGAGGAAATGCCTTGGGCATTCTAATCGATTTCCGGGCATTCTTTTTGGTACTTGATGTCTCCCCCTAGTGCCGAGAAATGTTCCTCATTGAAGATGCAATCAGCGTGACAGGCTGTGAATAGATCCCCTGTAAGGGGTTCAAGGTACTTGATTATCGACGGTGATTTGTACCCCACATAGATCCCCAGTTTTCTATGTGGGCCCATGGATGTACGTTGCGGTGGTGATATGGACACATATGTGGCGCATCCGAATTTACGCAGATGAGAAATATTTGGTATATTTCCATGTACTAGTTGCATAGGGGAAGTGCTGTGATATGCAGTTGGTCGCAATTGAATTAAGTCAGCAGCGTGTAAAACTGCGTGACCCCAACATGAAGTTGGCAAGTTGCAATTCATTAGCAAAGGTCGTGCAATGAGCTTAATTCTCTTAACTAGAGATTCTGCCAATCCATTTTGTGTGTGGACATATGGTTCCGAGTGTTGAACTTCAATTCCTAGGGTCATGCAATAATCATTGAAAGCACGCGAGGAAAATTCAGCAGCGTTGTCCATTCGAATTGATTTAATTCGATTTTTGGGATAATGAGCTTGTAATTTAATAACTTGCCTCACTATCTTGGTAAATGCATGGTTTCGCGTGGATAATAGGCACACATGAGACCATCGTGTAGATGCGTCAATTAGAACCATGAAATACCTAAAAGGTCCAGAAAATGGTTGGATAGGACCACAAATATCACCTTGAATGCGTTCAAGGAATTGTAGTGGTTCCGCTTGAATTTTAAGGTAGGAGAGTCTTACAATGAGTTTCCCAGTAGCACATGCGGTGCACATAAAATCCGAAGATTGTGGGAATTTAGCTTCATGTAATTCATGACCATTGGAATTGCAGATAATTTTTCTCATCATCCCGATACCGGGATGACCAAGGCGATCATGCCAAGTTTGGAATGCATTGACATTCTGAAAAATAACCTTATACGCAATGTGTGCTACGGGTTTTATGTATGTGTAGTACAATCCAGATGATAAACAGGGAATTTTCTCAAATATTTGTTTGCCATATCCGTTGTCTTTGGTAAAGAGGAGAAATTCCTCCTTGTTGTCTTCATGGGTTTCAATGTGAAAACCATTTTTGCGGATGTCTCTGTAACCTATGAGGGTACGAGTTGAATCGGGATACAATAAAGCATCCTCAATTATAATCTGTGTACCCTTGGGGAGGGTAAATATGGCACGTCCAGTGCCAACAATTACCGCATCGCGTTCAGCGATAGTTGAAATATCTCCATTTAACTTTTTTAGAGTTTGGAAATACTTTATTTCCCTAAGTATAGAGTTTGTGGTGCCACTGTCCACAAGGCACATTTCCTCCTCCATTTGGATTGACTCCCGTAGAAATCTTCCTTTTCTCTGCACTTCTTTCTCGTTCCTGGATGTTGTTCGGCAGTGCTCTTGGCGAGCAAGTGCTGATAACGTGTAAGAACTGAATGAAACTTGTGTTCTCATTGATCTGGGCATAGCCCTATTTATACAAGGTTTTGTATGCCTCGAAGAGGCGCCCGTTTACAAGGAGTCGTCAGTTGCCACTAGTAGTTTGGACACAATGAAAATGTACGGAACTAAAGGTCGGTTGTAGATGATGGTTGCTGTCGTGGGATAATCACGGCAGACGTTATCAGGGGTAACTTACTTAGGGGAAAATCGAATCTGGTGTTTGGGAGAGGGTTTAGCTCAGGGGAAATCATGCTAGCAATCGATCTGGTAGCTCTGGCAATAATGTCGCCGAGTCTCCGATCTAGGGTTACTATTATCAACTCTCGTATTACAGGATACTCGAATATCTGGTGAAGCTCTCTATTTCTAACCCTAGGAGCCGGTTTATATGTTACCCGGCTCCCTGGATTCCTATACAAGATACACCCGGAATCCTACCCGGAAACCGCGCACAGCCCTAAGTTCCCTAATCTTAACCCCCAAAATACGGGTTACCAGGCCTACGCTCCTTCTTGAGCCTTCTAGAAACTCCTCCTCCTTGGGTCGGGTCTTGCGCGATTAACTTTGGGCCGGGTTTCACCTTGGCATTAGCCTACCGGGTTATCATCCCTCCATCAGTAGTCCCCAGAATAGCTTGGGCTTCGTGAAACTGGACATGAAGCGCATCCTATTCCCTGCAAAACAATAAACATTCAAGTTCATAAAATACCGGGTTAGAACGCTTTGATAATAGCTAGGCCTTGCTCTATTAGCGGTCCATATAGTAACCCGGTTTTCCTCAAGTCAAAACACCATTTTCCAGGTCAACAATCCGGATATCGCGCCCGTAATCAATCATGATCTCCATTCGGATATCTCGCAACGGATACTTTGGTGTCTATCCCCAAATTTCCGGACCGGATCTTTTTTCCTCAAAAATTTTGCCTACCGCCCAAACCTAGAAATTTTCCCCCGCACCTATAAATAGGCGCCCAGGGGTCAACCCTAGATCTCACTAGCCATTCCCATCTCTCTCTTTTCTCTCTCCACTCCATTCTTGCGCACGCGAGCCCGAGCTCGAGCCCGCACTAGCAGAGCCACGCCGCCGGCCGCGAGAGCGTCACCGGAATCGCGCCGCCGCCCCCTGGTCGCCACCACCTGCGCCCGCGACGCTGCCGTCGATCTCCGCCGCAGCGCCCACGAGGAAGCCGCCGGAGGTCCCGAGGCACCATCGCCGTCAAGCTTTCCGCCGCCGCTGCGCACCTCCCCTCAATCCGTCCAGTAAGTCCCTTAAATCTAGATCTAGATTTTAATTTCTCGTAGATAGATTAGATCCAATCTTGCTCTTTCATTTGTCCGACTGTTCTTCATTGACGGGGCATGCGCAGATCTCATATTTTCCGCGGTTTGCACTTAGGTAGATCCACGTGTATGTCTCTCAACGCACTTTCACCATTTGCAATCGCGTATTTTTCTCTATACGTTCTTGACTAGATCCAATTGCCAAATTTTTGCAAGTACTTTAGACATTTTGCCCTTTCCTCCTCTCATTAAGTCGGATAGCTGTGATTTCCAGGTCTCTCGTTATTCATACTCTGCATTTTTTCTCTTTTTAGATCTGCACACATGGCTCCTAAGGCCAGCGCTAAGTCGAAGGGGAAACACCCGGCCGGCAAGCAAAAGCCGGGTCAGTCGATCTCCGCCAACTGGGCGAGATCGACTGTAACGAAGGCTAAGCTTGACGAGCTTACTGAGTCGGGTGTTCTGCCCGCCCGGGAGGAGATCCACTGGAGGATACCCGGCGAGGAGACTCGGCCTTCTCCGGGTCTAGATGAGGTGGTGGTCTTTGTCGAGCATGTGATCCGGGGTTTCCGCCCCCCGGGTCACCCATTCTTCCGGGAGCTCCTGGATCACTACAAGCTCCGGGTATTCGACATTGGCCCCAATTCTATGCTCAATATCTGTCATTTCATAGTCTTATGTGAAGCCTATCTGTGCGTCCCACCAAACCTAGCTTTGTTTCTCGAACTCTTTCAATGCAAGCCGTGCCGAGAGAGCGGCGATGGGGCCCTCCTAGTTTGTGGAGGAGTCTCGATCCAGAGGCGAAAA
This sequence comes from Alopecurus myosuroides, assembly GCA_028641055.1. Classification (NCBI taxonomy): domain Eukaryota; kingdom Viridiplantae; phylum Streptophyta; class Magnoliopsida; order Poales; family Poaceae; genus Alopecurus; species Alopecurus myosuroides. The sequence continues at coordinate 330,210,865 of CM054061.1, forward strand.
AACTCCCTCATGCCGACTCTGAGCCTCCATACGCACGTCAAACACTGGAAAAAAACTTAATTCTACTGCCAAGATACCTCCTTACCCGGCGAGAAGCCATTGCCGGGTTTCTCCGATTATACCCTCAATATGTCCGATAATCTCAATTCCTTCGCTCCTGAGGCCGAGAGGCAGTCTATCCAGCCTCTCCTCCATAAACTAGCTGTGCTCTCCGCCCAAGGTCTCCTTGGGCTCAACTTGATAAAAACTTGGGTAAGCTGCCGGATTCAGCCCAACATCACCCGGCCGAAACTCATGCGCCACTACTCCGGGCACCTCACCGACTCTCTCCGATACTCGGAGAAAAATTACCCGGCTGGTGACATGAACAAGCTCATGAAGACTTTCTTAGCCGAGAAACTTGACGCTATCAAGAATATAGCCGGGCTTAACCCCTTCACTCGCTCTAATCCGGCTCCTCTAGTATGAACCGGTTTACTCTCTTTATCCGACTGATACTCCTTATGCATACGTACTAACCTTTGTCTCTACATTGCTTACACAGAAGATGATGCGTTCTGGAAGATAGTCACCCCTCCCCCTTCAGAAAACTCGGAGGAGGACGAGGAGCCGGCTGATAGCGATGAGGGTAAATTCGAGTCTTGTATTTAAACTTATCTCAATAACTTGCTGGACCAAATCTTTCCCCTTTCCGACAATGCTCCTTATTTCCCAGAGCTAGAGAACAAAGAAGACGCTGAGTCGGACGAGAGTGAAACTGAGCCGGAGGTGGAAATTGGGACGAAGAGGAAGACCCGGGGAGTTGTCTTCAAGGTGCCCTATTCCTCCATTGCCTCCAAACCATACTCGTACGCTAATATGTGCGAACTTAACCAATGCTTAACGGATTCATCATACTTGAAGGAACCTGCCCCGATCAAACGGAGGGGAACCCGGAACTCACCGGGTGACGATCCTCTTCACCCGGGCATCCCTTCATCACCCGCTCGCCGAGCCGGTACTTCCCAAACTCATACATCCTATATACCTCGAAAGTTTCCATCTCCAAACCATCCCTTAGCCGGACAACTCCGAGTCTCACTCTCTGACTCTTTATCAGCATCTTCTGGGTCTAGCAACAATCTCCCACCAGATTTCGTCGTAAATACCGGGTAAGTCACTTTCCTTGCCAATCAATATACTATTACTATCCACGTCTTCCGTTTATTATCTGCTAACTGCTTCTGTTTCTTTCTCAGAGCCAAGGTCACAGTCAGTGACCCTGAAGATATGAACGTAGACAATCCGGCTATGGAAGACCCGAGGTTGTTGTGCAGCCCGCAGCTGGCGGCGCGGAAGAAGAACAGGAAGATTTGCTGCGAGACCCAGCTGACCAGGAGGCCGAGTTTCCTCTGCCAGTGGATGAGGACATCGAGTTCCTGGGATCACGGAGGGGTGACCCCACTCCTAACACCCAGGCAACCCGGATCAACTCCCCCAAGCAGGAAAGGACCCCGCCTCCGGGTAACCAGAACCCCAGCTCCTCCAGGCTGAAACTCGACGATCTTGATTTTGAAGGGAAGTTAACTGAGCTCTTCTCTCTGAAGACCACTGAAAGGGATAACCTTGAATCCCTAGCAGCCGAGCACCAGGTAACTTAACCAATATTGCTTATGTATTCATCCAGTCCCCAAGTTCCGAGTTAACTATATCAAGTTTACTCGGTACTTCCATAGCTGTATAACCTTTCATACCCGGTTTTACACTGCATCCGACTGACTTTTCCTTGTCTACTTGCGCAGGCGCACGTGACCCAGACTGAGGAGGTGTTGGTAAAAACCAATGAGCTCCTCCAGGCCGAGACCAAGCTGCGGGAAGCGCTGGAAGCTGAGGTGGAGGACCTTGCCAAGGATGTCAAGAAATACAAGAAACGATCCCAAAATGCTGAGGGTGCACTGAAGAGGATTACGACCCAGATTGCCGACACTTACCGCTCTCTGCTTGGTAAGTGATCCTAACTTTACTGAATACGACCCGGATTCCTCGTTCTGCAAGGTTTGTAACCCAGATCTTATTGCTTTAATTTTTCTGGTATCCTGTAGCTCCGGGTGAGCAGGCTATGGATGATGATGATGATGAGAAGCTGAAGACGCTGACGGCCATGATCCGGCAATTCTCTGTGGGGACCAAATGGACCTTGGAGGCTTTGAAGTGGCCTGGGACTCCTGGCGGCGCGGACAAGATGCTCGAGGAGTGCTCAACTATCCCCGCCTGGATTGAGCACTGGAAACGCTCAGCCTGCCGAGTGGGAGTAACCCGCGGCCTTGCCTTGGCCAAAGCTTTTTTTCCTAAGCTTGAGCCGGCAACGCTCGTGGGCGGGTTCCCCGAGTTTAACAATGACGGGTCAAGGTTCAGTGGCAAGGATTATAAGTTCATCCATACTCAGGTGCGTCATTCGGCAAGCTTGGTAGCCGACAGTCTGGATGTGAGCAAGATCAGCCCGCCCTACAATGCTGATGACAAGCCGGTTCCATCTGAACTCCCCAATCCCTTCGACATGCTGGCACGGTGGAAGGAGGAAGCTGCCAAGAGGAAGGCCGAGGCCGAGAATGCGACATCCACATCTACTCCGGCTGTTCCTCCTCCATCTCGCGCCGCTTCCGCAACTGACCCGGACACGGAGGCTGGGAAGAATACAGAAGGACATGCTGAAGACCCGACCGCTAAGGACACTGCTGAAGACTCGACTATGGATGCCGAGTGAAGTTTCATTATATCTCGCCCCAAACACTTATTCGGCCAATAGGCATTGTGTAATATGCCTGATACAATTATTCTTTTAATAGTGCGCATGTGCACTTTTCGATACTATTTCCCGATTTGTAATACATTTAAACTTTAATAGTGTTTGGCGGCCCTTCTGGCCATTTCGCCTTGATATGTTGTTTCCCAGTCTTAAACTTTTTTTGCTGCTTTTCTGCTTTTCGCTCTTTTTTCTTCTGTGAGACTCGGTTTCCGGGTCTCAGGATTTTTTGACCAAGTGGGCTTTATTTCTCAAGTCCCCAAGTCCCCAAGAGTCGGATTTTTAGGTTTTAAGCTGATAGCTGAACAATTTGTTGCTTTTGTCAAATTCCCAAGTCCCCAAGACCCGAATATCCGAGTCTAAGGATTTGTAATTTTCATAAAGCTAATTGTTTTTGCTAAGGCCCAAACATAGAGTTACTCACGTAGGTTTGAAGTTATGCTTAATATATTGTGACTTTTCCGGCTGTCAACCTTTTACTCCGCATAACTTGTGGTTTGGATGACCCTTTTGATCTTCTTTGTTGTAAGCCGGCTTTCGCGTGGATATTCAGTGTTGCTATAAGTTTACAAAAACAGGGTCAGGCAAGTCCAATGGGCATCATGACTGATTGTGATTATACGTTAGCAAAGCACGCCACCTTATTGCGAGCCGCATCAAGCTTAAACGAGAGAAATCAAGAAAATTTGGCTCTATTGTCCAGTTATAAGATTGCAACGTACTTATTGTAACTAATCGGTCCTTATAACTTAATGGCATCGTGGCCGGGTCTTGAGATTATAGTTGTGCTATTCAAGCAATCAGCCCCCAAGGCCTATATATACAATCTAGAAAAAATATGAAAACTAGTGTACTATAAACAAACAACTAATACTTGCCTGATAAAGTAAAAAACGGAAAGTAAAAAACATAAAGATTGAAACCTAACAAAAATAAACAAGAAGGAAACAATATCATAGTTTTAACCATCTCTTTATTGATATAAGAAAAGTTAGGTCAGCAAGCCTCCTCATTAAAAACCCTCCAGTCCCCTTAGGTACCCTGGATAGGAAAAGAGTGCGTCTGAAACCTGCTGCCTGTTACATCGTGTAATTCAACTTTGCAAACTCAGCCTATGTTAAGTGTAATAGGGACGTAGTTGAGCCACGTTCCATGGTCTTTCCCTCTCTTGCATAGTTGACGTGGTGTGGGCGGTATCATTGACAGTATCCGACTCTTCCCTTGCATCTACTAAGTAATATGATCCGTTGTGCAAACTCCGGCTTATGATGAACGGGCCTTCCCATGGTGGAGATAACTTATGCTTTCCCTCCTTTGACTGTACTAAGCGTAATACCAGGTCCCCTTCCTGGAAGACCCGGGTTTTGACCCGCCGACTGTGGTATCGCCTCAAATCCTGCTGATATATGGTTGATCTCTCCAAAGCTTGCTCCCTGTGCTCTTCTAGCATATCCACGACATCTTGCCGAGTCTTCTCATTCTCCACCTCAACATGTGAATCATGGATAATGTCACTCGGCAACACCGCCTCTGCACCATAAACCATAAAAAACGGGGTCATCCGAGTAGATCTGTAAGGTGTAGTGTTAATTCCCCAAACCACTGATGGTAACTCCTCAACCCATGCTCCAGCAGCTCTGAGGCACGGGACTCTCAGCCGTGGTTTCAACCCACGCAGTAACTCCTGGTTTGCCCTCTCCACCTGTCCATTAGCTTGTGGATGGGCTACCGAGGCTACGTCAAGACGGATGCCGTTGTTTCCACAGAATTTCTCCATCTCTCCTAAGGACATGTTGGTTCCATTGTCTGTTATTATGCTGTGGGGATACCCAAACCGATAGATAATCCTTTTCAGGAACTTGACTGCTATGATTGCTTCGCAATTGGTAACTGGCATAACCTCAACCCACTTGGTAAACTTGTCAATAGCCACAAGAAGATGAGTCTTTTTGCAGGGTGACATATGAAAGGGGCCTACCATATCCATACCCCAAACTGCAAACGGCCAGGTCAGCGGGATTGTTCGTAACTCCATAGCCGGCACATGGATTTGGCGAGCGTACCTTTGACATCCGTCACACCTTGCCACCAGGCGCTCCGCGTCATCTAGGGCCGTGAGCCAGAAGAAACCATGCCGGTATGCTTTAGCCACGAGGGATCTTGTGGAGGCATGATGTCCACAATCACCTTCATGGATCTCCTTCAGAATCTGCGGGCCTTCTTCTGGTGCTACACAGCGCAAAAAGACTCCTGCTGCACTTCTTTTATACAACTCACCATTGATGATAGAATAACCCTTTGCTCGCCTCAGAATTTGCCTGGCTAAAACTTCCTGCTGTGGTAACTCGCCCCGTGACAGGTAGGCCAGAAACGGTTTTGTCCACTCGGGGACAGCGTGCACGGCGGCTACGAGCTCCAAATCCGGGTCTTGGTTGGCCACCTCTTCCTCAGACTCGGTTTTGACGGAAGGCCGCCATAACTCGTCCAGAAAAACATTGGGTGGAACCGGCTCTCGGCGCGAGCCAAGTCTTGCGAGCGCATCTGCTGCCTCGTTCTTTCGCCTGTCAATATGTTCCACCTCATACCCGGAAAAAGACCCAGACACCTTGTCTACCTCCCTGTGATATGCTGCCATTGTTGCATCCTTCCTATCCCAAGTTCCAGAGACCTGCTGTACCACAAGATCCGAATCTCCATAGCACCCTATTCGCCTGATGTTCATCTCCTTTGCAACTCTCAATCCGTGTAACAATGCCTCATACTCGGCTACATTGTTGGAGCAATCGAAGTGAATTTGCAACACGTAACTCAATTTATCTCCTTTAGGCGATGTAAGTACCACGCCAGCCCCTGATCCCTCGTATTGCTTAGAACCATCGAAGTGCAACACCCAAGACTCGGAACTTGGCATCATTGTGGGCATGCTTGTGTGAGTCCAATCATTGATAAAATCAGCTAAGGCCTGGGACTTGATTGCAGACCTGAGCTCGTAGTTGATGTGATAATCTCCCATCTCAATGGCCCCCTTGGCTATTCTACCTGTCGCATCTGAATTTCTGATAATATCTGCCATTGGTATAGAGCTAACCACTGTTTATGGGGTGTTCCTGAAAGTATGGTTTCAATTTCCGGCTGGCCATGAAGACCCCGAAAACTAACTTTTGCCAATGTGGGTAACGATGCTTTGCTTCCGATAGGACTTCACTCACATAATAAACCGGCCTCTGTACCGGATGATCCTTCCCATCCTCCTTACGCTCAACTACGACCACGGCACTGGCCGCTCGGGGCCCAGCCGCTACGTATAACAACATGGGTTCTTTGGGACCCGGCGCTGCCAAAATCGGTGCCTCAGATAGCTGCTTTTTCAGAGCCTCAAACGCCTTGTCCGCCTCTTGGTCCCAAACAAATTTGTCGGTTTTCCTCAAGAGCCGGTATAGGGGTATTGCCTTTTCTCCGAGTCTGGATATAAACCGGCTTAACGCTGCTACACATCCTGTAAGCTTTTGAACGTGCTTCAGGCCTTCCGGCTTTTTCAGACTTTGAATAGCTTTGATTTTGTTCGGATTGGCCTCAATCCCTCTCTCGGAAACAATGAAACCGAGTAATTTCCCTGCTGGGACTCCAAATACACACTTGGTAGGGTTAAGCTTCATCTGATATCTTCTCAAGTTCTTGAAGGTCTCCTTTAGATCATCTATGAAGGTTTCAGCTTTCCTTGTTTTAATCACCACATCGGCCACATAGGCGTGAACATTGCGCCCAATTTGATCCTCAAAACACTTCTGGATGCACCGCTGATACGTTGCACCTGCATTTTTTAACCCAAAGGTCATAATTTTATAACAAAAAGCACCAAAGGGGGTTATAAACGAAGTTTTCTCCCGGAATAAGCATCCAGGAAACACAACAGGTCACTTCCTGCCACTGCATCTATAATCTGATCTATTCTTGGAAGGGCAAACGGATCCTTTGGGCAATGCTTGTTGAGACTCGTGTAATCTATGCACATCCTCCACTCATTGTTCTTTTTCAGCACTAGAACCGGATTTGCCAGCCAATGCGGGCGAAAAACCTCCATGATAAAGCCGGCTGCAAGGAGCCGAGCTATCTCCGCTCCTATAGCCTTTCTCCGTTCCTCATTCATTTTTCTCAGGCCCTGCTTCACATGCCGAGACTTGGGATCGACATGCAAACTGTGCTCAGCTAACTCGGTCGGGATACCCGGCATATCGCTGGGCGTCCAAGCAAAAACGTCCTGATTCTCACGAATGAATTCGATAAGTGCTTCATCCTGCTTGTTGTCTAGGTTAGAGCCGATGGCAAATTGTTTGGAGGGATCACCTTCGACAAAAGCCACCATCTTTGTGTCCTGGGCCGCCTTAAACTTTGCTCTCTCATCCTCCGTATTTGGCCTTTTCAATGTTGTTCTGTCTTTCGGGTCTACCTGAGACCGGTAATACTTGAGCTCTTCCTTCCTGCAAGCCTGTTCTGCCATTGCCGCGTCTCCCTCGTCACACTCTGCGGCCACAACCCGGTTGCCATGTATAGTAATGGTTGATTTGGGACCCGGGATCTTTAGCTGCAGGTATATATAACACGGCCTGGCAACTTGGCGTAAGCCGGCCTTCTGAAGAGCGCGTGATAAGGACTGCGCAATTTGACCACCTCAAAAGTGAGCCACTCCACTCGAAAATTATCCTTGGACTCTCCAAAAGCAACCTCTAGTGTTATCTTTCCTTCAGGACACGCCGAGTGACCCGGCACAATTCCATGAAAAACTGTGGAACTTTTCTGCAGCTGAGACTCCTTGAGCCCCATGCGTAGAAAGGTTTCCCAGTATAAGATATTGATGCTACTTCCACCATCCATCAGAACCTTTTTCAGCTCGTAACCATTGACCTGTGGTGCAACCACCAAAGCTAACACACCCGGATGTTCTATTGTTTCCGGGTGATCCCTTCTACTCCATGTTATCTCTTGGTCTGACCATCTCAAATATCTCGGAACACCTGAAGAAACCGAGTTTACGGCCCTTTTAAGTATCTTTATGTCTTTGTTGGAAGTCCCTGTAGTATGAACGTGGTACTGCCCTAGATGCTTTGGGTTAGCTTGGAAACCTCCAGCGCCTCCCTTATTCTTACCCGGATTACCACCTCCCGCATTGCCGGCTGGGGGTGACCCGTTGCCCGGGTTTCTACCCGGACCCGGTCCTCCTCCCCGGCCCGCGCCTCGCATGGCTTTTTGTATTTCCTCATTCTTCCATCTTTGTAAATCCACGCACTGCTCTAACGAATGATTAGCCGGCCTGCCGTTCCTGCTATGACGCGGACAGGGCATCCTGAAGGCCTCTATATGATTGGCCGGCCTTGGTGGTCCTTGGTAATTTCCTCCATTGAAGTTTCCTCCGTTGAAATTTCCCTCTGCCCTGGGTCTTGCAAACCCGGCTTCTGTATTAGCAACAAACTCGGAGTTTCCTTAATATGGGCGCTTGTGCTGGTTGTTTCCGTTATTTCCTCCATTATTACCCGGTGCAGCTCCATTGCCGGATCTTCCATTATTTTTTGCGTTGGCCTTTGCTTTTTTATCATCAGCATCCTCCTCTGTGGTATCTGTGGCGGCGTGCTTGTTGCACGCGTCCATCAACTCTCCCATCGTAACCTCTGAAGCGTGCCGGCTAGACTTCATGCGTGTCAGCTTTTGCACTAAGGGTATGTACTTGCATGTTTTCGCCATAGCTTGTAGTGCATCCTTTGGCTGGATATCAGTGGACGAGTGGAGAATTTCCATGACCCGGCGCACCAACTGCGCGCCGACTCTCCCTTCTTCTGGACACATCGCTCTAAATCATCGATCGTAAATAACTTCCTGCATGTTCCATGAAAGTGCTTGATAAAGGCAGTTTTCAGCTCACTCCATGAATTGACGGATCTTTCGGGTAGGTTATTGAACCATAACTTTGCTGCTCCCTCTTACATCATTAGGTACATAAACTTGGCTTGAAGATTCTCAGATGCGTTGCGAATCGACATAGCCATCTCATAACTGCTCAACCAGGTCTCGGGGTCCATGGTCGGCTCATAATTAACCACTTTACCCGGTTCCTTGAATTTATCTGGGTAAGGCTCAGCCCTGATGGCATCCGATAAACACTTAGGCCCGACAAGGTTTGCCGGTACTGGCCTCACTCGGGAAACGTGTGATCCCGGAGCGGGTACGACGGGGGATGCAACCGCTACCGGTCCTCGTACCGCAGACCCGACTGCTGCTCGCCTGGCTCCAGAACTGTCCACAATGGCCTGTGCTGCTGATACTGCAGGTGTTGCCGGTCTATGGGGAGGAGGCGGCATTTGCTGCTGCTCTGCCCTCCGCCTTGCCGAACTTGACTGAATATACCCGGTATTCCCGGGCTGCCGGCTGACATACGGTGTCCCGTGCAAACCACTTCTATGATCCGGGTAATTTGCTTGCTGGGCCACTGCGGTGCGCAACAGGTCTATCGCCCGCCGGGTCTCGACCGCATGGGGTGACTCTCCTACGGGGATGCGGTCAAGTGGCAAAGTTGCTGCATATACGTTGTCCATGGGGTTATTGAAGTGACCTGGTGGGGTATGAAATCGTGGTGGTGGTGGTGCTGTATTGGCAACAGCGACTCCTGTTTGCAATGTGGGTAACCTGGCTTGCACGTTCGCCGGCTGTCCTCCTAGGGTTGCGGCTTGATACCCGGTTTCCTGATTGACAACCGGAATCGGTTGATCCTGAGGGGTAATGAACATCGCAGCTGGTTGCAGATTTCCACCTGTAGCCGGTAATCTCGTCTAGTGCCTCTGATTGTATATCCTGGTCGACTGAACCTGAAGTCGGTTCTCCAATTCTTCCAGCTCACGCTGGCGCGTGGCCATTCCTTGTTTCTCAGCTTCGACATCTCTCCTCTGTTGATCCAGTGCACGGCGAGCCACGTCCAGATCTCGGGCGCGCGCCGCCGCGTTTTCCGGGGTTATCACCATTGCTAGCACTATGGGATCTAAGATCAAGTTATTGTTGAACAGAACCGGATTTCGCGGATTCGAAGGTCCCGCTCCTGGTGTTCTGTTCGCCATAAATCCAAACATGTTCCTCTGCCGCTCGCTTTCTCCGGTATGGCTGGTGACAGAGGCCGACTCTCCGTCGACCCGAGCTATAACCGGTTTTCCGTCAATCGGTGCCTGCTGTTGGGCCAGTGCTCGCGCCGCTCCAGCCGCGGCCGTCGTCACATCCCCCTGATTAAGATTGATTGCATGGGCTGTGTAGACCGCGACCCGGCGCGTGATGCCTGGTGATGATTCGTATTCCTCCTCGTCACAGCTATCTTCCTCGTACCGATCTTCCAGCAGGTGCAGGATAGACTCGGTATCCTCTTCTCTCGTGACCCGGCCGCGTGGGGTCCATGCCGGCTCCTCCGGCTGTTCCCTCTTCGCGGTGGGCTCTTCTACCGGATCGGCTGTCCCGACCGATTCTTCTCCATCCGATTGAACGCAGGTCGCTTATCCTGACACAGAATCATACTCAATATCATGAGGAACTGAACCGGGCGTACGTACCATGCCGACGAAGACGTTGACCCGTTCGATCGTGACGACAGATCCGGTTTCCAGTAGATCCGACTCTGGTCCCCAACCAAGGTCGTCCACCATATTCTCTCCTTCGGGGTTGGTGATGATCTCGCCGATGACGAGGTTCTTCATGCTTTCCCGAGCTTCTCCCGTGATGTAAACACCCTTGGACGTAGGCCCCACGGTGGGCGCCAACTGTCGTGGGATAATCACGGCAGACGTTACCAGGGGTAACTTACTTAGGGGCAAATCGACTCTGGTGTTTGGGAGAGGGTTTAGCTCCGGGGAAATCATGCTAGCAATCGATCTGGTAGCTCTGGCAATAATGTCGCCGAGTCTCCGATCTAGGGTTACTATTGTCAACTCTCCACTAGTAGAAATATGCCTTTCTATGGAATAGCATCTGTGGCGCACCAAGAAGGCGTGCGCCATAGAAATAATATTTTGTGGCACATGGCCCGCGGTGCGCCACAGAAATTTCTAATTCTGTGGCGCATGTCTTCCTAGTGCGCCATAGAAATTCGGTGAAGCCCACTCCAATCATTGGTCTGGCTGTCAGTACACCTATTTTTATGGCGCAGGCTCCCTGGTGGGCCACAGAATATGGTATTTCTGTGGCGCTCTGCTGTGCTGCGCCACAGAAAAACCATATTCTGTGGCGCATGTATTGCCATGCGCCACAGAATGTGGCTTTTCTGTGGCGCAGCAGAGCAATGCGCCACAGAATAGGTGCACTGTGCACATAAAGATGGCAGCCCCACTCTCTCTCCCCCACTCATTTCATTCCAAGTGTATGTTGCTCACTCGCCTCCCTCTTCTCTCCACTCCAATTTTACACATTTAATTCTCCTTTTTTGGTAGGTGAACCTATTTTTTCGATGTATAATTGTTGGTGAAGTTTCTTGTTGTTGGGGGGGGCCTAATTACCTCCATCTATACTCCGGTCCCTCCCTCTCCTCGCTCTTTTCGCGTCTCGGTATCGAATCTACTAGGTGAGTATAGTTGGAGGTGCATGTCTCGTGTGGCCATCGATCGATGTGTATTGGTGCTTGTCATGCATGTGCAGGTGGACCGATTGTCGCGCGCGGGGGCGGTCATGGTGCATGGATGTTTGCCGAAAGGTTGATTCACTTCCATTTCGGCAAACTTTTGCACCCCATATGTCCTACTTATAGGAGAGGTCATGCTGAATTTTTCCGGCAACTATGCATGTTGTGGTTCTAATTTTCTGCTCTCTATGTGTCTGTGCAGGCAACCATGGTACTAGAAATGAGCTCTGCTCGAATCGCTAGATACAAGAAAGACGCGAAGGCGGACATGATTCGGTGCAACAGGCGGCAGATAAGATGTCCGTGTCGATCATGTAAACTCGTGCGCTGGATTGGCCCTGATTCCGGACAATTGGAGGAGCACCTTCTCAGACGCGATTTCTTTGACGACCGCAACCACGTGGCACCGCCGGCAGCAAAAGGTGTGCACGAAGAAGAGGGCGAGCGAGGTGACGAAGGAAATGACGGCGAAGAAGATCATCATGAAGAAGGATATGTCGGCGGAGAAGATCGACATGACGATGAAGGCGTGAACACGGAGACCCCGCTAATTTCGGCCTCGCGGGACTCTCATGTTTAGGATCTGTTGCTTAAGGAGACGAGCAACGACATAGCTGCAGCTAGGGAGAAAGCCAAGCTGGCGCAAATGGAGATAGACGGGGTGACTCCGTTGTTTCCTGGGTGCCTCCCCGAGGATACGCGATTGCATGTAACGCTTGCTGATCTGAAGATGAAGACGCAAAACAAATGGACCGACTCGAGCTTCAGCAAGAACTTGAAATTCTAGCTCGATCGCCTTCCCGAGGGGAACACATTGCCAAGCAGTATCAACGAGGCTAAGAAAGTCGTGTGCCCTCTTGACCTACCTCACGAAAAATTTCACGCCTGCATCAATGATTGTGTAATTTATCGGGGGGAGTGCAAGGACACAATCACATGTCCGAAGTGCGGCCACGGACGATACAAGTGTGGAACCAACAACAAGAAAAATCCTCGAAAAGTGGTATGGTACTTTCCTATCACTCCCCGTCTTCAACGGTACTACGTGGACCCTAAGGAAGCAAAGCTCATGCAATGGCACGCGAAAAGAGAGAAGCCGGAAGAAGATCCGGAGAAGGGCTATATCATGACACATCCTGCAGACGCTGCCCAGTGGGAAGCATTGGACATAGCTTTCCCGAGTTTTGGGGGCGACGCGAGGAACGTCAGGCTGGGTATGAGCACCGATGGACTCAATCCGTTCGGCAACCAGAGTAGAACACATAGCAGCTGGCCCGTGTTTGTATGGCATTAAAACCTACCCCCGTGGCTGTGCACCAAGCAAAAGTACATACACTTGAGTATTCTCATCCAGGGGCCAAAACAACCAGGTGTCGACATGCATTTGTATCTCGGGCTGCTGAAAGACAAGTTAGACACGTTGTGGAAGACGCCACCCCGTACGTGGGACGCGTACACTAGAGATTTTTTCCATATGAGAGTCGCGTTGCTCACGACGGTCACAGACTATCCTGGTTAAGCGTATGTATCTGCCCAGATCGGCCACGGATTCTGCGGCTGCGTGAAGTGCATGGACGGGACCCCGCATCTCCAGCTACGAAGGGATCCTGGGTCTTCGAAAACCGTGTACCCAGGGGCTCGAAGGTGGCTTCGCCTGGATCACCCGTGGAGAAAACGCGGTGAGTTGTTCAATGGTAAAGACGAGCCTGATGGAGCCTCGCGTACGAGGAGCGGCGAAGAAATCGACGAGCTTCTGAAAAATTGGGACGAGTGCCCTTCGCCGGGAAAGAAGCGACCAAGGCCAGAGCCGGGTGTATGGAAAGCGAGGTCTGTTTTCCACGACTTGGAGTACTGGCCGGTCCTCCACACGCCTCATAGCCTTGATGTGATGCACATTACGAAGAACGTTACGGAGAGTCTGCTTGGCACTATTTGCAATTCGGAAAAGTCCAAGGATGGTCGAAAGCAAGATACGATCTAAAACATTTTGGCATTAGGAAAAATCTCACAGGAAGATCTTATGCAAGATTTTCATCGCATCAAAGTCAAGTTGTCGGAGATAATCATTGAAGATGTCAACAAAAAGAGAGGGTCCTTGAACCAACCCATAGGATTATGCCAGAGGAATATCCAGGAACGCCTAGAGCGGCAGGCTGATCGTAGGTCGTGGATGACGAAAGAGTTATATAAGCCGTTTCCGGCGCCTCTCCAGAAGAGGTATCGTTGATCGAGGTGTGCCTAGCTAGCTACTATTAGTTTGTTTAACAAAATTTGCTTAAATTATATAAGCCTAGCTACTATTAGTTAGCTCCAAACTTAGGCCTAGCTAGCTACTATTAGTTAGCTCTAAACTTAGGCCTAGCTAGCTACTATTAGTTAGCTCTAAACTTAATTAGGCCTAGCTAGCTACTATTAGTTATCTCTAAACTTAGGCCTAGCTTTATGTTGTATATCTTTGATGTTTATTTTTTTTTCTTTAGTTGTTTTTGGTGAACATATATGCCTTAGTTGTTTTTAGCATTACTTACTAATGTGCTTTGTGTCTATCTATATAGATGACGTACTACGTGGTGTTCGAGGGTCGGGTTCCAGGAGTCTATGACGAGTGGAAGGACTGTAAAGCACAGGTGGACAAGTTCAGCGGCAACTGCTATAAAGGATTCGAGACTAGACACGAGGCGGTTGCGAAGTGGAGGGACCACCAGTCGAAACATAAGAACAAGATGAAGACCTCCATCAAGCTACCGTTCTTCCTCACCATCGTCGCCGTGCTTGTAGTCTATTTCATCTTAGCTTAGGCATTTGTAACTTGACAACTCGAGTAACTATGTGGTGACAATAATTGTTCGATGATGTTTGACTATCACTTTGAGCCAAATTCGATACTTTGCACTATGTATCACTTTTGTGATTAAGTAATGTGTGACTTATATCTTTGTCAAATATCAGTAGTATGTTATATATTGTCAAATATCACTGCTGTGTATTCAAACTGTATAATTCATGTATATTCAAACTGTATACAGCAGAAACAAATTAAATTTCGAAAAACAGCATCCTTTTCTGTGGCGCACCAGAAAAGCTTTCTGTGGCGCATCACCTACAGGTGCGCCACGGAATCAACTACCCATTCTGTGGCGCATGTTGCTGGTGCGCCATAGAATTCACCTTTCTGTGGCGCAGGTTGGAGGTGCACCATAGAATCCACTATTTCTGTGGCGCACGGGTGGAGTGCGCCACAGAAAATATTTTTATGGCGTGTATTCTATGGCGCACCTCTGTGGCCCCGGGGTGCGCCACAGAATCGATTTTTGGTGCGCCACAGATGAGGCAATCTGTACTAGTGCTCGTATTACATGATACTCGAATATCTGGTGAAGCTCTCTGTTTCTAACCCTAGGAGCCGGTTTATATGTTACCCGGCTCCCTGGCTTCCTATACGAGATACATCCGGAATCCTACTCGGAAACCGCACACAACCCTAAGTTTGCTAATCTTAACCCCCAAAATACGGGTTACCAGGCCTACGCTCCTTCTTGAGCCTTCTAGAAACTCCTCCTCCTTGGGCTGGGTCTTGCGCGATTACCTTTGGGCCGGGTTTCACCTTGGTATTAGCCTACCGGGTTATCATCCCTCCATCAGTTGCCATCCAGCCGGTTACGTAGGGGTGCCGTTTTCTTTCTCAACATGATTATTGGCAAATGGTGTGTCGCTAAGTACGTTTCAAATTGTTAAGTGCACCCAAATTAATTAATATGATTGCCACGCACTGCCTAGGTGGCAGGGGTGAGGAATGCTGAGAAGCATGTGGCCATGTCCAACCCCGTACATGATACGGTCTCTTCACGCAAAGCTTGGTCATCAATACGAATGGACACCCTAAATTGTCTTTGTTCAATATGTAGCAAATGTAGACATACTCAACTTGACAATCCCCTTAGGCCGTGTTCGGTTTTGGAACGAGGTCCAGAATGGGACCGTTCTATTCTTGTGTTCGGTTTGGACAAAAGAGCTGTCATGAAACCGTTCCATTCTTGTGTTAGGTTTTAGAATGGGACGAGGATGAAATGGAATGAGGCGAGAATAAAATTATTTCTAAACTTGACTAATTATTCTTAAACTCGATTAATTATTTCTAAACCCGTTTAATTATTCCTAAACTTGATTAGTTATTTCTAATCTTAATTAATTATTCATGAACTTGATTAATTATTCCTAATCTTGACTAATTATACATAAACTTAATTAAATTAGAGAGAGACAGCGAGCCGTTCCACTTGGTCCGGTCGACTTGGCCGGACGTGTGCATTCCGCACCTAGAGGGAATATTCCCTTTCTGGGAACCACCTCGTTCCATTCCATCTCAGAACCGAACACAAGAATCAGGTGTGGGTGCGGAACGGTTCCATTCCATTTCACCCGGTTCCGGAACCGAACACACCCTTAATTAATCCGATCTGTAAGATGCAGGTGGCCACATGTCCCGATGTCCCTTCCCCACTTGTCACGCGAACTTCATCACAGCTTCCGGCAACAACGAGGAAGTCGTGTGTTACCTCTCGTATAAATTCTTCCTAACACCAGCATAATTTCTCTCTTATAGTAACTTCCACGAAACCACTCCGATTGACACCGGACATGTTTCTATGATATCATAACGACATCGAACATTCATAAAATCAATAACAATATATTATTTCTCTCAATAAAAGGTTGGCACGGTCTAAACATGTGACCTGTAAAGTCTCGATAACACACCGACATGTTCCGGAACTTACCAAACAAAAACCAACAGTGGGACCGTGGACGTCCATGATGGCTCCTGTGTGTTCCCAAATAACGAGGGAACCTTTTATGTTACTCATTGCACTTATTCCCTTCACTTCTCAAAACCAACAATGACACGAGGTGAGACTATGTGATATGGTCTGATCAAACTCTTTGATCATAACACATAAAACTCGTTTACCGATATCGTTCTCTTTTCTAATCCATATCCTCGATGACCCTGTGATAAATCACACTGTGTCTGGCCAGACGATATGTCATCGTTGATACCGAGAGGGCCTAGATAATGTATCTCTCTATCGTTTAGAGGTGTTAAGTACTAGTCTTGAACGATCTTAGTTCCATTACATTTTCTATGTCATACCCAGATGTCACCGTTATAATCCCCAGTTACGGCAAGACGGTTGTTGATATCCAACTTTCGATCGTGCGGTCACTAGATATTCTCATAATATAGGAATTATAGTGAATGTTAACTTCATATGCATTTTATAAAATACATAATGATTGTTTACTCTCTTTGAACGACAACGTACACTTGGGTCAGCTTAGGACTATTGTGACCCTAACAATAAACTCTTATGTTTTGCTAGACTTTCTTCCAAGTCCATGATCACGAAAATATGACCATCTGGCAAACCATAAGCTAATATCAGAGTCAAGATTAGAAACCCTTGTTTGTTTATGTATTCACACCTCCTTTGAAAACTCACTTTTCAAATGTTATATCGGTTGTAGCATGATGACATAAACTTAATTCTAAACTTGGAGATAAATTAATAACTGAATATTATCGCCTCTAGGGCATACCTCCAAGAGTCTCCCACTTGCATTAGAGTCAATTAATACTCAATTTAGTATGATGACATAAAACTTATGGAATTCCGGTGTTACTCACACTATGCACAGCGGTTGTAGCATGATGACGTAAACTTACTTCTGTCCATCACTTTCTGATCTCATCAACTTGTGTTTGGATTTCTTACGAATTGGATTTGTGTGAACCAGGTTCTGTGACAATATTAGTAATTCAAGCGTCTCCGAATGAATTATTATACCATCGTTTAAAACTCTAATCCCCTAAACCCCTCCTAAACCCTAAATATTAAAAAAAAAAATTACTCCCGATCGGTCCTCCACCCCCGCGACGTCTGCCACGGCCACGTGGATGGCCTTTCGTGCCAGCTCGTGGCCAACCGGTACTAAAGAGGGGGGAGAGGGGCGGGGAGGAGGGGAGGGGTTATTAGTCCTAGTTGGGCAGTCCCGGTTGGCCAACCAGGACTAAATCCACGTTTTCCACTAGTTGGTGTTGACCACGCCAGTGTAGAAATAAACATTAGTGATATATATCATATAAGCGAAGAGATCACACATACTATTTTTTTCCTTCGTTCTACTCCTTTCGTCTTAAATTAACTGTAATAAAGTTAGAAAAAAATGGATATACTCCCTCTGTCCTGAAATAAGTGTACGTTTTCCTTTTTGGGAAGTCAAATATTGTAAAGTTTGACCAACTTTTTAGGAAAACGTAACAATATTTATTATACTAAATTGGCACTATGATATCTATTTTGAAATATAGTTTCATTATACTCGGATTTCATATCATATATATTGCTACTTTTTCCTATAAAGTTGGTCAAAGTTTAAAAAGTTTGACCTAGTCAAGTTCTAGATGTACACTTATTCAGGGACGGAGGGAGTATCTAATACTAAATTATGTCTAGATACAGTCATTTTCATCCATCTTTGTGACACTTAATTTGAGACGGAAGAAGTATATTAGTTGCCACTCAAACATATGTTTTTAATAGCACCCGCTCAAATAGATGTTTAATACTAGATACATCCGATTTTACCGGTAATCAATAAACAGAGGAGAAGGTACTTTTTTATTTTTGAACTTTTAAACACCCATATATTAAGCAGACAAGCCCGTCTCATTAAAAACCTTCGAGTCTCTTTCGATATCCTGGTAAGAAAAAGAGTGCGTAAGAAAACTTGCCGCTGTCACGGTTATACAATGGTTACATCTTCCACCAATTGTAGAATAAAAATCATAGGTGGTTCCTCTAGCCATACATTAGCATTTAAGCCTCTGGTTTGGGCTATGAGATGAGCCGCCTTGTTTGCCTCCCTAGGATAGTGTAAAACACGTGTCGAAGTAAAACCTGCCATGATTAGCCGACATTCATCAAGGAAAATCGAACCCACTGTCCTGTGCTGACTCGGATCGGCCAACGCCTGGATCGCCTCCATGCAGTCAGATCCAATACAAATGTTTTTGCATCCTATTCTTTCAGCTAGCCGGAGACCATCTCGAAGAGCACGTGATTCAGCAGTCGTAACGTCGATCACCCCTTCAATCTCTAAATGACAATCTCCCAAAAACTGTCCCCTAGCATCACGTATAACACATCCTGACGGGAACATAATCTTTTCAACTTAATCTCGTGTTACTGACGGGGCCACGCCTCTCGTTCACGTACCTAACAGATCCACATCAGTTGTCTCGTGTTGAGTCGTGGCTACGCATGCATGCAAGTGAGCTCCCAAAATGCTGAGAAGCATGTGGCCATGCCTAATCCCGTACGGGATATATACGCAAGTGCACACTTATTGTATAATAGTCTTCATACGGGTGTACATTGGCTAGCTGTTCAGTCACCCTTATTTGTTTCAACACTGCAGGCTTGGTCATCAAGTAAGTACGAATGAACACGCTAAATTGGCTTTTGTTCAATCATTATTTGTAGCAAATGTAGACATACGTAACTACAGACGGCGACTCAACTCGACGAACCCCTTTTGATTAATCCTCTCTGGAAGATGCAGGTGGCAGCGGCCAGATGCATTCGTCCTTAGCTTTCGCCGCGGCCTAAAAGACGGCCGGCCGGCGATAAGGTGTCGTTGTACCGGCTGCTACCGTTGGATTCACACCGACGACGCGATTCACGGTCAAAATCGTCTGCTGTCTTTATATATATATCTTGCTAACAGTTGGAAGGATCATGCAGGAGATTCTGTAGAAAAAAATAAACTTGGAGATGGATACGATCACCGGAAAGATTCATCGTTCTGTGTTATTTCAACAACCATATATTTATCGGGATCGATCATGCATGTGCGCTGCTAGTGCCGAGTTACATGTAGACCACTAGACCGGCCGGTTGCACGTGAAACTGGTCCAACTGGCTGCACTACTGTAGCATATCTTCTGCTCCTTGGAGACTGCCACATTGTTCTAGATTTACTATATTTGGTTTGGATCCTCCGCGTCGCCGTCAAGTATCCAACGCCAATCAGCAAAGAGCATCTCCAACCATATATCCGAAAATTGGTCCAGAAACATTTCCTCGGATGGTGCCTGGGCAAAAAAAAAAAAAAAAAGCAAGCCCAACCATTGTAAAAGCCACCTCAAATTATGGGGTCACTTGGGTATAATTGGTTGGGTAGGAGAGAAGAATAAGTGATGGACAAAAGAAATGAAACGAAAGTAAAAAAAAAATTCTCTTTGTGGACAGCCTGGTCATGCCCGGGCAGGGTAATCCTACGCAAACTCTCCTCAGGTCCCGTTCAAGTTTGGGGGTCGGTCAGTCCGATCGTATGGGGAGGATTTGAGGGGACCGGTTGGGTGTTGTTTTTCCTGCAGGACACTGACCGGGCAGTGATAGGAACTGTTTGGATACCACATGGTTGTAGATGCACTAAGAAATTCAATCTTACACCCATCAGAGCACCTCCACCGGCCACCCCCAAAGTAAGTCTGATTTACGCCATTGGGGACGTCGGACACTGTGTCTGCACCATTGGGGGTTGCCTTCTAAAATTTTCGCAGATGTGCCCCTATACATTACCCGCCAAATTTATTGATATTTTATCGAACACCTCCGGTGCAGTGACAGGGAAGGGAGAGTAGCAGCGCAAAAGGGATAGAGAGAGAGAGATGCACAACCTTGTCCAGCTCATGCACGGCCACATGATAGATCCCTCTTGAAGCGGACCATGGCCATGGAATGGCGTGGGACGTCGTGCCGCTTTGGCTTGGTATGGTCCTACCAAGCCGGTGATTCTTCTTGCCAGGTGGAGATGAAAGCCATGGAGGCTTCCAAGTCGTCCTCGACCTGCTTACCCGACCCGATGTTGACGAATCCTTCCTCAACGACAACGATACTAGTGGCGTCATGGCTATTGCTCTTGCAGAGAGAGGAGAGGCCGGATAGGTATCGGGGAGTGAGGATGGGGATGGCCGTCGGCGCTGAAATCAATGGCGCACTCGCCGCCATCCTCGAGCGGGTTCGGTCGGAGCATGAGCACGGAGAGCGCGACGTCAGCGCCCAGGAAAAAAGTTGCCACGAGCGAGATGCCGAGCATGGGCTGGAGAAACGGCGAGCATACGAAATCACCAGGTGATGTCAAGCGTGGGCGAGCTGTTTGATTGACTTGTGGGGGAAACTATACATGCAATTGTGACTGGACAATGCCGAGACCACTTCAAAGGCCCTCAAGTTTGAAGGGTCTCCTTGGGGCCCCGGACAATTTTTCGGACAAGGCCCTCCTTTGAAGGCCCCGATGTGGGCATTTTTTCCATCCGATGCCCCCCCCCCCATAGCACTTGGGGGACATTTGAAGGGCCCCGCTGGTGATGCTCTCAGATTGTTAGACATAACTAAAAAATCTACCAATGGTTTCCTTGCTTGATTATAAATTACAAGTACTTCCTAAACATTTATCACATCTATACTTCTACACATGCAATAGAATTTTAATTTATCATGCATCTTGCAAATATGAATTTCAAACCATTTACAAGCTTTGACGGACAACAAATACACAGTCAGTTGTCCACTAACAAGAGATTTAACACATTTAAAATTCAAAAATTATTTACTAGGAACCATCAATTCCAAAATATTTCCATTTTAAGACTCCAAAAAGAGTTTTTGCATTTTCAGTGTTTCATATTTTTCATAGGAATTTCAAATTTTCTCAAAGTTAAAAGGATAAATCACACACAAATTTAAACAATTACACATAATTAAAAACATAAAACAGAATAAAAATATATACGAGCAATAGGCTGAGGCGCATTTATATATACTTGTAGTTGAGATCTTGAGCTAAAATTGTATTATGCCTCCCGAATCTTTGATTTAGTATAAAGTTGTATTAAACCAGCGATATTTATAATGGATTGGTAGCGGAAAGTGTTTTATGCTCCTCGGCACTAGTTCTCCTGTTGTTTAAAAAAATCAAACATATATTTACGAGCTTTAAAAAATACGAAAAATAAATCCAGATATAGTAAATTGTGTATCCCACAAACTTGCAAACTTCTAATTTCAAATACAAAGTATTATGGGCTACATGAAAATGAGAAAACATGGAAAAAATTTAGAGATTTAAATGGGCATATTCAGGTCAACACTTTTGTTATTTTTGTGTAGTTCAGAATATAAAGTATCTGGAATTGATTTTTTTGCATGTTTGTAGGATGCATTCTTGGCAACATCTGGAATTATTTTTTAAAAAAATTAGACTCACACACATATATATATATATATTTTTAATTAAATGGCAGGAACACGGGTGGCTAGGTGCACGAAATCTCCAATCAGATTAGGAGGGACTATTTTTGCTTCTTAGAAACATAACTACTATATAATGATATTTTTTCAAAGGGTTCGGTAAAGGATGAATGTGAAATAATACTACATTGTTTCACGCTTAGGCTTTATACTCCCTCCGTCTCAAATCAAGTGTCACAAAGATGGACAAAATTAGATGTATCTAGACATAATTTAGTATTAGATACATCTACTTTTGTCTAACTTTGTGACAGTACTTTGAGACGGAGGGAGTATGGGAGTATATGATTCAATATGTTATGATGCAATATGTTAGCTGCACCCAAATTAATTAAAAAAAAATGATCAACAGACATCAGCTAGGCCGGTGACAGACAGGTCGGTTGAGAAGACATGGCCATTGCCCAATCCCGTACGAGATACGGCCTCTTCGACCACTTATATATACTACTCCCTCCGTTCCGAAATATAGGACGTTAAACCATTTTCCGACAAGGTTCCAAAATCATGAAATTTACATGTCTGCCCATCGCGAGCGAGTCCCAGGTCGACCGAGCGGAACAACGAAACACGCGAACCGTTACAGGAAACAATTGGAATCTCGCCCAGATCCCGACCCCCCAAGATCGCGGCTCTCCCATCTTGCGGCGCAGATCGCCGGCCAACACCTCGCCGCCCATCTCGCCCAGATCGCCGACCAACACCTCGCCGCCCATCTCGCCCAGATCGCCGACCAACACCTCGCCGCCCATCTCGCCTAGCAGACCCCCAGCACCAATCTCGCCCAGCTGTTCCCGGGCCGTGGCTGATTGCTTCTCCTCGCCGTGGCTTCTTAGTTCTCCTCGTCGACACACACAGCAGCCCCAAGTTCCCAGCCCTAGCCCCAGGCCATGGCCGATTGTTTCTCCTTGTCGTGGCTGTTTGTTTCTCCTCGCCGACACAAGCAGTAGCCGGAGCCCTAGATTCCTCTCCCAGACCCAGGCCGTGGCTGCAATACACCGAGGCTCACCAGCCCCAGGCCATCGACACGAGAATTGTTGTTTGTTGTATGGAAAAAAAACTCTCATTCTTCCTGGAATTGGAAATAAAACAATTCACTGATACTGAATATGCACAAGTTGATATGTGAAACAAAGAAAACATGTAAATGTAAGTGGCTTTTTACATGCCCCTTGAATGTCCTCAGAACAAAAATCGGTGGTTTGAGATATACCGGAGTATATCTTGTCTCGACAGCACATGCACAAATATATCTCTCCACCTCAGAAAACTGAATCTCAACGAGTTGTGTGTGCATCAACCCGAAACCCTATATAAACACTCCAGTACTGGAGTATAGCTACTACTCTGAATATTTACCAAGTGTCTTCTTGGTTCAGTTTTGCTAATACCTGTACAAACTACAATCTGCTTCTTTTCAGGTTTGTATGGAGATTACCGGAGTAGTTAGAAGGTTTAGTATGAGAATACAAGCAAGCAATATTTCAAAGAATATTTTCACAATATGCAAGAAATTTGTGTGTTAATGAAATTCAGAGAACCTTGTTAGTATGGAGTACTGCTAAATGTTGGCAAACAAGTGTGCAATTCATTCTTTTTAAATAATCCAAGCTTGCAAGCTTGTACATTTGCAAGCAAAAATTCAGTTAAACTTGAATTTGTTCAAGCAAGCAAAATAGTATACCAGCAAGCAAGCAATGTACATAGTGCAGCTTGCACTACTCTAGCAAGCAAGCTCATGAATATACCAGTGAGAAATTTTGGAGTACAATGATTGACAGAACAAGGAGAGAGAGGGAGGAGATGACATACCGTACGCTCGGAGCGCACCGAGAGGACAACGACGACGTCTTGTTCTAGGAGAGCTCGAGGTGACGACGTGGCGCATTTGGCAAGCTGCACCGAGCCATGCTCCTACAGTATTACAGCTCCGTGAGAAAGCACAAAGACCGTATAGAACATAACTTGGATGATGTGCAATAGCTTAGATGCAAAATATTCAAGCAAGTAAACTTGGAGCATTTGTTTACAATCAAATCCCTGCTAATCCTTATCAGCCGGAGTCTATGGAAGGAGCGTTGCAACAGGTGTTCTCTGACAAGAGCCAACCCATCCAGCACATCGCTCAGCTGATCAAAGACGAAGCGCTTCTGGGCCTTCTCTGGTGCCAAGAAGCTGCGCAAGCTTCTGAGTTGGGATCCCCCTTGATCCGCAGTTTTTGTTTTTGGATAGTTTCAGTTTCTTTCTCTAAATATCTTTTCAGTTATTCCTTAGCTCTAGGGCCACTTGTATATTTCTACCTAATAAATCAATGAAAAGCCAGCGTTGTTGGATCTTTCAAAAGAAAAAGGTCATCTACTCTAGTTAACACTACTCCAGTTTGGCTCAATTGAGTGACCTATGATCCTAATCCAAGCATTCCTAACCATCTCAAATCCTAATCTTGAGTGATTGGAGATTATCTAAGCAAGTAAACAAACAATTTGTGCGTATAATTTGAGGTACTACATTCTCTTTCCGAAACTAACATCCAGAACTGAATCAAGATGCCCTAGTACCAATACATGCAGGTAGTACTCAGCAAAACAAGCAGAAAGAAGCCAAGCCACAAACAAACAGAGCATACATGATGTTTTGACTAAACTCATAACTAATACAAGACCCATGGCACAAAAAGAAATACACTGTGAATATGTGATTTTCATTTCGCTCATGTATCATGAGTATATATATATGTGTATATTATATGTCTATGCTCTTCGGCAGTTGCAACACAGGAAAATTTTCGCATATCTAAGTTGATATATGCATGTATAATAACGGATTGAAATGGACAAGAGTAAATGTACAAGACTAAATCTAGCCGAATGGGTATGGGTTAAAAATGAACATGGAAAAGCATGCAAAGAGAGAGGGGGATTTCTTTTGTCAGGCTTCTATCTTCCTTTCAACTTTTACTAGAAATTGATTTCGACCAGATCTAGGCAGAGCAGCTTCCCATGATCCTGGACGCTGCCAAGTTCAGAAAGGCATCACTCACACTAGAGTGAGCAAACAAAAAGATGGGGTAGCAAGACAAGACAGCTACTTCACGGGCTACACGTTAAGCAACCATCCAGTAGGGAAATTGAGTTGAAGATGTTCCAAATCAAAATTCCAGATCATAATAGTCCGTTAGCTAGGCCTCTCAATAAATCTCGACTCCTGCAATGGCACGATGTTCCAGTAAATTGGATACTCCAAATGCCACTAGTACTTTCTTGGTGTGTGATACTCCCAAATTGGGGACACTGTGATACTCCCAAATTGGGGACACGAGTACAAGCAAATTCAGAAACAGAACCTCGACTGTGTCCTTATTGAGCGTGGAGGAAGGAAAGAACAGAGAAGGTGAGTGGACCTGGTGGAGCGTGGACGTCGTGGATGGCCAGGGCGTGGACATGCTTGACGGAGATGGCGAACTGGTCCTTCAGCATCCACGCTCGCTTCTCGCACATACCCTCCTTGGCCTTGCCCAGCGCAGCGCGGCGGTAGCGCCAGTGCAGGTCGGTGCAGCGCAGCAGCCATGGTGCTCATCCTCCTGCTTATCCCGCCAACCTTCCGCTTCTCCATGCCACCGGGGAGCAGATTAAGCATCTCCACACACAGATCCATCACCTCTGCACCCAGACCGGGCATCTCCGGCCACAGATCGAGCAAAGGGGCGGTAAAAATCCGATTTTTCACCTACTCCTAGAACCACCACACGATGGAATACGGCGTGGTAACACAGACCCGAGGCGATGGATAGAGCAAGAGTGTGTGTGAGAGAGAGATGGCTCCGGCGAGAGCCAGAGGG
Source organism: Alopecurus myosuroides (assembly GCA_028641055.1). Taxonomy (NCBI): domain Eukaryota; kingdom Viridiplantae; phylum Streptophyta; class Magnoliopsida; order Poales; family Poaceae; genus Alopecurus; species Alopecurus myosuroides. Next base: position 330,236,502 of record CM054061.1, read on the forward strand.
GTGCGCCGGCAAGAGAGAGCAGGAGGGCACGGCGCTGGCGAGAGAGGGGACGCGCGCGAGGGGAGAGAAAGGTCGCCAGGGAGGAAGACGCGAGTGAGAGAGACGGGGGCAAAATGGGAAACATGCACATTTTGGTGTACGTCGCGAGAGTTGTACGTGAAAAGCTAAAACGTCTTATATTTCGGAACGGAGGGAGTAGTAATGTTTGCACGTGCAATGCACGTATTATTAATACTATAAAACTTAGTTGGATGCATACAAACACAAGAGAATTAGAAGTTAATCACCATCTTACTCAAACAAAAAAAAAATTACAAATGATGGTAACCCTTATTCAATGGTCCATACAATGGTGATCCTCCGATACTTCACTTGTTTGTCAAAGGACCTTGAACCTAACCGGCAAAAGTTCGATCTCCATTAACGTTCACCTTATTCCCTTTGTACGAAAGCTCAAGTTAACGGCCTAGTGGTCATGATCAAATAGGAGGACGCGGTTCAGATGAAATAACCGTATGCCTGGTCGAGGAGAAGGCTCGCGCGAGGACACAGCATGCAGGACGGGGACTTCGCGTGCAGGCTTGCGTGCCGACGGCAGGCAGGTTCCAGCGGTGGAGTGCAGGGTAAGAGCCGTGCGTCGGCGGCGTGCAGATCGCCGGCAGCGAATAGGCTCGTGCGGCGGCAGCAGTTACGTTTCCGTGGGGGCGTGTGCATCTCGGTGGGCTCTCTATATGGCAGGCATACGGGCATGCGGTTTTGATGGGATTTGATTAGGCGTTTCCATTAGCGTCAGCGACGGACTGACTGTTTTACCGCAAAAGTCGGTGCTAATGTGATCCATTCGATTACCGGTTGATGGCCACGATGTGTTGGATCTGCCCCCCTCTGGCTCTTTTTATATTGGTTTAGATAATCTCGAGTATACACTGCATTGGGAGGTGAAGTTAATCCAAAACTGACGCACCCACATACAAGATACAACCACAAGTTGAAGCATGAGCTCGGTCGCGGGAGGATTCGGAGCTACTAGTATAAATACGCCCGCCCCATTTGCCAGATCGCCGCACCATCCATCTCTAAACCTCTCCCCTCCAATTCACCGCGTTCCAGCCAGCGAGTCTCGGATCTATGGCGCGGGAGGAAGAGTGCCGCGCGCGGGCGGCGCTGCTGGGCGCCTACGAGCTGGGCCGCACGCTCGGGGAAGGCAGCTTCGGCAAGGTCAAGCACGCGCGCCGCCGCGCCACGGGGGAGCTCTTCGCCGTCAAGATACTCGATCGCGGCAGGGTGCTCTCCCTCCGCGGCGCCGACGACCAAGTGCGCCGCGAGATCGCCGCGCTCACCATGCTCACCCACCCAAACGTCGTCCGTCTCCACGAGGTAATCCATCACCTCATGCCGCGCATATAGTACTGGATTTTTTTTTCTCCTTTGGTTGGGTTCCAGGGAGAAATGGACGAACACGCGACTATTTTTTTATTCCTGGAGATTCAGTCCATGACATCGTTTGCTTGCGCTGGAGAACATCAGCCACAAAAAAAAAACATTGACCAATTATCGACGTTACTGTCTAGTACGCATCTTGTTAACTGTTGGGACAGTCCTGCGGCGCCAATTGTTGTAGCAGATTCCTTAAAGAGGAACATGGATATGAATATATGATGATCGCGAGCAAAGCATCATCATGATTTGCATCTCTGTTATTTTAACACCCATAAGGTCTATCCATCCATCTGGATCATGTTTTGGATGTGTAGACCACTAGTAGGCCAGTAGTCCACGTGTAGTTGGCCCACTTTGCTGCGGTAGCATGTTCTCTGCTTAGGTGGATTCAGCTCCAAGCCACGGTGTTCTCCAGGCTAACAATTATTACTTGATTTGGACCGCGGTGTGTCCCCGTCAAGTATCCACCGCCGACCAGCTGCCTCCGCTGGCGTCCTTATCTTTACCAACGCCATGATTTTTCTTTGGCTTCTCAGGGACACATCTTTTTGGGCCATCTCGTGCTGCACATTTGCTTGTCGATAAACGCATGATTTGGACATATAATCAGTTAACTGGATTAATTGAAATCTGCTAATCACTTCAACAATAGTAACATTGATGTCGGATTCATGATCTTGCAAACTCGTTCCTTATTGATTCAGGTCGCTGCTAGCAAAACAAAGATCTACATGGTGCTCGAGTATGTCAATGGTGGTGAACTGTTTGACAGGATTGTAAGCCCTTCTAACCGATTGTCTCAACCCCATTTTTTGCACCGTAAAATTCTGCAAAATTCTAATGGCATCACTTTGTTTCCTTACTGCAAAATAGGCAGTGAAGAAAAAACTATCTGAGCGAGAAGGAAGGAGGCTTTTTCAGCAGCTAATTGATGGGGTCAGCTATTGCCATGGAAAGGGTGTCTACCATAGAGATCTCAAGGTGATGTTTCTTTCTGAAGCATCTGCGCAGATTATTATCTAAAATTTTCTTCTTTCATGTATCATGTGCTTTGCAAGATAACTAATATGGTTTCACTGTTCTGCACCACCATTCTCACTCCTTGTCCCACTGTTGCAGCCTGAGAACGTTCTTGTCGACCGAAAAGGCAACATTTCATTGGAACTCAACTTTATGATCTCCAACCTTTCAGGGCGATGGATTGCTGCATACAACATGTGGTAGCCCCAACTATATTGCACCTGAGGTAAAACATTGGCAACTCCATAGTCCAGACCAGCTCATCTCCTTCTGCTGAAAGATTACTGATTCTTGTGCCAAATGTATGCAGGTTGTGCAAAACAGGGGTTATGACGGGTCGTTGTCGGATATCTGGTCTTGTGGAGTAATTCTGTACATAATGCTCATAGGATACCTTCCATTTGAGGACCGAAACATGGTTGTTCTTTATCAGAAGGTAGCCATCACTCATAACAAAAGAGTGACTTGCTCTCGTACGTTCCGATGGTTCTGTGAGGTCATGTTAGTGATACTACTATTACCTGGTTTGGTGTAGATTTTCAAAGGTGACACTCAGATCCCAGAGTGGCTTTCACCTGGAGCACAAGACCTTATTCGGAGGATTCTTGAACCAATTCCGACGAAGAGGATCAGCATGGCAGAGATTAAAACACATGAATGGTTTCGGAAGGACTATATTCCTGCTGCTCCATATGATGACAATGATGAAGATGTACAGCTTGGTGCAATTTTTCCTGTCAAAGAGGTAGGGGTATCTGAAACTAATTATATGATGCTGAAAAGTGGAAACTAATATATGTCCTAAAAATAGGTTCCTTGTATTCTGTATTTGTGCCTACCCCAACTTTTTGGTTGTTGTTGTGTTCCGTATTTGTAACTTTTTTTTTCCTTTTTCTGTCCTGAAGCAAATCAGTGAAGCACCTAGGGACAAGAGTATTTATCAGATGAATGCTTTTCAGCTGATTGGCATGGCATCTTCCCTTGATCTTTCAAGTTTATTCGAGGACGAGGTATGCCATACTCTGAATTTTTTGATCTGCAAGGCTGGAAGAAAAAATCATATGCCATAGCTTCTGAAGATAACTCATGTAGTATCATTGGACTAATTGCAGGAAGTATCCCAAAGAAATATCAGGTTCACATCAGCACTTGCACCTAAAGAATTGTTTGACAAGATGGAAAGCTCCACGACAGTGTTGGGGTTCCAGGTTCAGAGGAAGCATAATAAGGTGAGCACAAGCTTTTTTGATTAACCTACGACAGAGCACAAGTTTGAAGGAACTGAAAGTGATATGCCCTGCGATGTTTCAGCTCAAAATAACGCGCAACCGTGACAGATTGATCAACCCCACGCCATTCTTAGTCTGTGTCGAGGTAAAAACTTGACAAGCTGCACCTTTTCAATAAATACAACACAAGTAACACAGGCTAACCAATGGAGATCGGCTGATAACGTCTGTTGTGTTGTTCTGTTTTATCCCAGGTGTTTGAGCTTGGCTCCTCTCTGCATGTTGTGGAGCTTAAGAAGTCCCATGGTGACACTGCACTGTACAGACAGGTAAACTATAGATAACAGAAACTGGACTTGCCAGTCTGATAACTTCACTCTACGCATCTCTGACTCTTAGTGATGTTTCTTCCTGGAATGTATTTTGCAGTTGTGCGATGGAATCTTTGGTGACCTGGGGATTCGTGACATCTTCAAGACGGAGCCGCTCTTCAGCTATGACATTCCGAGCTATGACATTAGGGCTGCGACGCCTTTGGTTGCCTTGTGACGAGTGTTGTCCCACTAACATAAGGATGTAGGAAGGTAGGATCATAGCTCATCAGTAATGGGGATTGACGACGATGGTATAAGGATTAGCTAGGATCATACGGTGTACATGAAAACTAATTGTCCGCGATGTAAGTGGAAGTTGAGAAGCTTGAGAAAACAGTTAAAAAACTGATGGAAAGGAACAAGTTGTTCAAACGAATTTTGAAAATTTCCAAATTGTGAAAATCCGTTGATTTTGACCAAATTATGTGAAAACCTCTAACTTTGGCTGGTATGTTTTGCCTACCGTGGTGACTGGAAGAACTGGTTACTGCCCGGGCCCGGGCCCGGTCACCGAGGACGCCAACTGGTATGGTGAACCCTCCAAGTAAGAGATGAATTCTTTTTTTTTGAAAGATCCAGCGAAAGCTGGCTTCAAGTATATTAGCAGAATAGAGAGTTACAAAATGCCTTTAGGCTGTAACAAAAAAAGAAAAAGAAAAAAGGAAATAAAACAACTGCGGTGAGCAGAAGTTCACGGAGGTTCCCACAGCAGCTTCCTCAGGGCTTTGGCTCCTGCGAAAGCCCAGCCTTGAGCTTCGTCTCTGATGTTGGCGCAGAGTTGGGCTAACGATGCCTCCTTATCCCGGAAGACCCGCTCGTTTCTTTCCCGCCAAATGGTCCAGCAGGTAAGTATGAAAAGCGAGTTAACTCCCTTACGGTTGGCAGTGGGGGTGGAGAGAAGAAGGTGCTCCTGGAAATCCTTGGCTGAGGAAAGCTTTCCCTCCACGAAATTGCAGCTGTCAGCAATGGATCCGCAGTTTCTCCAAGAGCTGATGGCTGCCCAAATCCTCCTGGTGAATGGGCAATCAACGAAGAGATGGCAAGAGGATTCTAGGTTGCGCCGACAAAGAGCACAGAAGTAGTTGTTTGGCCAACCCCTCCGCTGAAGACGGTCCGCGCACCAAAGACGGTTTTGCAGCAGAAGCCAGGCGAAGAACTTTTGTTTTGGAGGAGCCCAAGCCTTCCAGACGGTGACCTCCATGCTGGAGAGGTGACGGCCCTCGAACTGGAAGCGGTATGCAGACTTAGCGGAGTAGGTCCCGGAGTCGTTGATGATCCAGGTAATCGAGTCTGAAGTTCCTGGCGTGAGTTGATGTAGAGCGCTGCGCAGAAGACGCCAAGCTGGGATGAATTCCATCAATACCGCATGAGAGATGGGGTGACGTATGTCCAAAATCCATCTGTGACCAGCGAGCGCCTGCGCCACGGATCGGCACTTCCTCTTCGAGTTGGCGAACAGAAGAGGGAATGCAGCACGAAGGGGACAGCCAGCGATCCAGTTGGAGTCCCAAAAGCTCGCAGTGAGCCCATCCCCGACGGTAACCCGTGTGACAGCACCGAAGAGGGCACGGTCAGTGGCATCGCAAGGAGTTGGAGTACCCACCCAAGGTTTGTCTGGGGCACTCCACTCATACCAAAGCCACCGGAGGCGCAGAGCGCGACCGAAAGCCTCCATGTTCGGAAGCCCGAGGCCACCGCGGCGCAGCGGGGTACAGACTCTGGACCATACGATCTTACACTTGCCGCCTGCAGTGTCGTTTTCTTCAACGCCCCATAGGAAGCGGCGACGTAACTTATTGAAAGACGAGAAGAAACTGGCCGGTAGTTTCAGCGCTGTCATTGCAAAAGTAGGAAGGGCGCTGATGACTGAGGTAGAGAGAGCACGACGGCCTCCTGCGTTCAAACATCTGCCTTGCCAGCCTGCAAGACGTCTGGCTGCGCGATCTAGGATGTGCTGCACGTCTGTAATCCTTAGCCTACCCAGAGAGAGGGGCAAGCCAAGGTAGCGAAGAGGGAAATGGACACGTTCTCCTGGGAATGGAGCCAGTATCTCGTCTAGGTTGAGCCCGTCGCATCTGATGGCCGCTACCGTACATTTTGAGATGTTGATCTGTAATCCTGAAGCCTGACCAAATAGAGTCAGCAGCTGCAGGAGGTTTTGGAGCTCTACACGTACTGGGTTGATGAAAACGATGGCATCATCCGCGTAGAAACTAGCTCTAAGGCCTGTTTGACGGAGAGGGAGCGGGGATAGCCAACCTAGATCCGTGGCCCTCTTCAGGAGGAAATGAAGGGGGTTCAAGGCTAAGATGAACAGAAGCGGCGAGAGGGGGTCTCCCTGACGGAGGCCTCGTCTGTGCGAGAAAGGAGAACCGACGATCCCGTTAAGGATGATCGACGAGGTGGCTGAGCTCATAATAAGCGCGATCCAATCACGCCAGCGAGGAGGGAGGCCTAAGTGCTGCATGAGCTCGAGAATATAGTCCCATGAAACCGAATCGAAGGCCTTTTCAAAATCTAGCTTGAGAAGCAAAGTGGGTTTCCTTTTGCGATGCAAAGAGCGGGCCGTGTTACTGACGAACAAAAAGTTGTCGTGTAAGCATCTCTCTTTAAGGAAAGCACTTTGCGAGTGCGAAATTAGGTCTTTAAGAAGGGGGGCTAGCCGTCTCGCGAGCACTTTGGAGAACAGCTTCGCGAAGGAGTGCATCAGACTAACAGGTCTGAAATCAGAAACTGAGAGAACTAGATCTTTCTTCGGAATGAGGCAGATGAAGGCTGAGTTAAGAGCTGCGAAGTTGCCTCCAGCCAGATGGTAAAGGTGGTTGAAAGCTGCCATTATGTCAAGCTTGATGATCGACCAGCAACGGCGAAAGAAAACCCCGGTGAAACCGTCGGGGCCCGGCGCCTTCTCGGCCGGCGAGGCTTTGACAGCTTCCCAAACTTCGCGGGTAGTGAAAGGATTGTCAAGGCCAGCCACTGGGGCGGTCGGCAGATCAAGCTCGTGCCAAGCTAGAGAGGATCTCCTGACATGGGACGAGCCCAAGGTAGCCGAGAAATGCTGGCGCAGCACCTCGGCCTTGTCATCATGGTCGATGTGGTTGCCCAGACTAGAGGTGAAGTGGTGCACGAAATTCTTCCGTTTTCTGGCATTGCATTTGGCGTGGAAAAAATTAGTGTTTGCGTCGCCCGCTTTAAGCTAGAGCTGACGAGAGGCTTGGCGCCTACGAGCCCGTTCGATAGCGGCCAGTCCCAGGATGCGAAGCTTCAGGGCCTTACGCAACTGAAACTCAAGGGGAGACAGGACGCGCGCTTCTTGAGCAATGTCGAGACGCAGCACGATTTCTAGCGCTAGATGTAACTGCAATCGCAAGTTGCCGAACAAGCCTTGACTCCAACGACGCAGCGCCTTGGCCGTGCGACCCAGTTTAGTTCTTAAGCGGGCGAGTGGATTTGAAGAGCGCACTTGCTCATTCCAAGCCGAGGAGACGATGTCCGAGAACCCAGCATGGTTTGGCCAGAAGTTCTCGAACCTAAACCTAGCCTTGCGCGGGGGGGAGGAGGAGCTCGAGAGCAAAAGCGGGCAGTGGTCGGAGTGAGCTGACGACAGCGCTAGCACCAGGCAAGGGGAGAAGGAGGAGTCCCAGGCTACGTTGCAGAAGAAACGGTCCAGGGTGACCAAGGTGGCTTGGGCACGCTCGTTTGACCAGGAAAATCTACGATTGGCGCAGCGAAGCTCAAAGAGTTCGCAGTGGTCTAAAGCCGCTCGGAATCGGCCCATCAAACGACGGCAGATGTTGTTGTTGCTTTTATCTCTTGCTTCGTAGATCATATTGAAATCTCCAGCCAGCAGCCAAGGCGCGTTTGAAGCGGGAGCGCACTGCTTAAGCTCGGCGAGGAAGTCACAGCGGCGGGCGTCGTCCGTAGGGCCGTAGACGGTGGTGAGGGTGAAACTACGGCTGGACTGGCAGCATGTGACAGAGGCTGTGATCGAAAACTGGCCAAGGGCAACATTTGATACGGATACGATGTTGTCGTCCCAAAAGACAGCGATTCCACCTCGGGTTCCTTGTGCAGGTAGGAAGCAGAAGGAAGCCCGTGACGGACCTGCAATCTCGCGAGCGATTGAAGCGTCCAGAAAATCTAGCTTTGTCTCCTGTAAGCACAGGATCGCCGCCTTGTTGGTGGAAGCAAGGTCACACACAACCTCCCGACGAACTAGGCTATTGAGTCCACGAACATTCCAGCATAATATGATTGGAAGAGAATCACTCATTGGGAAACATGGGGGGCATGCAGCCACCAACTAAGATTGCGAAATAAACTGAAACACACTGACGAACTCCTTCCTGCATACAATGGGGGTGCGGCGAGCCAAGAGATGAATTCTCTACCTAGGGTTGGTACCTTCCCCATTTAAGTTCCCTTGTTCCAATGATACATCATGAGTGTAAGGAGCCGTATTCCTAAAAAAACATTTTGCAAAACAATGGTCCAGATACAACTTTGTTCTTCCTCGTCATTTTAATATATTTAAAACATTGAAATAAAATGGTTGTGGCCCGAAACAACCCCAACCGTCTAGGACACAAAACAATCAAGAGGAACAAGTTTTAGGGCAGCCAAGAGTAATGTGCTTTTCAAACATTCAATTTTACGAACCACCATGGTGAACAAGTTTTACGAATCAACAGACTTTTGTTCGATGCGGATTAGGCAGCAGGTCACACATGCGTCTCTTTCGGACAAGTCAAGTAATGCGTGTCGCCGGCTGGTGAAACCTCTAGCATATGCACCGTCGGTGGATGCTACGCACGACGCCTCACATGGAGGTGTCAAGTCATGTCTGTTGCCGGCAGGTGTTGCGCGGCGGAGATGTCATGTTTGGCCTGTTCATCCTGAATCGAAGATGATGCGGCAGTGGTAGGAAGCAGGTGGTATGGGACGTCAGTTTTCCGGTGTCTCTTCCAGAGGTATCCGATTATCGTGGCGTCGGTAGCCGGTCAAAGGAGGATGGTGCAGACGGCTTCGAAGACAATGTATGCACTTTGGTGAAAACACGAGATCTCTGATCAGACTCTGTTAACGCGCGCTTGCGTATTATCCTTTCGAAGGGCCTGTTTGTTTGAGTTGCAGCTGGAGCTGGTAAGTTTCGAGAAGCGGCTGGAGCTTGGACGGCTGGTGAAATATAAAATTGTTGTTTGGCAACTGCTTGTAATACGGCTGGTGGATATAAAGCTGGTGGTGAAATTCTGAATTATCCTTATATTATGAATGTGATGTATACACGTGGATCTGACAAGATTTAGCTGATTATACTTTTTGTTGATCAAGCTATATGCTTAGCACATTTGCTAATAAATGATTACAATAAATAAAACTAGACAAAACGGTAGTATGAATATATATGAATCTTTATTACACTGCAGTATGACTATCAACTCCTGCACTACTCAGGAGTCCAAAGAGCGGCAAGCCCGCTACTATATTTCACCAAATTTTATTCCAGGAAACGAAACATACACAAGCTAGCTAGCTTAGCTTATATTGATCCGATTAGTGTAGATATACTCTATTGGTACTACGTGGCCAGCGATCGATGCATCCGGAAAGGATACAACCTTGGCACCTTGCACTAGGTAGCTACATGCGGTAGAATTATTTACAGAGAGAACGACGCGCGCAGCGTTTTCATGTTATACGGTGGCAATGGCCCGTAAATATCAGGAACTTCCGGTGCAATATCATGTACCGGTTCGTTTTTAACTTAAAAGCTGCGGGAAGCAGCGGGGAGTTCCTTCCAACGTACTTCCGGGATTCATGTGTAAACTAGACAAGCGCTTGAGCTTTTCACACCACAAAATTTAGGTGTTTGGTCTAGCTTGTGCTTCTAAATCCCCAAAAGTTGTTTAAGCTCAAGTTCTAGCTCAAATAAACAGGGTCTAAGGACATCTCCTGCGGGGCTGCTCATTTGGCCCGGACAGCCCGGATTTGAGCAGGCTGGGCCGAAACCAGACCCCTGCCGCGCTGCTCAAACGGACCACGGTCCGTTTTTTTGTCCCCGGATGCTCAAATCCAGACCAAATTTGGTCCAGTTTTAAGCAGCGTCCGGACAGGCTTGGGACAACAATATGTGTCCCGAAACCCCGCCGTGGCCCACACCAAAAGTGACAAACATTTGCCCTTTCCTCTCCTAGCCTCATCCACCCCCCGCTGCTCCACAGCCCTAGCCATGGCCGACGCAGCAGCAGCCGCCGCCTCCGCCTCCGTGACCACGGACCAACTCGTCCCGGCCCGAACCAGGGTCGCCGTCCCGCCGCAGAAGTCAAAGCCGAAGAAGCCCAAGGACGCGCTCGCGGAGCCGCGGACGAAGGAGGAGTCGGCGTAGAGAGCGGACCGGAGGAGGAGGGCGAAGGAAGAGAAGGCGCCGCCGCCGCAAATGGAGGACGAGCGGACAAGGATCGCGCAGGCCGCCATGATCATGTTGGGCATGCAGCCGCCTCCCACCATGAACGCGGCTCCGGCGCAGGCATGCAGCTCGAACGCCTCTGCGGCCCGGCCGCGGAGCGCCCTCCTCGACGCGCGCCCAACGACGGAATCGCCCGCGCCGGCCTACGGCTACCTGCCCGGCCTGTGACCCGACGCCGCCGCCCTTCTTTTCGGTGGACATGGAGGACTCGTCACCGGCCCGAACCAGGGTCTCCATCGACCTGAACACGACGCCCGTGTCCGGCATGTCGACTTCCTCGTCGAGCAAAGGCGCCCACCGTTCCCCGCCGGCCGTTCGCCCGATGCCCCGCAAGCTGTTCGAGGAAATGCAGGACATGGAGACGCAGCCCACGGACCTAACAAGGGAGGAGGTCGAGGGGTTCATGTCAAACATGATCAACGAGGACGGCCAGGCGATCTACGTCCACCCTGGGGTCGAGCTGTACGAGGAGGACGACGAGGAGGCCCACATCGACGACATGACGCACATCGACGACATGCCCATGTTCATGGACGAGCTGACCCAGCAGGCCAAGGCGGCCAAGAGGAACGTGAAGCGGGGCGTTGGGTTCACCAAGGCGGAGGACGAGTGCCTCATGGACACATGGATAGAGGTGGGCCAAAACACCATTGTCGGGGCCGAGATGAAGGGCAACGCCTATTGGAGGAGAATGCACAGGAACTACCAAGAGCTTGCCGTCCTTCCACCGTACTCCATGGTCACCACAAGGACCGAGCTCTCCATCCAAAAGAGGTTCGGGCTCATCTCCGCTGAGTGCAGCAAGTTCACTGGCTCCTTCGAGCACGCCGCGGCCCGGCCCCAAAGTGGCATCGGCATCGGCGACTTGGTGCGTGTCCGCACGTCCATGTCCTTCATATGCATTTCCCACACGTTCCTGTGTCCGATTCTTGTTTGTGTAGGCCTTCCAAGCGTTGGCGGTGTACAAGGCCGAGCATGGGGTCAAGTCATTCAACTTCGCCCATTGCTACCGCAAGAAGGACAAGACCAGCGACAAGAAGGACGAGAGGGAAGAGAAGAAGCGCCGGGAGCGCGAGGAGATCACGAAGAACTACTTCATCGTGCAAACGAAGAAACTCGAGATCGAGGAGGAGAACGCCAAGACCAGGGCCATGGAGGCCTCGACCAGGGCCATGGAGGCCGAGAACAAGAGGAAGGAGGTCGAGCTCGCTCTGGCCGCCCAGGAGGCGCAGATCATGGCCATGGACCTGAGTTGCCTGACCCCGAGGAAGAAGTCCTACTTCGAGAAGAAGCAGCAGCGGTACATGCAGGGCGAGGAGTGATCGCGCATGGCCTCGACTGTGCCCGGCGCCGGCCTGAACCCGCGGCCGGCGTCGCTTTTGTAAATTCTGGCCCTGGGCTGGCATAGCCTCACCTGGCCGCCTGAACCTTGCCCGAACCGTGGCCGGCATGGCCTGAACCCGTAGCCGTATGGCCGAACCGTGGCCTTTTTTGCATGCGCCGATATTCTTTTGTTATTATTTAGGGCATTTTGGTACTTTATTTCGAAGTGTGGCCACCATTTGAGCAGCCCCGCATGGCGCAGTGGCCAAAACTGGCCGGACACGGTCCCAGACGGCTGCTCAAATAGACAAAACGGACAGCAATTTGGTCCGCATATGAGCAGCCCCGCAGGAGATGTCCTAAAGGTGGTGGACTCAAATTTGAGGATGAGAATTTTGTGCTTAACCTTCTATTGAACTCGTCACCATCGGCGCACGTGCGATGATTTCTTCTTGAATGCGTAGCCTAGGAGTTGTGTATTTTTCGTTTTGTTTTCGTTTTGTATCATAGGTTTAGTGGCAATCCAGTGGAGTTACTATCGCGAGACATACGGTCTCGGCGTTTCTTTCCGGGTCGATTTTGTTCGACCGCTAAATTTTGCTTCTTGTAGTCGTTGTACATTGTTTCAATGCAGAGGCTGGGGCTTCGCTCCCGTTTCAAAAAAACATAAAAAAAATGATTCGACTTTTAAATTTGTATAATGTCCGATGTCGCATTAAAAATTTGGTTGCCTATACAGGACGCACCAAATGGTTTGAACGATTAAGTTGGTCCATAGTGAAAATATGTGAAGATACATAATAGGATAGTATACTTATCGATTGAAGGCCATGTTTCACATATTCCGGACAAAGATATTTTGAGGGAATTATATGAGCATACGTTAGGGAGCATGGAGCTGGACAGGCCCAACCCGGTTCACTTCATGTAATAAAAGTAGGTTGGGTTCTTAGAAAGACATGATTAATTCTTGTTTTCATGGAATGTGTCATACATTAGAATGGGTAAGCCATGAACATAGCTCCCCCTTTTCCCTCGCGTCACCCGCGTCTGGCGACTATGGGGGAAAACCCTAGCACGCTGCCGGCAGCCCAATCCCCACACCTTCCTCCGCATCGCCACTGTCGGAGGGACGCCGACGAAAAAAGCTGCACATGCCCCCATGAAGGCGGAGGTGAGGCGCTTTCTATTCCACTATGGTGGCTCCCTCGCGCAGGATTTTGGATGGCGGTGCGGGATGGAGTCCGCCGGGCTGCAGAGCTTGGAGGTGCCCCGACTTGGAGGTGCGAGGAAGGAGGAGGGCAGGGGGATGTGCTTGTACGGTGGGAGGTGCATTGAAGCGACGAGGCGGGACCGATCTGGGCCCTGCTCGGGCCGGGCGGGCCGCGGCCGATGCAGGCACTAGGCGAACATTTTTGTCTGTTGGGTGCCGGAAATGGGGCATCACGGTCATGGCTATGCGGCTAGAGGTGCGAGCGCGGCGCAGAGAGTGATGGCCTTTGTGTGGGCCTTCGTTTATGCTGTGGGAGGGCGCGATCCGGGGCAGGTTTTTGTTCCCGGGTAGTTGGTACGTGCGGGGGCTACGAGGTGTGATGAGGGGATAGTAACCCGGTATGCCGACTCTCAGGTGAAATCCGGCCCAAACGACGGATGGATCAAATCCGGCTAAGGACAAAGAAGCTTCTAGAAGGCCCAGGACTTGTAAGGATCGTAACCCGGATTGTGGGTTACGGTAAAGAAAGTTAGGGTTCGTATGAAGAGTTCGAATAGGACTCGAGAAGCGCTTTGTAAGGCAAGTCAAGGGGGATATGAGTACTATATAAACCAACCCCTGGGCTTCGCCTAAGGGAGATTCAAGTCATAACTGTAACACCTATTATCGAGTATCCAGTATAATCATATCGAGATCCGGCGAGTTGTTTTCCGGCTCTTAGATTGCTTTCCGCCATGTCTTCCTTCGAGCTAAACCCTCTCCCAAATACCTGTGTCGACTTGCCCCTAGATCAGTTACCCCCGGTAACATCTGCCGTGATTATCCCACGACAGTTGGCGCCCACCGTGGGGCCTGCGTCCAAAGGTGTTTACATCACGGGAGAAGCTCGGAAGAACATGAGGAACCTCGTCGTCGGAGAAATCTACGTCAACAACCAAGGAGAGAAGATGGTAGACGATTCTGGCTGGGGGCCAGAGTCGGATCACCTCGAAACCGGATCCGTCGTGACAGTCGGCCGCATCAACGTCTTCATCGGTATGGTATGTGCTTCCAATTCAAGCCGTGATAATCTTGAATCTGATTCTGTGTCAGGGGAGGACACGCGTGTTCAATCGGAAAAAGAAGAATCGATCGGAACAACGGGTCCGACAGAGAGGGAGGAAGGTGCCGAGTCTATACGGGATTTATCGGAGGACCGATACGAGAAGGAAAATAGCGAAGAGGAAGAACGGTACGAATCTACGCCAAGCATTATGCGCCGGGTTGCAGTTTATGCGGCCCCCGCAATCAATACCAATCAAGGAAACGCAGCCGCGGCGCCAGTCGGGGCGGCGCAGGTGCTGGCTCAGCAACAAGGTACGGCTGGCCCGATTTTGGCCCAGGTCGATGGAGAATCGGCATCAGTCACCAGTCGCCCAGCGGAGGAGGAACGACACGCAAATATGTTTGGGTTCCAAGCAAACCGGACACCAGGGGCGGGCCCCTCGAATCCGCGTCACCCAGCTCTGTTTGATAATAATTTGATCTTGGATCCCACAGTCCTAGCTACAGTTATCACCCCAGAAAACGCAGCAGAGCGTGTAAGAGATCTGGACGTGGCTCGTCGTGCATTGGAGCAGCAAAGAAGGCAGGTAGAAGCAGAAAAGCAGGGGATGGCAGCGCGGCAGCGGGAACTGGATGACCTAGAGACCCGGCTTCGGGAGGAAACGACGAGGATTCACCAAAGGCACCGAACTATGTTACCGGCAACAGGAGGGGTTATCAACCCGACTGCCCTGGTGTTCACGCCTCAAGATCAGCCAATCCCACCGGCGAACCAAGGGACCATACCGCAACCAGCAACGGGAGTGCAGCCGGTAAACGCGCCAGCCGGGTTACCCTTGCCTCGGACGGGGGCGACAGCCGGCAACATCATGCCGCCTCCACCATCGCGATTCCGTACCCCAGCAGGTCACTACAACAACCCCATGGACAACGTGTATGCAGCAACACTCGCATTAAACCAGATTCCTGTAAGAGACTCGCCGCACGCAGAAGAAACCCGGCGAGCGATAGATCTGCTGCACACCGCGGTAGCACAGCAAGTCAATTATCCAGATCACAGAAGTGGGATGCATGGGACGCCATACGTGAGTCAACAACAGGGCAACGTCCAAACAAGCGCGGCACGACGAAGGGAAGAGCAACAGCAGATGCCACCCCCACCGCGCGTCCAGACAGTACCGGCAGTATCAGCAGCACAGGCAGTAGTGGACAGCTCCAGGGCCAGAAGAGCCGGGGCCGGGTCTGCAGCACACGATCCACCGGTGGCTCCTCACCCCGTGGCACCCCCGGCCGGGTCACGCATTTCCCGGGCGAGACCAGCCCCAACCACCCTTGCGGGACCCAAGTGTCTCTCGGATGATATCAGAGCGGAACCTTACCCGGAAAAGTTCAAAGAACCGGGGAAAGTAGTAAATTATGAGCCAACAATGGATCCAGAAACGTGGCTGAGCAGCTATGAGATGGCAATGTCAATTCGCAACGCATCCGAGAATCTCCAAGCCAAATTCATGTACTTAATGATGTCAGAGGGAGCAGCAAAGTTATGGTTCACCAATTTACCGGAAAAGTCGATCAAGTCGTGGGAGGAGCTAAAAACCGCATTTATCAAGCACTTCCATGGGACCTGTAGGAAGTTATTTACTATTGATGACTTAGAAAGGTGCGTCCAGAAGAAAGGAGAGTCAGCACGAAGCTGGGTACGCCGGGTTATGGAGATACTCCACTCATCTACAGATATCCAACCAAAGGACGCACTACAAGCTATGGCGAAAACATGTAAGTATGTTCCTTTAGTACAAAAGCTAACCCGCATGAAATCCAGCAGAAATGCAGCGGAGGTTACGATGGGAGAGTTAATGGATGCATGCAACAAACACGCTGCAACGGATACTACAGAAGAGGAAGTTGACGACAAGAAAGCAAAAGCAAACGCGAGTAGCAGCGGGAAAACCGGCAATGGGTCGGCGCCAAACAATAATGGAAGTAGCCAAAACAAGCGCCCGTTCGACGGGAATTCCGAGTTTGTAGCCAACACGGAGGCCGGGTCTTCAAGACCTAGATCCGAAGGGAATTTTAATACTGGGAATCACAATGGGGGACACTACCAAGGACCTCCAAGACCAAGCAACAGTTGGGACATATTTAGGATGGCGTGCCCGAAGCATAGCAGGAATGGCAAGCCGGCCAATCATTCACTAGAGCAATGTGCCGACTTACAAAGGTGGAAGAACGAAGAAGTGAACAGAGCTATGCGAGGTGCGGGCCGGGGAGGAGGTCCGGGTCTAGGTGGAAACTTGGGTAATGGGCCGCCCCCAGCCGGCAATCCGCCAGCTGGAAATCAAGGTAACAATCAAAATGGAGCAGGAGGTTTTCAAGCTAACCCCAAACAGCTGGGTCAATATCATGTGCACACTACAGGAGGCTCTAACAAGGATAAGAAGATACTGAAACAAGCAGTTAATTCGGTCTCTTCCGCTGTTCCAAGGTATTTGAGGTGGTCAGAACAAGAGGTAACATGGAGCAGGAAGGATCACCCGGATAGAGTTGATCACCCGGGAGTCTTAGCTTTGGTAGTGGCACCACAGGTCAACGGCTACGAGCTGAAAAAAGTCCTGATGGATGGAGGAAGTAGTATCAATATCCTGTACTGGGAAACTTTTCTGCGAATGGGCTTAAAGGAATCGCAGCTGCAAAAGAGTACAACAGTTTTTCACGGGATAGTGCCGGGTCACTCAGCATGCCCTGAAGGAAAGGTGGCACTGGAAGTAGCTTTTGGAGAGTCAAAGGATAATTATCGAGTCGAGTGGCTTACCTTTGAGGTAGTAAAGTTGCGCAGTCCTTATCATGCATTGTTTGGAAGGCCGGCTTATGCCAAGTTCATGGCAAGACCGTGTTATGTGTACCTACAACTGAAAATCCCGGGTCCCAAGAAGACCATTACAATACACGGAAACAGGGATATAGCAGCTGAGTGCGATGAGGGAGACGCGGCAATGGCCGAGCAAGCCTGCAGGAAGGAAGAGCTCAAACATTACCGTTCTCAGGTAGACCTAGAAGAGAGGACAACGTCAAAAAAGCCAACCCCTGAGGGGGACAAAGCAAAAGTTAGGGCAGAACAAAACCCTAAGATGGTAGGCTTCATCAGGAGCAATACTTTCAAAACTCTCAGCAGGGAAGAAGAAGGCGTACCACCGTCCGCAGCTGATCACGTTCCAAGGAAGATATACCCGGACCGGCTAGCAAATCCGGTACTCATTACGAAAGGGCATAGCAAGTGGAGAATGTGCATCGGCCGTATCAACGCGAGGCCGATTCTCGAGAATAACTAAAGCAGTGTAATGGGCGGCAGGTTTCATACGCACTCTTTTCCTATCCAGGGTACCTAAGGGGACTGGAAGGTTTTTAATGAGGCGGCCTGCTGAATCAAAAAAGAAATTTTTATCAATAAAAGAAGATGGTTTCGAGTCTTATCATGGTCTTTGCTTCAGTTACAAGTAAGTAACATTGTTACTATCAATACATCAGTATCATCGAAATACATTACATGAATATAGGTCTCCGGGGGGTGATCTGCTTCAATAAGTAATCACAAGACCCGGAGACCCGGCCATGATGCCTATGAGTTATGGGGGCTGATTACTCGAAAAAACGGGTACAGCTGCAATCCTATAACTGGACAAAGGAGCCAAATTTCTTGGTTATTCTTACTTAAGCTCGATGTGACTCGCACTAAAGTGGCATGATCTGTTCGCGTACGATCACAATCAAATTATGCAGCCCAATGGAGCGTGCTTGATTTTGTTTTTCGTATAGATGCAACGACATGGTATCCACGCGAAAGCCGGCTTACAGTACAAGGTAATCAAAAGGGTCATCTAAACCACAAGTCCATGCAGAGTATAAGGCTAACATAGCCGGAAACTCAACAAATATTAAGCATGACTTCAGTATTTATGAGAACAGCTATTGGTCTTCAGCTTGGTAAACAGCAGTATGTCATCTGAGAAAGCCCACGTCCCCATAGCTCGTACTTTGGGTCATGGGGACTGGGGACTTCGAAACAGAAACAAACTATTTAACTACCAAGGTCTGTAAACCTTAGTTGCCGAGTATTGGGGACTTAAAGAAAAGTCCATCTATCAAAACCTACGATACTCGGTTAACCGAGTCTCAAAAGGAAATTGAAAGCAAGAGTTCAAAGTATCGAGAATAAGCTTATACGTAACACAAGTATCGAGATTATCAAAAGCCAGGGAAGGCAAAGAGTTATCATGAATTAACAAGCGTACAGGCGTAGTATCAGCATCAGTGGCGCACAGGAGCACCACAAAAATCATATCAGTCTTAAGAAAACGAAAAGCACTAGTAGCATCCTACTTGGCATCCTGAGAGCGATCTTCCGGGTCTAGATCTTGGACTTGCTCCTTGGCCTTGCCAGCAGTCTTGCTCGGGCTCTTCACATCTGGACGGACAGGCGGAGGCACGGCCGGTGTAGAGGTGGACGGCTTTGCGCCTAGCTCTGCTTCTCTCTTTGCGGCTTCTTCTTTCCTCCTGGCCAGGTCAGTCGACCATCTTTCCACCATATCAAAAGGAGGAGGTGCATCCACCAAAATAACTTTGCCCTCAGCGTCATAAGAACTCATGATCTTGTCCAGTTCCATTTTGTCGGCCAAGGTAGTGGCTGAGGAGCGTACAGCACGTTGAATATCTTTGAAGTCCTTGGGCTCAAACTTGGACCCGTCAGCTTTGAATTCTGGAAACCCGGATGTTACCTTGGCCGGGTCAAGCTTAGGAAAATAAGCCTTCGCCAGTGTAAGGGCCCGGGTCATTCCAATCCGGCAAGCTGAGCGCTTCATTATCTCAATCCACCCAGGCACCGTTGAGAAGGCCTGCATAAGATTATCTTCTCCCGGGTATACCTCAGAAGGCCACTTGATAGCATCCAGTAAAAGTTTAGTGCCGGCAAAAAATGTCCGAAGCACAGTCTTCAAAGTCTTAGCCTGAGTAATGGCATTCTCCTCCGGAGTAGCAAGGTTGGCACCTAAAATCGAAAAACACAAAGGCATATCAGTAATCTTGATTATCACAACGGCATGGTAGAGATACGCAAGTTAACGGCAAATAAAAACTTACTCAGTAAGATGCGGTAAGTGTCCGTGATCTGAGCCGACAAGTTATTCAGCGAAGATTGGGCAGCGTTGTACTTCTTCTTGTAAGTGGAGACATCTTTTTTCAGAGTCTTTACCTCTGCTTCAAGGGTCTCCCTACGCTCTACTTCAGCCTGTAAGAGCTGCTCAGCCTTAAGTAACGCTTCATCTGACTGAGTAATCTCTGCCTGCAAAGACCGGGCAAAGCTGTAAGCCGGATATCACGAGAGCATTTCCTCCGAGAAAATGATTACCGAAAAAATATTATGCGAAGTACCGAGAATAATTGCAAAAAAAATTATACTCGGAACTTGGGGACTAGTTGTATAATAAGGAGTATCAAGTGAAAGTTACCTGATGTGCTGCAGCTATACGTTCTAAAACAGTCCCTTCTGAAGCTTTCAAGGAGAGAAGAGCGCTCATCAGCTGGTTAAAGTCAGCGTTATCCGAGTTAGATGGCTCGGGTACCTGAAAAGTGGAAAAAGGAGCATTTCTTGTAACAGGAGGTGGCACCCGGGTTATCCGAATATCGGAGTTTGGTCCCCCTCCCGCGCTCGAAGCTGCTCCCGTTCCTTCCTCGCCTGCGTGCGAAGCAATGGGATACCCGGCATCATGCTTAGCCAGCTCCGGCGGCGAAGTTTGCTCGTCACCAGCGTCGTTAGCCGGCCTATTCTCGACTCGGACCTCAGTTTCCGTGCCCTCGTCGTCGCTAATGACAACTGTGGCTCTGCAGAAGGTGCAAGGATGCAGTTAGTCTTTGGTTGTGAAAAAAGTGGTAAAAGTTTGGCATAATGACAAGGAAAGAAGTTTACCCGGTGTTCACCGGGAAGTCCGAGGGGGAGCCGCCGCTAGACCCGGAAGAGACTGAAAAAAGGCAGGAAAGGTTCGGGGTTACGTTGCAAAGGTTAACCCGGAAAGAAATTGTGTTTACGATGAATACCAGGGTGTTGAACCGGGGGCGGCGAAGCGACCGGGTTAAGGGTCTCGCTACCCGGATGGTTCCGGGTTATGCGGCGCCTAGTCGTGGGTGGCTCCTTCAGTTATGATCAAAGGGGGAGAAAACGGGGTTAGCCCCGGAGTAAGGTTATGGGAACAAAAAAAAAAAAAAACAAGGAGTAGGGAGATGAAATAAAAACCTGGAGGGCTATCCTTTGAGATTTCCTCTTTGTTCCGGCTTTGGGGGTCGGTTCCGGCTCTTCCTCCTCGCTGGCGGACTTGTCCCTGCTGTCTTCTTCTTCTTCGTTTTGGCCTTCTCGTTCTGAAAAATATCCGAGTTATGGCATAAGGAAGAAGAAAAGGTGGGATTTAATACGTGCAAGGGATTGAATATGCACCTTCATCCGAGTTGGCGGCATCATCTTCCTCCTCCATATCTTCTGAACTAGGAGAGGTGTCGACTTTCCAAAAGTCATCATCGGCCTGAGGAAAAGACGCCAGGATAGTGATTAATATCGAGCCAAGAGAAGCAAATAAAAGTAAGCTGCTGGAAGTCAAAATCGAAAGATAGAAAGACTCACTGCGGGGGCGGGATTCTCGAGGGTGAAAGGTTCTAATCCGGCTATGCCCCGGATCACCTCGAGCTTCTCCGTTAAAAAACCTTTGATCATCTTGTTAATATCACCCGGAGCAAGGGTGCGGGTAGAGAATCGAATTGGGTCCGTGGTTTGACCCGAGTATTCACACATCAGCTTCTCACGAATGGAGTTCGGCTGAATGCGGAAGCTAACCCAGGCCTTCACCAGGTTTAGCCCGACGAGGCCTCGGGCGGACAAGATGGAGATCCTAGCTAACGAAGGCAAGATCGCCTCCCTGTCTGGTTCAGACGCGAAGGCGTTGAATTTCTCGGAGATGTCAAGTTGACCCTCCGAGTAACCCGACAACTTCTTCTCACCGGGTGGAGAGGTATCCTGGCAGTAGAAGTACGAAAGCTGCCAGTGCTTTACGTGGGAATTGAGAGAAATAGGAGGCATCAGGGAGTTCTTGCGGCGCTGGATAGAGACCCCGCCGCAAGTGAGAAGTGCGCCGTCGCCGCTTTCGCGACACGGCTTGCACTGAAAAAGTTCGACGAAGAGGGCTAGACTTGGCGGTGTGCACAAGTAAGATTCGGAAAGAACAATAAAATGGGAGATGTTCAAAATGGAGTTTGGACCTATATCGAAGATACGGAGGTTGTAATGGTCTAGGACGTCACGGAAGAAGGGGTGACCCGGAGGCCTAAAGCCCCGGGTCACATGTTCAACGAAGCATATTACCTCATTCGTCGCTGGAGAAGGCCGGGTTTCATTGCCTGGCACTCGCCAGTGGATAGACTCCTGTGGAGGTAGGGTTCCAAGCTCGACCAACTCCTCCAGCTTGGCCTTGGTGACGGAGGACTTCCCCCAATTGGCCGATATGGAGCTTGTGGATTTAGCCTTATTCGGCTGTTTCCCCTGCCTCTTGGGTGCCATGGGATTGACCTGGTAAAACATCGAAGGAAAAGACGTAAGGAACAAAAACTTGGAAGTTAGCAGGCAAGCAATTACCCGCAATTTGAACATAACCCGGCTACTGCCTCGCTGGGTCAAGAATGATTTATCCGGGTATCAAGTGACCTTACAAAATACATGGAGCTTTCCGTAAAAGCAAATGTTTGGAGGAGTTAGGGGGATGCTTATATGCTTATCATCTGCGAATGAGTCGGAGAAGTAAGATTTTCTGAGGAAGGAGAACAAGGGCGGAAATTTCAGATGGCCCGAGCTTAGATTGGGAATCCTATTTCTAAAAATTGTGACCAGATTAACGGTTACTGGAGTTAGGGGAGTAATATAAGCTATGAATCCTATCCATAGGAATGTTTATGGTAAGTATCAGTGAGTTAATCCGGCGCAGCCCGAGAAATTGCGGACCGCTCGATTCAGATCTAATTAGAGGAAGAACTAAGAAATTGCGGGGGTAAGTTGGAGGATGTAAGGGACTTACTGAAGGAGATTGGAGTAAGGCCTTGCGGAGACAGATGGCGCAAGATTCGTGTCCTTTCGTGGTCGTTGGCCGGCGAATCGGAGGCCTGACGGTGGATTCGGGAGCCGGTGCGGCTCGCGCGGCGGCGGAGCGCAAACGAAGGCGGATGGGCTCCGGCGAGATGCGTGGGGTTCCCGTGGTAGCGCTCTGCGAGCTTGAACTTGGGGAGAAGAGAAATGGGGAAAGTGAGCCGTTAAGGGTTGAGTTTGCCTCCTGGGGCTTATTTATAATAAACCGGGTGGAAAAGCTTATCCTAACGGGCGAAACCCGGGGGTTGCGGAGTAATAGTTGGACATTTTGAAATTTGAAGACGTGCTTTATGTGCACTTAGATATGGTCCCGAGAAAAGAGAAGGGGGGAGTCTCTTTCCTGGTATTAGCAATAATTATCGAAGAAGGTGCGAAGTCATGGAGTTCCTTACTAAAGCTCGAGTCTGGAAGATTAAAGGAGAACCCTTGAGGGAGAGCCGGGCTTTTACTTGGCTTCTTTGGTACCAGTCACGGCTATTCATCAGCGCGCTGCGCCCTGATTTTCATATGTTTGTGTCTTATATTTCTGTAGGGAATAGCCGGCGCTTCGAAGAGTAAATCTTGGAAGCCCAGGCTATTCTGGGGACTACTGATGAGGGGATAGTAACCCGGTATGCCGACTCTCAGGTGAAATCCGGCCCAAACGACGGATGGATCAAATCCGGCTAAGGACAAAGAAGCTTCTAGAAGGCCCAGGACTTGTAAGGATCGTAACCCGGATTGTGGGTTACGGTAAAGAAAGTTAGGGTTCGTATGAAGAGTTCGAATAGGACTCGAGAAGCGCTTTGTAAGGCAAGTCAAGGGGGATATGAGTACTATATAAACCAACCCCTGGGCTTCGCCTAAGGGAGATTCAAGTCATAACTGTAACACCTATTATCGAGTATCCAGTATAATCATATCGAGATCCGGCGAGTTGTTTTCCGGCTCTTAGATTGCTTTCCGCCATGTCTTCCTTCGAGCTAAACCCTCTCCCAAATACCTGTGTCGACTTGCCCCTAGATCAGTTACCCCCGGTAACATCTGCCGTGATTATCCCACGACAAGGTGCGACATGGCCTGCTGGTCGCATTGATGGAGGTGACGCAGGGGAGGTGCTGTCGAGCTCGGTGGTCGGCAGTAAGACCTCGCTATCTTCTCCATCGCTCTTTTCTCCTAATGGCCGAATAGAGCTTCAGGCGAAAGCTTGCATCAACATGGTCGGTGCCAACGACAACGACGCTTCTAGACGTCGTTCTGCGTCTAGTTGGCGTCGTTGTAGAGTCCTCCATCAGACCGACATGTGTGGACCTAATACCTCTTGGTGAAAGCCTAAGCTCCAGCGGGATCAGACGACGGCGAAGGACGCGTCACTACCTTGTTGGAGGCGTCGTCTTGAAGATTCTTAGCCCTCATGGCGCGGCTGGTTTCGTGGCTGGCAGTGCTGGTGTCTCTACTTTCACATGAGGCGGATGCCGCGGCGTCGGCCCTCGGATGTTGATGGTTCGCCGAGGCGGTGAACTCGTGATCCCACGCAGCAGCGGTCCTATTGAGCAGGGTCGTGCCCTTGCACGGGTTTGGGTGGCAACCTTGGGATGTGAGGACCGTGGATTCGTCGACTCAATTAGATCACCTCGAGGGAATTTGAAAGTTGATCAAGGTGCTACGTCGAGGCACCGGGCCAGGATTGGGCGCGATGTTGAGGTCTGCAGACGGTCATCTAGCAAGCTCTACGAGATGGCTGGGTCATGCTACGTTGCGGCTCTTGTGCAATTTTGGTGCCGAGTTGTATAAGCGGCGGCCCCGAGGCTGGAGGTGTGTATTAGTGGCGTTTGGTGGATCAGTATCGTGTGGACAACGGGTCCCCTCGCTCGTGCGGTTTTTGGGAAATATTTTCCTTATAAACAGGGCAAATGTATAGTTTGCACTTAGAATGAGGTTTTTTCTATGCCCCCCTCCCCACACGCACACACAACAAGCTGTGGGCAAGCTCTACCACTAACTGGGTCAACTCTATTCTATCTAATCGAATGATGATACAACCACCTTAAACTCAAAAAAGTGATACGCATACAATAAATCGTCGCAAGGACAATGACGCAATCAAGAAAACAAAATGTTTGTTTTCATTTCCTAGTCAGTTGTACTGACTGAGATCTTCAGCTAAAGCTGTATTTTTTTTTCATTTCTTAGCACAAGAAAATTTTATGATGTTGTTTGTCAAAGAATCCGGAAAAACGATGAATGTGAATATGAATCATGCAAAAAAAAAATAGTACGCTATTTCGACGCTAATAGCACGATACAACATATCTGAAGACTCCACACTAAATTTTAACACTTTTGCTCGCTATATCGCTATTCATGAAATAGCACGCTATATCACGCTGAAACATCATAACGTTATAGCACGCTAATTTTTTCAACCTCAGCCGAGACGACCGAGTTTTCCACCTTAGGAAGAAGAAAAAGTCGCTTCTTGTTTTCCGTGGCGATGAACAACAATCATGAAGATGACATCGTCATGTTTATAATTCCGAATAAGTAATTTTACTACGTATTGCCCTTTGGGATATTGACGTTATGATCTGGCCAACTAGAGACAAAGTTTGTATGTGGTTATGCAAATATTGGTTTCACATTTTTTTACTATATTATCTATTATTGTTGGAATTCTTTATTTTTTTAGAAATATTTGATAGTTTTTTCAAAACGCTATTTGATATAGCATGTTATTAGCACGCTTTACCGTCCATAGCATCTGGAGAAGGCTGCCGCTATTTCTCGTAGCATGCTATTTTTTTCCTTGATATGAATAAATTCTGATCTACCGTTAAGACCCCACTTGGCTCATCGTTTTTTAGTAAAAAGGGCCTAGAAATTTCCTGCCTCGACTATTTCCCGAGTCAGCACTTGGTTCGTATTTTTTTTTCGTCTGTGTTTTCCCTCTCTCATAACCGTTGCCGGATTCCACGGTAGGATCAGGAATTTTTCACGGACCAACCGTAGCCCTCCCCCAAATAGGGCGGCGGGGGGAGGGGGGGTATCGCTGGGTACAAGAAAACGGGGCCACGAAATTTTCCAAGAAGGGATATCTAAACGATATTCCAAGCGGGGTCTAAGCCTGCTCACAGTGAGAGTAACATAGGTGATAACATAAGTGACACATAGGCGTGACGTGAAACTTATTTAATGAGAAGAGAGGTTCTACTAAATACTGTAACATAACACGTTCCAAGTCAAGATGTGTCCATAGCCTAATAAATTATACTAGTATACGATACGCCCCATTGTGACTAGTCTAAGTGGTTGCACTCGCCCACACGCTGCAGCAGTTGACACCACGTACAGATCCAATGTTTAGGGCATCTCCAGCCGTGTTAACCCCCCAGCATAAAAAAATCACAAAAAGTAGAGAAAACGGCGCAAAATCAAAACTTGAGCGAGGTCATTTACCAGCCGTAGCCTATCCAAGCAGCGAAAATAGGGGGATTTTGCATGCAAAGTGGGGCAAAAGTAGCAGAGATAGGCATTTTTGCATGCAAAGTGGGCAAAAGTAGGAGAAAGATTCCCTTTTGCATGCAAAACGGCGCATTTTGTCCCAGGCTAAACCCAGCCCCTTGGGTTCGGCTTGGGTGTGCCGACGCTAAAACAACGACATTTGGTCTTCTGAGGGCTGACGGGTAGAATTCGGCGCTAAAACAACACAACGCTTTTTCACATATAAAGTTGCCCGGGGGCGTTTTGGGGGACGGCACCTGCAAGAATCCCAACTGGATGTGCCATCCTAGACCATGCAACAGTCATGCCTATCGAGACCCCACAGTCACTAATTGACAATACGATGTCGACCATGCTAGCAAGAGCTGTTGTTATTACCTTTGGACGCTATCAGATAAGCGAACATATCAAAGTGTCACGCACGTAGTACGTACGTACTCATGCAGAGAAAAAGACAACGGAAAAGATAATCTTAACCTCGTCTTGCCACGTACCTAACTGATCCACAGTAGATGACTACGGATGCATGCCGCTAGCGACGAGGTCGTATCACTTGCGTCCGATCCTATGTGGACACCAAAACAACCAGCTACTAATTTATATATATTCTCAATTAGGGCATCTGCATTTCTTTTTTCCCAGAAGAATCAACTACGGGGACCCACAGCGTACACTCACGTACTCCTAAGGGACACCGCGTTGATACGATATCAGACAACACGTACGTCCAGATTTCCGGACATGGGTCAATCAACACAGAAGCGTATGCACAATCCCGATCGATCGGACCATAACCTGTCGAGATGCGCGGCTGATGGAAATCGGCCGATGGTTACACCGAAGACGACAATTACTCAAGGGCAAAAAAAAAGGTAACATGCCCGATTAATAGGTATGGATGGTGTAAACCACAAGAGGATTTTATTAAGCTGAATGTTGATGCTGCCTTCATAGAAAACATGGGGTCTGGTGGTTCGGGAGCAATTCTTAGGGACCACTTGGGCTCGTTTATTGCATGTGGGCGTAGGAGGCTTCCATATGTTGATGATGCTTCTACGGCGGAAGCAATCGCACTGAGAGATGGCCTCCTTTTAGCTGGACAGGTTGGGTGCAACAGATTGATTGTCGAAGCAGATTGTGCGGAGGTGATATAGATTATGCAGAATGAGGGGAATTCTCTTGGTTCAGCGGCAGCAATTTATGAGGAATGCACGTTTCTCTGCAGGAATTTTACGACTGTGAGATTCCAGCACTGTCCTAGGGAGGCTAATGAGGCAGCACACTGCTTAGCTAGGGATAGTGGTGATTCGTATGAGGTTTGGCATGGTGATCCTCTTGATAGTATCTTACATGTAATTGCAAACGATGTAACTATTATCTGAGCAGCAAGTTCTCGCACTCTTTTCCTTACCAGGGTAGCTGGAAGGATCTTATTCTCAAAAAGACGACAACATGACCGGTCGATCTTCGGATCGAATCAGGCTATTCATCTGGCCTAACATTTTGATTGCAGCCGCTTGATCCAGTTGGTGCACCTACGCCGTACGTGGCGGGGCAGAACGGACGCCGACGCATGGCAGATCGGCAGGGACGGTGAGGAGCATGCCGGTCGTGTGGGGCCTGCAGGCGGCGGCGCGAATAGAGGGCTGCCATGGCGGTGCTCGTCGGCAGCGCTCGGGGCATCGGAGCTGGAGGAGAATCCGCCGCCCTTGTTCTCTAAGGGTTTCTACGTGGGCTCGATGTGAGCGAGGTGGGCAGTCCTACATATCTCATATAAATTGGACTCTTACCCATGGACACCCACGAATAAAATTATGTAGGCTTGGGTAGTGGGCTCCACGAGAAGCCTACTCCCACCTGCATCCTGAGACATATGTGTCATCATCCCACTTGCTGGGTTGAATTAACGTCCAGCTTTGTCACATGGAGAGGGCGGCGGACATACACTACCTAGTCGGTATGTATAATCTTCTTAGTTAGGTATGAGAGGGAGTATATTTAGCAAAATTATAACGGTGAGTATGGGTCTAGGCGAGGATAAAATCTTGACTGTTCATAGCTTGGAAATTGGTGAGGTAATTGTGTATAGTACTCAAAATTGAATTTTCTTTCCTCCCAATGAGTATATTAAACTAGTATTCGGTTCAACCATTAGTGACTAGTCCACACGAAGTTTGAGAATCCAAACCATCCATTTAGTGTGCAACTTCCCATGAAAATTCTGCCCACTTTTCCCCTTTTTATATGAGGTTGCTTTCGAGGTGGAGGGCGAGGAGATTGTTTCTAGGTCCGAGATTGTTTCTAGGTTCTGAGCATATGCAGGACAGGGGTGGTGTTTTCACCTCTTGTGCAGCGAGCTTTTGACTCTGTTCGTGAGGAGCTCCAGTTGCGCTTCGTTCATCAGGACGTGTTGCTTCCTGTTGATGATATGTATAGCATTGCTTCTGTTGATGGCGTGGTCGAGGGGCATGATGGTGATGTGAGGATGGATGCTCCTGGTGATGGCGGTGAGCTACCGGACAGGGGCATGGACTTTGGGGAGCATGTGTGCAGCGACTTGGAGTTCGTTTCTGGCGCACATGATCAACTCCTTCTCATAATTTAATTTTTCTTAGTAAATCATTAAATTCTGCTAACATTGATGGGGAGAAATCTTTGGTTTTACGGCGGGCTTCAAATTTGTGTGAGGATTTTAATATGGATGAGAATGAGGGTCTGGAGAATCATTTGGATTCGTGTATCCAGAGTGTGGTTGTCACACGATCCCGAAAGAAGAAGCTGAGTGCAGGTAGAAAACCTCCAAGGAGTGCTATTATAAAATCTTTAAAGCGGAAAACATAATGAGAGGATTGTTTTGGAATTCGGACGGTTTGGGTGACACTTCAAAACATTTAGCAATTTAGGAGGCTGTAAAGGAGCATAAGTTGGACTTGTGGTCTTATTGGAGACTGGGAGGTCCAACTTTATCTCTCATTTCTTAATTTTTTTGGCTGGGGGGCAAGGAATATAATTGGTATTGTTTACCTCCGCATGGGAGATCAGGTGGTATTTTGGCTGGTTTTAATAATGTGACCTTTGCAGTCCAGTCAGTTCTTACGAGTGACTTTTGTGTCAAATTCCATGTAAAATCGAAGGAAGATGGTTTCATTTGGTCAATTGTGGTTGTCTATGGGTCAGCCCAAGATGAAAAGAAACCTGAATTTCTATCGAAGTTAGTTCGTATTTGTGATGGGAAGTCACTACCCATGTTGGTGCACAGGTAGAAAAAAGGCCTTCCATACGCCCCCATTAGTCCCCAAACTTCGCGCCCCGTGACTAAAGGGGTTTTAGTCCCGGGTCGCGAGGAGACCCGCGACCGAGGGTCATGCCTCGTGGGTTGGGAAACGCGTGGAGTCGCGTGGAGGGCTTTAATTCCGGTTGGCGTCGCCACCCGCGACTAATGGTTCCCGGCCGCTGGGCTCCCTGCCTTTAGTCCCGGTTGTCCTGGCCACCCGGGACTAAAGATACAAACTGCTCGCCTCCCGCGCGGCGGTTTATTTCGCGAGCGAGAGGCAGAAGGGTGCCATTGCTACAGTGCGCACCCGAGTCTATGTTTCTTCTTCTCTCTTCTCTTCTCTTCCCTCTCTTCGATCTTCCTCCACCAAGCACCATGGCTGAAGTTTGGAATAGATATGAAGTGCCCACACCATGCGGCAAAAGTCTGGACGTGTGCTACACCAACAATTGCGAGAGGCTCCCCGGTTGTCTTGCGCATTTGACCGAACTCTATTTTTCCTCTCCCGACGAACACCGGTTCTTCGGGCTTGATCTCGAGTATACGACGGATCAACGGGATGTTGCCGTCATCCAGATTGCGTTAAAGGAGGCAGTATTGGTCTTCCAATGGTCAAGGTAACGCACACGTACAATCTTGCATCTTTGATTTGTTTGTTGCATCTGAAGAATACATGTGTTGCAACATATCTAACACGTATCAAATTTTTGTTGTTGCAGTAGTTCAAAGCATTCTCCGGCACTTGTTGATTTTCTTGTCAACAAGGGGTATGACTTCTGCAGCGTTGACATCACGCAAGACCGTCAGAAGTTGATGCGCTTGGGTATTGTGATACCTGAAGATCACTACATTGATCTTCAGGACCTTATCCATTTTGATGATTTGAATGGGCCCAAGACCGGGATGGCTCCCATGGCAACTGCCTTCATCCACGAGGGCTACGATACCATGAAGTCTCGTTTCCCCTCAAGGAATCATAGGTATTGGGGGAAGACCCCACTGGACTGGACCAACGTCAAGTATGCAGCCATAGATGCATACGTTTCGTACGAGTTGTTCCGCATCTACTCGACGGAGCTATAGATTTATGCGTTCGATATATGCATGTAATGGATATCTTAGTATGTAATGGATATCTTAATTAGTATGTAGCTCTTGAAGCATAGCTTGTATTGTGAGACTTATGTTTGTGTTATGTGTGATCGTAAGACTCTATGTTATGAATGTGATATGATTGTGTTCTATTCACTTGTCTTTTGTTGTTCATAAAACTATTTTTGCAAAGTTAAATGTCTTGGAAAAATTTGCAAAGTGTTGCAAAGTGTAATGGATATTATTTCTATATTAATTCCTAGCTATACTATTTCTATATTATGTCAAACACACATTTCAAAACAAACAAACAAAAACACATGAAGAAAACAAAACAGAAAAACTACAGTTTCTATATATCTGTTCACCAAAAATTAATCCAAGCCAGTAAAACATATATCTAGTCAATACTAAAACTAAGACCCATGATCTAAAAATGAAAATCTACAGTAGCATTATGAATAGATTCTACAGTAAAATGCTCATCAGTGATAGTGGAAGTTAAACATTCATAATATCATCAAAGTATCATCAAAGTGAATTCGTGTGGTTGTCACAATTAGTGAAGCACATGTTTTAGTCTTAGTTGTTTCTTCTAG
The DNA here is from genome assembly GCA_028641055.1 of Alopecurus myosuroides. Lineage (NCBI taxonomy): Eukaryota > Viridiplantae > Streptophyta > Magnoliopsida > Poales > Poaceae > Alopecurus > Alopecurus myosuroides. The sequence continues at coordinate 330,267,229 of CM054061.1, forward strand.
GAAGGAGCCATGAATAGGTATAGTCAAGTAAATGACTGCACAAGATTGATTAAGACATAAAGTAATTAATTAGTTTTATTTTCTGAATTTTTTGATATATTTTTTGTATTTTTAAGATTTTAAAATGAATTAGTATTATTTTTCTTAATTTTTTTATATATTATTTGTATTTTTAAGATTTCAAAATGAATTAGTATTATTTTTCTTAATTTTTTGATATATTATTTGTATTTTTAAGATTTTAAAATGAACTAGTATTATTTTTCTTAATTTTTAGATATATTATATGTATTTTTTAAGATTTAAAAATGAATTAGTTTTATTTTCTGAATATTTTGATATAGTAATAGTATTTTTAGAAATAATACAAATTAAAAAGTTAATGTTTATTTATTTATTCAAAATTATTAATTACATCATTACTTTTGTTTATTAGAAGATTTATTTGAAATTCAAACAATAAAGAAATGTGTGTGACGCCCCGAGATCGGACACTATGCAGATTTCAGCATTCCCGCCAAATTCCACATAATAACCGATTCCAGGTTGACACTTGTGATAACATTACAATAGTTCACGAATAATCCACAATTACAGCAGAGACAGATAGATACAAGATGACTCAAACGAGCCAGTGTTACAACTGATACATTACAAAGATCCAAATAACAGCGGAAGAAACAAACGTCCGGCTACGGACAAGACCCAAATTGGACTAAGAGTCCTGAAGATAACCGAGAGCGTCCAATCCCTGCCCAGGCCAAGCCGGAGGGATTCCCAAGCTAACGTCGTCAGACTTCAAACATGTTGACTGCAATTTGGAATTTGCAGCCACGAAAGAGATTCGTGGGTCAGTACGGTTAAGTACTGGCAAGGGGGATAAAACCCATACTCACAAGATACCGGCGTAGCCAGTCATCACAAGATACAAATACTTTAGGCTCAACGGAAAGGAAGGGGTTATTGCAAATAAGCGACAACAGGCTGCACTAACCAACTACAGAGAGATACTACCACTTCCGGCTAACAGAAAGAAGATAAGATCGAGTATTGTAACCAACTGAAAGATAACTTCAAACAAACCCATCCTAGATCTCGCCCCTTATCCGAAGAAGCAATCCGAGGATAACTCACACAGTTGAATTAATGATGGTTCAGATTATTGTGTCAATAAGCCTATTACTAGTCAAGTTGTTAATCTTTGGGTGAAAAATTGTTAATCATTAGGTTTAAGTTGTCCTGAGTACTTGTTAGCCAGTACTTTCACCAAGTAATCCATAACCGCGGAAAACACTGCTTCTCGAGAAGATTATCCCTGCAGGGTTGCACCAATTTAGCCGTACACGCAAGAATAACCCGCCAGATGGGGAGCTAACCCACCAAGCGAGGTACTCTACACAACCAACCCTTCTTCGCATCAAGCCCAAAGCACCGCGTGCTGTGCGTGCGCGGCTAATCGAGCCCCCGAAGAAAAGGAGGACCCTCATAGCACTGGAAGACCACGCCGCCCTAAATGCCGACTACAAAAGTTCCACCCTGGCGCCAAGGGTTCGTACCTGCATATGATGCAGCAAATGGAACACCCGAACTAGTACGGCGATTTGGACGAGATGCGAATCGAGTCAGTTGAGGGGGGCGCCCATACTCGCTTCCCACATGCGGGTAGTGCGCTCATCATGGATCAGTAGACAAGACCCTTTTCCTAATTAGGGGGGTCGACACTAGCAGGCCTCGAAACCACAAAGGGCCTCCTGCCGGTGCCTTATCATCAAATTTATTATTAAACAATTAACAGTAGCATGATTGATTGATTGATTAAACATCGAGCCCCCAGAACATGATGAAGTAATAACAGAAAGTAACGGGTAACAGACTCGAGCAAAACAACCCTAAGCATGATAGTAAGACACGGGCAACAAGCAATGGTTATAGGTATGGAGGTGAGGCAATATCAAGGTTAAGGGATTCATGTGATGGGTTCGTAACAGAAACAACTACCACTAAGGCTAGCAGAAAAGAACAACGGAAAGAATCGGTAACAAGTGATGAAAGGCAGCCATATGGCAGCAAGTGAGTATACTTGCCTGAGATCCCGCAAGGTAGCAGAACTTGTCGTTGCTCACATCATCTCAACGTCCTATCCGGGAAGAAGCAACGAACCTCGAACAAACACCGGATGCAACAGTTACTACTACGGCAAAAGATCCAGCATGATCCTATTTTATATGCATGACATGGCAAGATGCAACAGGGGAAACAACTTAAGCAATTTAATAGGAACCGGAGTCCGGAGAAATAGGAATTGGTTCAAGTTGTTTAGCTAACCATCAATTTAATTGTTATTTAGCATGGCAACAATGGAATAGATGAGTTAGGCAATTTAAATGGAAGGGGGCAACAGCTGGAAATAATTAGCCCACACATTCCATATGTTGTCATATAGGTGAACATACATAACAAGATCTAAAATGCACAAGATAAGATGCAAAAAGAGATATGGATGGCATGAACATATTCCTTGCAATTTTCTGATTGGAAAACATATTTTATTTGTTTGATTTGGAATTAAAATGAATTAGGTATGAATTTTGGCAATTTAAATTGCATTAAATAGGAGGTGAAACAATTATTCAAATTAATTGTTGTAAACCAGAAAACAAAGTTGATATCCAAGTGTGGCATGTGATTTTGGATGAAATTCATGTTTTGGGTATTTAATTTGGAGCAACCATTTGAAAGGTATTATGTATGCCATTTAATTAACCAATTTAAGGATTATTAAATAACAGTAATTTTAATTGCCCAAATTGCAAAACAAAGTTGATAAACAGAAAGTACATTGAATTAGGACTGAAAAACATATTTGATTTGTGTGATTTGAATTAATTATGAATTAATTATGGAATTAACCAATTTTGAGATGACTTGCTTAAATTTGAAATTTGAAACAATTTGAATTGTTCAAAACAGAAAACAAATGCTTTGAATAGGTAGATAATTAAATTTGGGTCAAGATGCATATTTTATTTTTATTATTTGGACTTAGGAAATAAAAGTTATTAACATTTCATTTCCAGGGACCAAACTGCAAGGAAAAAGGACTTAGATGGGAGCAGGAATTTCATACAGGTCCCTGGGGTGTTTTTACACCCAGCGCAACCTAGCCCGGGGTCTCTGCGGCGCGGGCCCGTGCCCAGGTGGAGGCCACGTGGGCGTGGGTGGAATCCACGGAGCCACCGCGGTCAATGACCAGCGGGGCCCGTCCCTGCGTGCGCGAAATAAAAGGGAAAAAGGCCTGCGGCCGAGGGGATTCGAACCCAGCTCGCGGGGTGCGCGCGAGGGCATCGCTACCAGTGCGCTGTGTCTGTTCGATTGTTTATACAGTCCACGGTCTGAATAAAAGGAGAACATCGAACTTAACTGAATCTTTGGACATAACCAAAGTGCAGGCTTTCAACCGCGGTTCAGAGAAGATCTTCGGTGGCTGCTGTTGATCCGCGCGGGTTGGGGTGACCTCGCGGATGTGGCAAAGCAGCGAGGCGTGCTGGGGTTGCGGTTGGAGGTGATGCGGTTGTTGGTGTGTTTCTGCATCGTGCGAGCGAGCCAGAAAAAGATTCAGAGGATGGACCGGACGTCCATGGCGCCAAGGAGGAAAAACAGAGGAGAAGGGCGGCGATTTGGAGCGTTACCTCGCGTTGGCGCCTTCGGAGATCTTGGTGAGGGAGGGTTGCTTGTTCCATTCCCGGGAACAGATCCTCCTCGAGGTGATCAGATCGGTTGGAGCTAGGGGATGGCAGTGGTGGTTCAGCTCTGTTGATGTTCAGAAGAACAGAAGGCTCGGGGGGAAGAGGGAGAGGAGTTGGCGGCGCTGGGAAGGAGCTAGCTAGGGTTTCTAGGGGTCTAGGGTAGAGGGGAATACTTAAGGAGAGCTGGTGCTTGTACGGCATGGCATCCACGGGATGGGGATCGATCGGATGGTTGTTCTGGTGTTCGTACAGGTGACGTGGGGTTGGAGGAAGAAGACAGAAAAGAGGGGGGTATGGGCCAGAAAAGGAGGAAAGGAAATGGGCTGGGGGAGAAAGAAAGAAAGGAGTGGGCTTTGGGAAAAAGATGATGGGGCTGCCCTCTCTCCTCCCCTTTTTTTTTTGCTTTAGATTTTTCCTATTAGTTGATTTTTGTAAAGAATAAAAGAGGGGTAGAAAAGGGTTAGGGTTTAATTTTTTTTTGGACTTATTTGTGATAATTCCAAAACAAATAATTAAGGCAAAAGTTAAACATTGTTTCACAATTTTGGATATTTAATTTGGTTCAAAGGTTTTAGGTGAAATTCAAACAATGTTTGATTTGGGAAATTTTGGAAATAGGCAAATTCCATTTAATAAGTTCAAACCCTTATGCAAACATTATTGAAGAAATTTGTTTTGCAAGAATTTAATTGTTAAACCTCAATTTGGATCATAACAACTATGATTTTATTTGAAATTCAATTTGCCATTAGGGTTTTGATAACAGGGAAAATTTCATTAACAAGCAATTGGATTAAAACAACTTCAAATTATTGAAAAACAATTGAGTGATTTAGTTTGCAAGTTTGAAACTGGAAAGTTTTGAGCAAGGGTGAAAGTTTAAATTGTTCTGAATTTTCAGTTGTGATGCAAACATGGTGCAATGCAATGTGATGCCTATGATGCAAGCAAAAGGAAACAAACACTTTCCTATAAGGGTAACACCCCAGGTGTTACAATGTGGCATCGACCAACATGGTAATAAGATTGATATGATACTACTATCACATACATGCGTGCGAAACACTTGGATGCGGGACGGGAGGGAACTCGGAAGTTAAGCGTGCTAGTGCTAGAGTAGTGGGAGGATGGGTGACCGAGCGGGAAGTTTAACCACGAGTAAGTAATTTGACTAGAGATAATCTTAGTTAGACACTAAGCAAATAATACATATTCTGAAGAAAAAAAAGGAAGTGAAAAAAAGGGAGTGAAAAAAGGGAGAGAAAAATTGGTGTGAAAATAATTAGAAACCCAAATGAATTAAGGAAATAAACGAAATAAAGTTTAGTCCCGGTTCATGTGGCCAACCGGGACTAAAGGTCCTCCGACCCCCGGCTCCGCCACCCGCCCACGTGGCCGGGCCTTTAGCCGCGGTACGTAAGCGGCGCGACTATAGGGGGGGGGGGTCTTTAGTCGCGCCGAGCTAGTCCCGGTTGCGCGGCCGGGACTACTAGCCCTGGCGAACCGGGACTATAGGCCTATTTTCTACCAGTGGTGGGGGTTGAATTTAACATTATTCGTAGACGAGGGGAGAAAAATAATGATAACTTCAATCCTCCTTGGCCTTTCATTTTTGATGCTATCATCGAGAGTATGGAACTTTCAGATCAACAATATACTTGGGCTAGTAGACGGCCAATCCCAACTTATGAGAAATAGGCTAGAATTCTTTCTAGTTGACTGGGAGCAGAAATATCTGTTGGTAATGGTACATGCGCTAACTCGTACGATGTCTGATCATGCGCCTTTACTCATTGACTCCGGAGATCCAGCTCATATAGGAAATTCACCGGAATTTTCCTTTGCACTGTAGACTCAATATTCTTTTTAATATAAAAGCCGTGTGCATCGCTCTGATGCAGAGGCTGGGTTTACCATTTCAAAAAAAAATTAAACACTTGCTTCGTCATCAATAATAGATAATATAGGGACGAGTCAACTCGACGACCTCCTTAATCTGCTCTCGAAGATGCTGGCCGGTGGCTGTAGCCAAGTTCACCGCAGCCTAAACGACAACAAATTAAGGCGAGACTTCATCGCGCCCACTCTCCCACGATTCTTCTCAAGCTCGGCATCGCCAAGGCTTTTGACTCGATGAGTTGGGACTACCTCCTCGACGTCCTGCAGCGTCAGGGTTTTCCGGCCAGGTGGCGTGCGTGGATGGTCATCCTTTTCTCCACCGCTTCATCTCGTGTCCTCCTAAACGGCATCCCTGGCTTGGAGTTTATGCATGATCGTGTATTAAGATAAGGGGACCCTCCAGCTCGCCACCGAGGCGGGCCTCCTCCAACCCATCCCTGACAGCTTGGACTCTCTGCGTGTGTCTCTCTATGCAGACGATGCGGCCAGTTTTTTGGCACCCAAGGAAAATGACATCACAAACCTCGCCTCTACCCTGCATCATTTTGGCGAGGTCACGGGCTTGGTCACGAACATCACAAAGAGCTCCATCTCCCCCATCAGGTGCTCTGATACTGATCGGATCCTATCTTGGCGGTTTTCCCGGCGACCACCGCTCAGTTCCCCATAAAATACCTGGGACTGCCGCTTTCCCTTGGGATACTTTGGCGCGCTGACCTGCAGCCATACATTGACAAGGCGGCATCGCGCCTGCAGCCGTGGAAAGGAAAGTTCATCACCAGAGCGGGTTGCTCCGCCCTCGTAAAGTTGGTCCTCTCTTCCATGCCTATCTTCCTTCTGACTCCGATAACGGCTGACAAACGCACCCTCAAGGCTTTCGACAAGCTTCGTCGGGGCATGCTCTGGAGCTGTAGAGACACCGTCATTGGCGGGAAATGCAAAGTAAGCTGGGACAAGGTGTGTCGCCCAAAGAAGCTCGGAGTGCTCGGGATTCTAAGCCTTGAGAAATTCTCTAGGGCTCTCCGACTACGCTCGCTTTGGCACGAATGGGCTTCCCCTCATAAGCCCTGGGTTGTTTCTGAAACGCCCAATGATTGCTCTGACCTGAAACCTCGTCTGCGTTGCTACCTCGGTTACCATTGGTGAGGGCCTCAAAGCTTCGTTCTGGGGATCGTCTTGGCTGGACGGCCTGCCTCCCAAGGTTATTTCCCTGGATCTCTTCAAGGCCTACCACCGCAAGAACAGGAATGTCCACGACGCCCTCACGGACCACACTTGGATCTCCGACATGAACGTGGAAAACTTTTCCACTGACGACATTGAGCAGTTCATTCATCTATGGGGGCTTACCCAGGATACTACTGCCCCAACTCCTGGGACAGATGACTCCATTACATGGACTCACACAGCAAGCAGAATTTACACTGCTAAGTTTACCTACGCTGTGGAGTTCATTGGCATCTCCATCGTCTGGAAACCATGCCCCCCCCCAGAAATTTGGACTTCGGACCGTCTTGCCATCAGGTGTTGGCCGCATCAGCCATCTTGCCAGCTATGCCGCCGCGAGCCGGAGACGGCAAGACACATCCTCTTCAAATGCCGCTACTCCAAGCGGGTGTGGGCTGACGCCGCCATCCGGCTCAAAGGCCTAACCCTCTTGTAGAATCTTGGATCTGATAGGTCAACACACTAGTGGAAAGAACCCCTCTCGTCCAGGGGGCCAGGGGGCAGCTGTCCCGGTTGCAACCGAATCCGGGACAAATGCCATGCTTTGGTCCCGGTTCGTGCGCCCGGGGCAACAGGAATCGCCTGGGGGCATTGGTCCCGGTTCGTGGGGGACATATCGGTCCCGGCTCGTGCCACGGACCGGGACCAATGCCACGTGGCACGCGCATGAACATTTGTCCCGGTTCAGTCCACGAACCGGGACCAATGCCCCCCTTCCCCTATATATACTGCCCCAGCCCCTCCCCCCTTCCATATTTTTTTTTGCTTGTAGGTATGAGAGAGTGTGGTGTTAGTGTGTTTTATTTTACTATGCACACGAGGTGTTCGACGAAATTCCCGAGCCGCACATAAGCTCACTGAAAATGGTATCTTCGACCGAGGTTAACAAACTTATCTTTTTCATCTGTAACTGATACATAAAAAAGTAGTATTTGTCGTATTAATATGTTATTGTAATGTATTTTGATAAACTTAATTATACGATGCAGCTGGATGCACGGCAGCGATGGATGTATGGTGACCGACGCACTTCCGAGTATATGGCAGGCCTGAATGCATTTCTTGCTGTAGCTCAGGCGAACAAAGATAATGGCTTCATGTGTTGCCCATGTGTTGATTGTCGGAACGTCAGAGAGCACTCTTCCGAAAGAATCATTCACGGCCATCTACTTCGGAGAGGTTTCATGCCCAGCTATAATTGCTGGACGAAGCATGGAGAAATTGGGTTGTGATGGAAGACGATGAAGAAGAAGAAGAAGATCCTTTGTTCCCTGAATACGATGATACTGCAATGGAAGAGAATGGAGAAGAAGGAGGTGATCAAGAACATGCATCAGAAGAGCCCGATGATGATCTTGGCCGAGTTATTGCTGATGCAAGGGAAGACTGTGAAAATAAATTGGAGAGGTTGAAGCTGGACAACATGTTACAGGATCACAAAAAATTGTTGTACCCAAATTGCGAAGATGGTAGCACAAAGCTCGGTACCACACTGGAGTTGCTGAAATGGAAGGCACAGAACGGTGTGACTGACAAGGCATTTGAGAGTTTACTTCAACTAATGAAGCCAAAACTTCCAAAGGATAACGAATTGCCTGAGAGTACGTACGAAGCAAAGAAATCTCTCTGCCCTCTAGGATTAGATATGCAGAAGATACATGCATGCATTAATGACTGCATCCTCTTCCGCGGTGAGAAGTACGAGAATTTGGATGAATGTCCGATATGCACTGCACTGCGGTATAAGATCAGAGAAGATGACCCTGGTGATGTTGACGGCGAGCCCCCCCGTAAGAGGGTTCCTGCTAAGGTGATGTGGTATGCTCCTATAATACCACGGCTGAAACGTCTGTTTAGAAACAAAGAGCATGCTAGGTTGTTGCGATGGCACAAAGAAGACCGTAAGAAAGACGGAAAGTTGAGGCACACCGCCGATGGATCGCAGTGGAGAAAGATCGAGAGAGACTTTCCAGACTTTGCAGGAGAGGCGAGAAACTTATGGTTTGGCCTAAGTACAGATGGCTTTAATCCTTTTGGGGAGCAGAGCTCCAGTCATAGCACTTGGCGTGTAACTCTATGTATGTACAACCTTCCTCCTTGGTTGTGCATGAAGCGCAAGTTCATTATGATGCCAGTTCTCATCCAAGGCCCGAGGCAACCTGGCAACAACATTGATGTGTATCTAAGGCCATTAGTGGAAGAACTCTTACAATTGTGGGGCAAACCAGGTGTACGTGTGTGGGATAAGAACGAACAAAAGCCATTTGACCTACGGGCGTTGCTTTTCGTAACCATCAATGATTGGCCTGCTCTTAGTAACATTTCCGGACATACAAACAAGGGATACAATGCATGCACACACTGTTTAGATAATACTGACAGTGTTTTTTTGGATAAATGTAAAAAGGTTGTATACCTGGGGCATCGTAGATTTCTTCCGATCAAGCATCCCGTAAGAAAGAAAGGAGGGAAGCATTTCAGAGGTGAGGCAGATAACCGGAAGAAGCCTGAGCTGCGTAGTGGTAATGATATATTCGATATGGTCAAGGACCTAGAAGTAATCTTTGGTAAGGCTGCTGGCAGCCAACCAGTTCCGTACGGCCCTGATAAGCGCGCACCCATGTGGAAGAAGAAATCTATATTTTGGGAGCTACCCTATTGGAAAGTTTTAGAGGTCCGGTCTTCGATCGACGTGATGCACGTGACAAAGAATCTTTGTGTCAATCTGCTATGCTTCCTGGGCATGTATGGGAAGTCCAAAGATACGCCAGAAGCACGGGAGGACCAGCAACGTATGAAAGACCCAAGCAACAAGCACACAGATAGGCTCCATTACTTAAGCAGCTACGCTCTTACTAAAGCAGAGAAGGAAATATTCTTTGAAGTCCTTTACAGTATCAAGGTTCCGTCTGGCTTCTCGTCGAATATAAAGGGAATAATAAACATGGCAGAGAAAAAATTCCAAAACCTGAAGTCTCATGACTGCCACGTGATTATGACGCAGTTGCTTCCGATTGCATTGAGGGGGCTTCTACCGGAAAATGTTCGAGTACCCATTGTGAAGCTATGTGCATTCATGAACGCAATATCTCAGAAGGTAATCGATCCAGAAAGTCTGACAAGATTACAGAGGGATGTGGTCCACTGTCTTGTTAGTTTTGAGTTGGTGTTCCCACCATCCTTGTTCAACATTATGACTCATCTCCTGGTTCACCTATGTGAAGAGATTCATATTCTTGGTCCGGTATTTCTACACAATATGTTCCCCTTTGAGAGGTTCATGGGAGTCTTGAAGAAATATGTTCATAACCGTGCTAGGCCAGAAGGAAGCATCTCGAAGGGATATGGAACAGAGGAGGTCATTGGGTTCTGTGTTGACTTTATTCCTGACCTTAAGACAATTGGTGTTCCTGAATCGCGGCATGAGGTGAGACTGAGGGGAAAAGGAACGCTGGGAAAGAAAACAATGATACCTAGGGACGGGCATTCTTTGACCAAAGCACACTACACAGTTCTACAAAATTCTATGTTCATGGCTACGTATCTCGAGGAACACATGAATATTGTACGGTCTGCAAACCCGGGGAAGGATGACTCATGGATTAAACGCGAACACATGGAGACTTTTGGAAGTTGGTTGCAAACACGTCTTATAAATGACACCACTGTTGAAGATCAGCTATACATGTTGGCAGGGTCACCATCTTCGACTATTGGGAGTTTTCAAGGCTACGAGATAAATGGGAATACATTTTACACGAGCTCCCAAGATAAGAAGAGCACCAACCAAAACAGTGGTGTCCGCTTTGATATAACAAACGAGAATGGAAAAAATGACACATACTATGGTTACATAGAGGAGATATGGGAACTTGACTATGGACCTTCTTTTAAGGTCCCTTTGTTCAAGTGCAAATGGGTCAACCTGAATGGAGAAGTGGTAAAGGTAGACCCGCTTTATGGAATGACAACAGTGGATCTCAACAATATTGGTTACAATGACGAACCATTCGTCCTAGCCAATGATGTGGCTCAGGTCTTCTATGTGAAGGACATGTCTTCCAGACCGAAGAAAAGAAAAAATAAGGAAACAAATTCATCATACGATGAGCCGAAGCGTCACATAGTTCTCTCAGGGAAAAGAAACATCGTGGGAATCGAGGACACGACAGACATGTCAGAAGATTATAATAAATTTGTTGAAATTCCACCCTTCACAGTGAAAGCTGACCCCACCATCCCGTTAAATAATGAAGATGCTCCATGGTAACGGCCGAAGCGATCATAAGCAAGGGACACGAAGAAAATTCAGAAGACTAGATAGGGATGTTGTTGGTGATGTGTAATAATAAACGTGGAATACATGATCATAGTTCTTATAACGCAGTATGAACAAGATTTTGTTAGCCAAAAGGATATTTATACATATTCTGTGATTATGAATGGAGTAGGTGCAAGTTTGACCAATAATTTGTATTGATCGGTCAAAAGCTGGCAAGCATTGAGTGCTTGACAACTATGACCAGCCTGACTTCATTATTGCAGGATTATAACTACTTTCGAGATGTAGTATGTGTTGACACACGGTATAGAACAAGTGATTATGGCAGGCCTCTATTGTTATTCATTGGAGTTAACCACCATAAACAGCCGAAAACAGTTTTGACTGACTGCTTTACATCGATAGGGGATGCAGTTGCTTCTGCTTGGCCAGGGACTGTCCACCGCTCGGATATATATCAAAATGCAACGAAAGTATTAAGGGATATATTGCACTGTTCGGAAACTTTCGCTCATGATTTTAGTAGGTCTTGGCGAAGTACAATCTGAAGGATAACGAGTGGCTAAGTAGATTGTATGAGGATAGAGAAAAATGGGCTTTGCCTTATGGGTGTCATATATTCTGCGCAAATATTGCAGTCACACTTCGAAGTGATAGCAGGGATACCATCCTGACAGATATCCTTAAAACAGAAATAGAGCTTCGCTACTTTTTTAACAGATATGATAAATTTTTGGAGGAGAAACGTCTCCCCCGCTCGACCGCCCGTCTCTGCTTTAAGTCTGATGCTCCCGCTGAGTCTTGCCGCGTACACGGAAGTTACTATGTTTTCAAGCGGGGGTCGGGATAAAGGGCGACGAAGATCTCAAATTCACCGTGTCAATAAGGTACAACTCGCTTTGTCGAACTTTATATAAATCACCCGGGATGCCTTGTATGCTCTGGACTAACTCGGAAGATCACGAGAGAAAACAAAAATTGTAACATTTTTATATTCAAATTATATACAAATGGTAAAATAATTAATAGTTTCAATAGTTAGAAAAATTATTTAGTTAAACGAAAAATGGATTTAAATTAGTTATGCAAATTCTAGTGTTTTTCATGTTGGAATTTTTGTCAAATTCGAAAGTATATAGAAGTTGTTAATGTGCAAACTTAATAATTTTCAAACTTTGGCGCTAAAAACTTTTGGGCGCGCAGGGTGCCACCCCCAAAATTCGAAATATGTTTTTGGTCCCGGCCCGTGGTACCAACCGGGAACAAAGGGGCTCTAGTCCCGGTTGGTGGCACGGGCCGGGACTAGAGGCCCGGTTGTATAAATATCTCGGCCCTCTCTCCAGGCTGAGCGACCACCCAGGACGACGGACATGGGTTGGCGAAGCCCTGCCGGCGAGGGGGTAGGAAGATCCCGCCGGCGAGGTTCCGCGGGCGGGGCTAGGGGGTGAACTAGGGACGCGTTACTGGACACGAACAAACATATATTAAAAGGCCCGAGGGTCGTGCTTACATAGGGGGGGGGGGGGCGGCGCGGCCACAGGCGGCCGGCCGTTTCTTGGGGGGGGGGGGGTAGGTAGCTTAGCCTAGGGGGGGCGCACCGGCGCCGATCTACTCCTCCTCGTCGGAGGAGATGCACTGGTAGGGGGGTGGTTGCCACAGGTGGGCAGGCGGCTGGGCCGGGCCTGGCGGGGGCGGAGGCATCGGGGGCGCGTACGGCGGTGGCGGGGGCAGCACCTCCTGCGGCGGCGGCGGTGGTGGCGGGGGCAGCTCCTCCTCCTCCTGCGACCAAACGCCGCCGGTCCAGGCCCAGGACATGCCGTACTCCAGGCCTGGGGGGAGCGGCTGCGGCGGCGGCTGGTCCTCGGACGCCTCCCACTCGGCGTACAGCGCGTGCCACCATGGGGTAGGCTCGGTAGGGGGCGGCGGCGGCATGGCGGCGGCGTTGGCGGCGGCGGCGGCCACGACCCGTTCCCACCGCTTGATTTCGTCGTCGATGAGGGAGCGGCGGGAGGCCTCGCAGGCCTCCTCCATGTTGGCCCGGAGCTCGGGGTCCTCCTCCCCGGAGAAGTCCTCGATGTCCTCGAGGAACAACAGCTCCCTCTCCCGGCCGGGCGGTGCCGCGGGGTAGTCCGCCACGTTCACCTCCTCGTGGGGGACGGGGATGAAGGAGCGCCGGTGCTGCTCGTGCTCCTGCTGGAGCCAGGTGGCCCAGTAGGTGGAGCTACGCGCGTACGCGCGCTCCCTGAGGAGGGGGGCCGGTAGGAGGCGGCGCCGGCGGTCGATCTCCTCGAGCAGCGCCTCGCCGGTCGGGGCCGGCGGCACAGGGATCCGCTGGGGGTTCAGGTGCCAGCCGTCCGGGAGGTGGACGTCTAGCCAGAACACCGGCGTGGCGTTGTTCCAGTGCCACTCGGCCTCCACCACCCGGATGTACGGGCGGAAGCGCTTGCCCTTGGGCGCGGCGCGGGGCGGCGGGCGTGCCGCCGGAGGTGGCGCGGGGACGCGCGGCGTCCCGCTGATGCGGACACCTCCAGGGCCGTAGCCGAAGGCCTCCGCCGGCGGGGGTGTGACGCGGCCGGCGCCGCTCGAGGAGCCTTCGTGGTCGTTCCTGGGGCGCTTGCCGGAGCCGCTCGAGAACCAGCGGGACATGGTTGCTTTGCTTTGGGCGCGGCCGGGGTGGATGGCTTGTACGGGCGGCGGGGGCCCTTTAAAAAGGACCCGGGGGGGCTGGCATGCCAACCGGCGGCCTGAACGTGGCGGCGGTTGCATGCGCCCATGAATGCGGGGCGGGAGCCGAGGCGTGGCGGCGGTTGCAGCTGTGGCACGCGCGCGTGGGGAAGTGGGGGCGCGGGAAGCCGAGGCGGGGCGGGAAGACGAGGCGACAGTGGGCCCTTTGACCGCCCTGTGGTCTTAATTTAAGGGACCAGGCGAGCCAGCCACTAGGCCGCTGGCCAGTGGCCCCTTCGAACCGTTGACCGACCATAAAAAAAGACGCGGGCCAGTGGGCCCTTTTGACCAAAAAATCTGGCCAGTGGGCTTAATAAAAGACGTGGGCCTGGACGCGGTTGAGGAAGGGGGAGACCGGCTGGGGATTGGGAGACAGGAGCCCAAAAAACGAAAAAAAAAAACCTGCCGCGGCAGGCGAAAATTGACGGCTATATACTTTTTTTTAAAAAAAGTATCCATCCCGGTCCCTTGAACGAACCGGGACGAACTCCCTGGCCGACCCCTGGCCTAGGTTCGCCACGTGGCCTATCCTTACCATCCCGGGTCCTGGCACAACCGGGACCAATGGGGGAGGGCCATTTGTCCCGGCTAGTCCATCCCGGTTGCACAACCGGGACAACTGGCACTTACGACCCGGGACAAAAAGCCCTGTTTCCACTAGTGACAGTTTTCGACTACTGGAGGTCTATGGAGGCTTTGGAATGCTCTTTGAAGAAGGGACTCAAAACCGCCTTAATCCTTATCAAGTGGGAGATTTGGAAGGAGAGAAGCACGAGGATCTTCAACAACAAACTATCGACGCTTGCTTCCCTCTTTGACCGTATTAAGAGCGAGGGCAAAAAATGGATTCTAGCTGGTGCCAAGAAGCTCGCGGAAGCTCTAGGTTGATCACGCCCTTCGCCTTTAGTTTTTTTACCTTTCTGGGCCTAGGCCCTGGCTGTATGCTTCTTCTCTGTTATCAATATAAAAGGCAAAGTTTTTGCCTTGTTTCAAAATAAAAAAAAGGTGTGTTGTGCTTGTGCTGCCGCTATTGTTGGATTCGCGCGGACGACGCGATTCACGGTCAAAATCGACAGGTAAAGCTTGTAATCCTACGTGCGCTTTGGCTGCAAATCGGTTACCACACCCGATCTCCTAGACCATGCATGCAACGACAGAGTAGTGTACTCCAATAATCCAATAGTGAAGAAAACTAGCTAGTGCACTGCTAGCTGATTAATTGGTGAGCACGTTACCACGTCGATCGACCATACCAGCTGATAAACAAACAAGCGTTATACCAACAGATCGATCAAGGTGTCACGCGCACGCCGGCCGGCCCGTACTCTTGGGGAGAAAACGGACAAGATAATCTTGTCAACTTAATTAACCTCGTCTTACCGACAGAGCTACGTACGTACTACGCGTCGTTCATGTGCAGCATGACTAACATGCATATTGTAGGTGCCTCGTGTGCACGCGCGATTAATCCATAACCGGCCGATGGACGCGCGCGCCGGCCGATCGTGCTACGTACGGAAGACGACCTCGATCACATGGCCGATACCCGATCGAATCATCAAGATATCCAGCTAGCTAGACAAGATCATACCGCGCGCCTCTGATCCGGTAGCTAGGTGCTCAAGATATATATTCATCTATCTAGCTAGCCAAGATATCGATCATCACGGAAATTAAGGATAATCTTCTCAACTTAACATCGTCTAGTGCGTCGTTGAAGGAAGCATGTGCAGCACTAACATATTGTACGTGCCTACGTACTACGCGTGATGCACACGCGCGCGATTAATTAACTTGTTAATCCCTGTTGATGGAGGCCGGCCGGCCGATCGACCGTGCTAGCTCCCGAAGACGAGCTCGATCATGGACGATACCCGATCGAATTAATCATCACTGCTCAAGATATTCATCTAGCTAGCCAAGACCGGTAGGTGCACCGGCAGGCTCACCCACGTGCGTGCATACTTACCGCTGGCGACGACGACTGACGAGCACGTCTATGGACCAGCTGCGATGAAAGGCAACGAGCGGTCCTCGCCATCCAGACGGCCGGCGATCGATGCACGACTTAATTTCATGGTGCCGAGAGGGACGCGGTGTAGCGGGTTACTGTCTGGCCACCAAATATCGTTGTCGACTTGCAGTACGCCATATAATTTGTCCTTCTCCCCGTTTCGGTGTCATTGCGTCGCATCCCTGGGTTAAAGCTCCAGCTTTGTTTCCGGATTCGCCTCCAATTTCAGGGCTGAAAAGGCCCGCATATAATTGCACTCGCGGGCCTGCTCGAGATAGTAGTATTACATTTTGTCAGTATCTCCAAGCGGACTCGAGAAATATAACCCGTACATGTCTGCGGACGAGTCCACCCATATTTGTGTATATAATTAAGTGAAGTGATCCAGGAGCCGACACTTGTCCCTACAAATGTCCAAATCCCGCTTTTGCTGCTATGAGCTAAAAAAACGGTTCATTGAAATAAGAATTTTAATTTATTGTAGCAATTCACAAAAATTTCCCCAAATCTCGCTTTTGCTGCTGTGAGAAAAAACGGTTCGATTAAAATAACAATTTTATGTTATTGTAGCAAAAGGTTTCGTCCACATAGAAAACAAAAAAACACTAACTTTTGCCAGAGACATGGCCGGAGACCTCGCCGGAAATATTATAGCAAACACTTTGCACTAGTATAACAAATCTGAACAACCATTGTAGCAAAATAATTTATGCTATTGTAGCAAAAAATAATAACATCGTCAGAGACACCGCCGGAGATATTATAGCAAAAAAATTGCGCTACTATAGCAAATTTGGATAACAATTGTAGCAAAACAAAATTGTGCTATTGTAGCAAAAAATATTACATCGCCAAAGACCTCGCCGGACATATTATAGCAAACACTTTGCACTACTATAACAAATCTGAACAACCATTGTAGCAAAATAATTTGTGCTATTATAGCAAAAAATAATGACATCGTCGGAGATACCGCCGGAGATATTATAGCAAAATTTTGGCGCTACTATAACAAATTTGGATAACAATTGTAGCAAAAAAATTACATCGCCGGAGACTCCGCCGGATATTCTCGCCGGAGACCTCGTTGCATATTACTATAGCAAAATCGAAAATCAATTGTAGCGAACAAAAAATTCTATTGTAGCATCGTATGTTGCAATGTCAGCTAGCTGGAAAAACACAAAAAAACACTGATAAACATGGACCGCGCCTGCTAAAGGGTCTGCGGGCCTTCCAGCGAGAAGACCTGCTAAGTGATTTCGGGTCTGCCAGCGTGGGAGGCTCTGCCAGCTAGCCATCGGAGGAAACGAATTGTTTCCCTATAATTAAGCCAACCACCACGCATATATTCATTTGTTCGTGTGGCTAATCACAATAATCATATCTAAACTTTTAATTTCGTGCAGCCACATACTTACATAGATCACATATAGCACAAAATAACCAATTCAATAACACATATATATATATATTACATAACAAATAATCACCAATTCAACCATTCAAATACGAATGAATCAATCGTCCCTCCTGCATGTTGCGGTAGGTGGTCTTCTTATCATCACCGGATTGCCGCTTTGACTTACCGAGTAGAAATTTCATCATGAAGTCCACTTGGGTCCAGCATTTGGATGACAATATGAAGTGGTCCAGCTATTAATTAGAGATAACATGTTTTCAAATATTTTACATTAATCTATCGGCAGGTACCCTTTTTTCTCCATTGGAATTACTGAAAGTTCCAGTCACTACAGGAACGCCCCAAAACGCAGACGGACCTACTACCGTCGGGGAAAACATGATTCCCGTCGGCGTATGCATAGGCCGACGGGGGCCGTCGGCATATGCTCCGTCGGCCTTTTCCTCTGTCGGCGTATAAATCTCATCGGCGTAAACTGGGCTACGCCGACGGAAAAGCCGTCGGCGTATGGGTGGGCCAAAAAAAATTAAATATTTTAATTTTTTTACTTTTTTCTGCATTTTTTATTTCACTTGTTTAACCACTTAATCACACTATAGTCACATTTATCTTTATCTCCAAGCTTTTTTAATTTTAATCTAAATTACTCGCTTCTACTAACACTTCCCGATCAGTCACCCATGCTCAGATTACTCTAGCCCCATCATGCTTAACTTTATAGTTCCTTCCCCGTGAGCTACCTAGAAACAACGGATGTGTTGCTGACAATATTATCCAATCAATCATGTTAACCCTTGGAACATCACGTCACACTCTTTTATTTTGTGAATTCAAACAATTACTTAAATAAAAATATAATAACTAATAATAAACATAAATTTAAATAATTTTTAATTTATATAATAATTAACATTTTTTCCTTTTTTATTTAATATTAAATAATTCATATCTATAAATCCGTAAATCCAGATTTGACAAATGATATGTCTATATCGATTAGAAAAAAGAGAGAAATTCAAAGATGACACCCATATAATATTTTCCAACATGTATATGACTTTTCTTCCTTTTCATTGTAAAAAAACCATTTTCTATTTTCGAGTGAAAAAATAGTTTTTTTTTGTGAAGGACCAACCACAAATATGTTGCAAAACTTGAGAGGTACAATTTTTGAAAATACTATACCATGTTATATGCACAAATAAACAATTTGTTTTCTATGAAAAAGTTTCCATCCACCTCTTTTGAAAAACACAAGTTTCTGCCGATTCAGTTGGAAACGGGTCAAATTTGAACTACAGGTGGCTCGTAGTTTGCTCAAGATTTTTAGAAAAATATTTTTTAGTTACACAACTAACTATTTCATCATAGATATAACAATAGTTTCTCAATATTCAACCTCTAGCCCCGCTGGAGAAAAACCCAGCTTATAGGTCTACACCCGGTAACCGTTAATCCTTTCTTGTTTGTTCCGTTATTGCTCATGGAATTTTATGAAGAATGTAGATTGAATAATATGCATAATGATGTAGATATGTTTCTCCTTTTTGAAACGAGCTAAAGAACGTCAAATCTAAATTCGAATGCAAAAGTTATGCTCAAAATGATGAGTAAGTTAAAAAAAACTAGGATACGCCGACTGTGGTTGTCGGCGTAGCAAAAAAAAAAGGCCAGCAGGGTTGCCGTTGACGTAGCAAAAATAACACAGGCTGACGTGGTTGCCTTCGGCGTAGCCCAATTTTTTTTCATTATGGGCTAGCATGTAGGGTCTACGCCGACAGCCCCGATATTTGGCCGTCGACCTATAAAAAGGCCGTCGGCGTATAAAACTTCTCCCGTAGTGAGTCTGTGCACCATCCTAAACCATGCATCGCACATGCCTCCCATAACTCCAATGGTCGAGAAGACGGCAAAGTCGTGTAAGGGAGAATGTTTCGCGCACCTCCCCACCTCCTCCCCCCGTCCCCCACCTCCCTCCTCCCACCCTCCACCCCCATCTTCGTCTCCGGTGACTGTGTCGGCGGTGCTAACCTCGCCCCCGCGGCACTGCGACGGCACGCCTCTGCCGGAGGGGGAACGCGCGTGTCCCACGGCCATCCTCCCGGTGAGTGGGGGGGTCAGGAGGTCCCCTGTTGGATGGGACGGCGTGGGAAGAGGCTTCGGAGCGCAGGGAGCTCCATAACCTCTCAGATGCGGACCTGGATCGGTTGGTGGTCGAGGGATTGATGACTCCCAAGTGCAGGAGATCAATTGTAGTACCTTTCGATAAGTATTTGAGTGTCGAACCCACGAGGAGCTGAAGGTAAGCTATCTATTCTCTAAAGCCCTATAACCCTCTTATATGGCTGTTAATGCAAACCAATAAGTTTGACTAAAAGGAACTAACTAATTAAAAGCAAGTGACGTGGAGTTGTGTTTGTCTAGTAACTAGTGAAGCAAGTTTAAAATGCAAGTTTCTAAGCAAGTTTCACAAGTAGCAAGCAGCAAATATCTCAAGTATCTCAAGGGAGCAAGTGTTCTAGCAATAGGTGTTTCGTTCGTGTGGTTGTCACAATTAGTGAAGCACATGTTTTAGTCTTAGTTGTTTCTTCTAGGAAGGAGCCATGAATAGGTATAGTCAAGTAAATGATCTACAACCCCTTATGATGGATCATGTGGCCAAGTAAATGACTGCAAAAGATTGATTAAGACATAAAGTCCCACCATAGCCTTACGTTCTAAGGTCCCTGATGGCTCCCAAGTGCAGGAGATCAATTGTAGTACTTTTCGAATTAGAAAGGTTGTCGAACCCACGAGGAGCAAAAGGAACTGGTAAGTAGAATAGCAAAGGAATAATAAAAGCAACAGCTGTTTTTGTGTTTTAATTTTGTAGTGCAAGTAAAGTAAAATGCGAAAAGTAAATTGCAGCAAGTAGTAGGTCTCAATGAGAGACAAAGCCCAATCCTCTAATGCGCAAGAGGACAAGCTCAAGTGTGTGTTTGTGTCTTATATGTGGAAAACGTTCCCGAGGGCTGCACGGATTTAGCTGGCATAGTGATTCGTTGCATAACATGTTTGTATATCTTGTCTAGTTTTAGTCTTCTTTGGACGGAGCCACAAATAGGAATAGCTAAATAAATAAACTATCACCCCTTATGATGGATCACGTGACCAATTAAATGACAGCACGAGAATTATTAAGACATGATGTCCCACCATAGCCTTATGCTCTAAGGTCCCCGATACAAGTACCCTCATAATGCAATTCAACGACTCCGTCTCAAGTTCCTGTCACCTAAAGACATGATTACGTCACTACACTACGGTGTTCTCCTATGAGCCCATGTAGGTGAAGTGTTGTACAGTCGACGTTCGTACAACACCATCATAGAATCACATAAAAGATAAATACTAGACCAAATAACAACTCATCTCATGTAACAAATCATTGCCAATTCATCCTATGCCCTCAGGAACATGCGGGAACTACTCACAACGTGCAAACATGATCATGTATGGTGACATATGTGGTACAACACAATCTGAAACAATGGATCCACCACCAAATAATGACAAGTACTCAATCCCAAACATGCAACGGAGTACAATAACACGTATCTAGGGTGTAGCAATGATCAAACTATGAGGGGAACGGAGTGGATCACGGTGATGGTGATGGTGCAGATGCAGGTGCTGGTGAGGATGGTGATGGAGATGCCTCCTCCCACGCCAAGGAGGAGATGGGGATGATTTCCCCCTTCTCCGGAGCTCCGGAGCAGCAGGATCTGTCTCCCATGCGGAGAGTTTCGAGAGTTTCGCCGCCCTGGCGGCTCCATCTCGTCTCGGGAAAATTAGGGTGTTCGTTTTCGGGGAAGACGGAGTCGTCAGCAAAAAGACCTCGGGGAGGAGGTGCTGTGGGCCCATTTGGGGGCCCCACACGCGGACAGGGAATCTGGCCGCGTGGGCTACCCCCTTTTGGGCCTCCTGGCCCTCCTCCTTTGTGTCCTGTGCCCACGGCCTTTCTCCCGAAGAAAAACTGACAGGGTTTCTTTCCTTTCGCAATTTGGATAAATGTAGCTCCTGAAACATTAAAAACATGAAAACAGGTGTTTTCTGACACCCAGAAATTGAATACCAAAAATAGGGACTTTGTAGGAAAGTCCCATAAAATCATCTAAAACATGCAAAACAATGACATAACATTGATAAAACATCCCAATAATGCCTATATGGAGGGTATAAATGATGATATAAAATGCACGTATCAACTCCCCCAAGCTTAAACCTTTGCTCGTCTTCGAGTAAATAAGGACATACATCATTACATGCATCAATGGACTTATGGTTGATAAATAAATACGGGCATTGCATCATCATCATGTTCAGTTATAATGCAAGATGAATGAATAGAACTCATACACATAAGGATAACATATTCGAAGCTCTAGCAAACACCCCATACTTTTGAAAGCAAATAACCATTGTATGTTGGACAATCGAATTATACTCTTTAATTTGGAGAAAGATAAATGAGTAGAGGTAAAACATGATCAAGTCTCATTTAGTTTCCAAACTATTCAGCTTAAATTACTAATTGTAATGTGGCATCCATTGGGCTAAGACTCTCATTGCCCCTTTATCATTAGCATCTTAATTTATGAATGTTGAAGTAATGTGGTTGACAAGGTGTTGGTTGAATGTCTCATGCCCCGTGAGTGTGAAAACCTACTCCATGATTACTCAACTTAAGATTCCTAATAAGCTTTGTACAATCATAATAAGTATTAATGACATCATAGAGAATTGCAAAGAGGTACCTCTTGCCCCATGACATAGAAACCAGCCCATGTCACAATAACAAGATGAACAAACGGAGTAGACTCATCATCCTTTTTTATTTCATTCACTATATGCATAGCTTCTTATTTTATTATAGGATGTGTTTGTAGAGTCCACTCTAGCTGTAAGTAAATTTCCACCATGATCAAGCATGGCTTGGGTTAGCGGCCCAATGCAATTTCTCTAGTCATATATACTTACTCATCAAAACTTACTATTCCTCTATTTCATTTCGGCATGGCAGGAGTCCAAAAACAAAAGCACATGACATCAACTAAATATAAAATTTCTTTGTGCAATGTTGAAAGCTTTTCACGTGATGCACGTGTTAGCCAACTCCCAACCAAAATCCTTGTCAAGCACAAAACTTTTAGCTCCCATTAATGGGTCATGTTTGTTAAGTGCAATAGAAATAAATGTGTGCATTCAAAAGTTCGTGAGAGTCTTATCCCAAATTCAGCCCATGCCAATTAATAACATAAGCATCTTAATTTAGAGCATAAATGAAACTATAACATGGTGAACATGCTCGGAATAGCCATTAAGCTAATAGATAGATAGTGGATTTATGTCATATTGAGATAATTCTACAATTGTCCAACACACTCAAGTTAATTAATTTCAAGGCAAGATGTGATTGAAACCTCTAAATATGCCATGCTCATTTGCATGAGTGTTACCCATAAATCCCCAAAACAAGGGAATCATGGATGACACCATACTTTATTATTCATTGATAAACCATAAGACGGGGATGCATGATAATGCTCAATGAGCTCACTCAAGCCTAAACGAAAATGATACTAGATAATAAAAGCAAGACACACCAAAGCTAGATAGACATGATAAAGCTGATAAAAGACGGGTGATAGGTGAAACTCCCCCAAGCTTAGATGGTTGCGGTAATTTCTTCATTCTCCCTTCTTCTCGTACTCAGCCCACCACTCTTTTTTCTTCTTGTCGTAATCTTCCTTCCACTCTTCCTACTTCCATGGAAAAGGCCTTCCAGTATGGAAGGACATGGGTGGATCATTGTACCTGAGAGTGGCAGCTTCTGCAATCTTCTTGAAACGTTCTTCATACTCACAGTTCTGGTTCTCCATGTCCCACATCAGAGCTTGGTACCTATCCATCTCTGATATGACACGCAGATACCTAGTCCCCAGGTCCTTGATCCTCTCCTCGTACTCCTCTATGTTCTTCTCCAGCTCCAGATTCATGAAGTGGTGGGCATCAAGGCCGCGTTCAACAATAGAGTTATACCTGAAAACTGTTTGTTCCAGAGCCTCTAGCCTCTCCTCCAGCGTGCCTTCGGTCTTGGGAGCCTTCACCTCCTCCATGAGCAACACACCATCCTTCAAGGTCAGGGTTTTCATGGGGGTCATCACGGAGTTGAGGTAATGGTTCACAATGCCTCCCTTGGGTGGATCTTCCCCCCCCCCCCCCTAGGTTGGATCCGGAGCTTGACATGGCTAAACCCTGGCAGACAGAAACATCAGAAACAAAGATCGCGCGAGAACTCTCGGTGCGGGATTAGATCGACAAAAGGGGGTATATATTGACGGTTTTTGGGGTAAGACGAAGCGTCGGAGTCGAAAACGAGACGGAACGGGACTCCGAGGTGGAAAAGGGGTATCTCCACGCGGCCAAGGAATCTGGCCGCGTGTGGGGTCCTCTTTTCCCCCTCGAGGTCCAATTCCTTCCAATTTTCTTGTCCCGCACGTTAATTTCCATAAAAAATGAGTTCCATAAGTTTTCACGCAATTCCGAGAAACTTCCAGACACAATAATTGTAAATTATTGAATTTGGGTTTCTGAAACTGCAGGATCCCTTACAATTACCTCCTCCGGTGTCATTAACTTTATCTCCTCGATGGTTCATATGAAGCTCTTTCCTGCAATATAATGTTTTAGGCGTTGTCCATTGACCACATGAGGTTTACCTTTCATATCACCGTGGAGACGGATGGCCCCCGAACGGTATACCTCATGTACTACCAATGGACCCTGCCATTTTGAAGCTAATTTCCCTGCAGAAAACATAAAATGAGAGTTGTACAATAGGACTTGATCACCTACTTTAAATTCCTTTCTTTTAATTTTCTTGTCATGCCAAATTTTCACTTTCTCTTTAAACAATTTTGCACTTTCATATGCTTCATTCCTCCATTCATCTAATAGATTTAGGTCAAGCAATCTCTTCTCCCCCGCTGTTTTTAAATCAAACTTTAATTTCTTAATAGCCCATCTAGCTTTATGTTATAATTCAACGGGTAAATGACATGCTTTTCCATAAACCATTTTATAAGGAGACATACCCATAGGATTTTTATAAGCAGTTCTATAAGCCCACAATGCATCATTAATTTTAAGTGGCCAATCAGATCTAGTTCTGTTTACTGTTTTCTCTAATAAGTTTAATTTCCCTATGACTTAATTCAACTTGTCCACTAGTTTGAGGATCATAGGGTGATGCAATTCTATGATTAACATTATACTTTGCCAATGTTGTTCTAAGGACACCATGCATAAAATGAGATCCACCATCAGTAATTAAAAATCTAGGAACACCAAATCTAGCGAAAATAATTTCTTTAAGCATTTGCATGGCTGTGGCATGGTCTGCACTCTTCGTAGGAATTGCTTCTACCCATTTTGTAACATAATCAACAGCAACCAAAATGTGAGTATGTTTTGTACTAGATGCAGGAAATGGTCCCATAAAGTCAAAACCCCACACATCAAATGGTTCAAGTGGTAATGTATAGTTCATAGGCATTTCATTCCTTCTACCAATGTTTCCTACTCTTTGACATTTATCACAAGTTTTAACATATTCAGCACAATCCTTGAATAGAGTAGGCCAATAAAAACCACATTGTAATACCTTTGCTGCAGTACGATCTCCTGCATGATGTCCTCCATAGGGACTGTCATGACAATCTCTTATAATAGCCTAATGTTCATGCTCAGGTACACAACGTCTAATAATGCCATCAACACTTTTCTTATACAAGAATGGATCATCCCAAAAATAATGTCTAAGGTCATAAAATAATTTCTTTCTTTACTGGTTAGTAAATTGTGGTGGCATAACTTTCCCAACAATAAAATTTGCATAATTAGCAAACCAAGGAGATGCAACTTTAGCACTAGAAACACTAACAATGTCAAGTTGTTCATTAGCAAAACTATCATTAATAGGAATAGGATCATCAGGTATATTTTCCATTCTAGAAAGATGATCAGCTACGGGATTATCTTCTCCTTTCCTATCTACTATGTGTAAATCAAATTCTTGCAACAAAAGTACCCATCTTATTAGCCTAGGCTTAGCATCTTTCTTATTCATCAAATATTTAAAAGCAGAATGATCAGAGTGCACAGTGACTTTTGAATCAATTATGTAAGATCTAAATTTATCACATGCAAATATTACCGCTAAAAATTCTTTTTCAGTTGTAGCATAATTTCTTTGAGCACCATCTAGTGTTTTACTAGCATAGTAAATAACATTCAATTTCTTATCAACCCTTTGGCCTAAAACAGCTCCAACTGCATAATCACTAGCATCACACATAATTTCAAAGGGCAAGTTCCAATCAGGAGGTTGAATAATAGGTGCAGTTATTAAGGCTTTCTTTAAAACATTAAAGGATTCTCTGCAATCATCATTAAAAGAAAACGGAACATCCTTTTGCAAAATATTGGTTAGAGGCTTTGATATTTTAGAGAAATCTTTAATGAACCTACGATAAAAACCTGCATGACCGAGAAAACTTCTTATACCTTTGATGTCTCTTAGATATGGTAATTTCTCAATAGCTTCAATTTTTTCTGGGTCAACTTCTATTCCTCTTCCCGAAATACGATGCCTAAGAACAATTCCCTCTGTTACCATAAAGTGACACTTCTCCCAATTAAGAACAAGGTGTTGGTCTTCACAACGCTGCAAAACTTTGTTAAGGTTGAACAAGCAATTATCGAAAGAAGTACCATACACCGAAAAATCATCCATAAAGACTTCCACTAACTTTTCAATATAATCAGCAAATATAGCATTCATGCATCTCTGAAAAGTAGCAAGCGCATTACATAAACAAAAAGGCATTCTCCTATAAGCAAATTTACCATATGGGCAAGTAAAAGTGGTCTTTTCCTGATCATCACTATGAACTGGAATTTGAGAGAAGCCTGATACCCATCTAAATAACAAAAGTGAGAATGTTTCGATAATCTCTCTAGCATTTGATCAATAAAGGGAAATGGATAATGGTCCTTACGAGTTGCTTTATTTAATTTTCTATAATCAATGCACATTCTATAACCAACAACAGTACGTTGAGAAACAAGTTCATCATCTTTATTAGGAACCACAGTAATTCCACCTTTCTTAGGAACACAATGAACAGGACTAACCTATTTACTATCAGCTATAGGATAAATAATACCAGCCTCTATGAGTCGAATTACCTCCTTTCTTACCACTTCCTTCATTTTTGGATGTAGACGGCGTTGGAAATCAACAACAGGTTTAGCATCTTCTTCCAAATTAATTTTATGCATACATAGAGTTGGACTTATGCCCTTAAGATCATCAAGAGAATAACCAATAGCCTTACGGTGGGCTTTAAGCACATCAAGTAATTTCTCTTCTTCCTCAGCTGAAACGTTAGCACTAATAATAACAGGATATATATTTTTCTTATCCAAGTATGCATATTTCAGATTTTCAGGCAAAGGCTTTAATTCAGAACTAGGATCTCCTTTAGGAGGTGAGAGTACTCCTAGATTATCAAGTGGGATATGCAATTGTAATTGTGGAGGTTGCTGCCATAATATTTGTTCTAAAGCTTCTTTTTCTGCATCATTAAATGGCTCTTCCGGATTAAGCATATAACGTTCCACCACGTCTGATGAAGCTACAGCTATATGAGCAAGAGTTTCAATTATATCTTTAGATTTTGGTTCTTTCTTAGCAGGTTTATCAGCAAATTTAGAAAAATTAAATTCAAGTTTCTCTCCAGCACATTCAATAAACACCCTTTCTCTAGGCAAATCAATTTCAGCACCAACAATATGTAAGAAAGGTCTACCAAATATAATAGGACAGAAAGAATCTTGTGGACAACCAAGCACAATAAAATCAGTAGGATATTTTATTTTCCCTACCAATACTTCAACATCTCTAACAATTCCAAAGGGACTAATATAATCTTTATTAGCAAGCTGAATGGTCATACCTGTTTCTTCATGGTGATAGGATCAATATCAGGCTTAATTTCTTGATAGAGAGAATATGGAATGACACTAATGCTTGCTCCAATATCACATAAACCATGATAACAAGAAGTCCCAATAGAGCATGATATAATTGGCTTACCAACTTTGGATGAATTCCCTTTAATAACTTTGGTAGCATCTTCACATAAATAAACATCAATAGGATCTTCTTCATTTAATTGCTTAATAGTAGAGACTTGGTTCTTGACTTCCACCTGTTCTTTAGGTTGAGAACATCTATTTCTACTTTTGTTAGAAACAGCAATAAGCAAATTCTCTTTAACTTTTTCAGGATAGGGAGGTGGTTCAATATATTCTTCTATTACTACAGATGACACTGGTGTTTCTTTAATAAATTTAGGGACAACAGTAGAAGATTTAACAGGTTCAACATAATAATCAAATCCACTTTTAGGAATTCGAATGTGCTCAGCAAATTTCTTAGCTATTTCAATTGCAACATATGGATCAAGACCAAAATCTTCAATAACATTCTTGAACAAATTAGAACTAGAGAAACTTTCTACACATGAATATCCATAATCAAAATAAGCTTCATTACCTTTGTCTAGGTCCCAATATTCAGAGTTCTTCGAAATAAGTTCCAATAAATTCCAAGCTTCTTCTGCAGTATTATTTGTAAAGCTTCCACCAGATGAACCATCCAAATATTGCTTTAGCCTATCAGGTAGTCTCACATAAAAGTTTATCAATATAAGTTTATTTGTGAGATCATGACAAGGATTCTTACGAAGGAGGTCCTTAAGCCTCCCCCAAGCTTGAGTAATACTCTCTCCAAGGTGTGGCCAAAAATTAAATATAAAGCAACGGTTCTCATAAGCCTCTTTAGGAGTAAAATATTTAAGAAAGAAAACCTTCATAAAAGTATCCCAATTATGTGTAATTTCTTCATCCAGGGACATATACCATTTTCGAGCATCACCAGTTAAGGAATGGTACAATAACTTGCATTTTACCTCCTCCTCGGAAATAGCCTTGAGCCTAATTAGCCCACATATATCCTCAATAGCCTGTATGTGATCACTTGCAGCCTTTGTTCCATCCCCTGCAAAATACTCATTCCTAACAGCTTTAACAAATTCAAGGGGAATAATATAACCATCATCATGAGGTGCTTTTTCAACAACTTTAGGTTTAATAGCATAAGCACTCTCATATAAAGCAAGTTTCAGCGAAGCATCTCTCATAAAAGCCATAATAATAACAGGATGCAACAGCAAGTAAAATTCAGCTTTCAAGTTTCCTTACCAAACTTCTTACCAATAGCGCTACGCTCCCCGGCAACGGCGCCAGAAAAGTGTCTTGATGGCTCCCAAGTGCAGGAGGTCAATTGTAGTACTTTTCGAATTAGAAAGGTTGTCGAACCCACGAGGATCAGAAGGAACTGGTAAGTAGAATAGCAAAGGAATAATAAAAGCAACAGGTGTTTTTGTGTTTTAATTGTGTAGTGCAAGTAAAGTAAAATGCGGAAAGTAGATTTTCAGCAAGTAGTAGGTCTCAATGAGAGACAAAGCCCAATCCTCTAATGCGCAAGAGGACAAGCTCAAGTGTGTGTTTGTGTCTTATATGTGGAAAACGTTCCCGAGGGCTGCACGGATTTAGCTGGCATAGTGATTCATTGCATAACATGTTTGTATATCTTGTCTAGTTTTAATCTTCTTCGGACGGAGCCACAAATAGGAATAGCTAAATAAATAAACTATCACCCCTTATGATGGATCACGTGGCCAAATAAATGACAGCACGAGAATTATTAAGACATGATGTCCCACCATAGCCTTATGCTCTAAGGTCCCCGATACAAGTACCCTCATAATGCAATTCAACGACTATGTCTCAAGTTCCTATCACCTAAAGACATCATCACGACACTACACTACGGTGTTCTCCTATGAGCCCATGTAGGTGAAGTGTTGTACAGTCGACGTTCGTACAACACCATCATAGAATCACATAAAAGATAAATACTAGACCAAATAACAACTCATCTCATGTAACAAATCATTGCCAATTCATCCTATGCCCTCAGGAACATGCGGGAACTACTCACAACGTGCAAACATGATCATGTATGGTGACATATGTGGTACAACACAATCTGAAACAATGGATCCACCACCAAATAATGACAAGTACTCAATCCCAAACATGCAACGGAGTACAATAACACGTATCTAGGGTGTAGCAATGATCAAACTATGAGGGGAACGGAGTGGATCACGGTGATGGTGATGGTGGAGATGCAGGTGCTGGTGAGGATGGTGATGGAGATGACTCCTCCCACGCCAAGGAGGAGATGGGGATGAAGATGGGGATGATTTCCCCCTTCTCCGGAGCTCCGGAGCAGCAGGATCTGTCTCCCCCGCGGAGAGTTTCGAGAGTTTCGCCGCCCTTGCGGCTCCGTCTCGTCTCGGGAAAATTAGGGTGTTCGTTTTCGGGGAAGACGGAGTCGTCAGCAAAAAGACCTCGGGGAGGAGGTGCTGTGGGCCCATTTGGGGGCCCCACACGCGGCCAGGGAATCTGGCCGCGTGGGCTACCCCCTTTTGGGCCTCCTGGCCCTCCTCCTTTGTGTCTTGTGCCCACGGCCTTTCTCCCGAAGAAAAACTGACAGGGTTTCTTTCCTTTCGCAATTTGGATACCTGTAGCTTCTGAAACATCAAAAACATGAAAACAGGTGTTTTCTGACACCGAGAAATTAAATACCAAAAATAGGGACTTTGTAGGAAAGTCCCATAAAATCATCTAAAACATGCAAAACAATGACATAACATTGATAAAACATCCCAATAATGCCTATATGGAGGGTATAAATGATGATATAAAATGCACGTATCGGTCCCCTATATATATTCCCCAATAACTTAACTTTGTGGCTCGGTCTCAGGTTACTGTCACTCCCAAGTCACCACCACTCCATTATGCTACCGGTGGTCACCTTACATGCATTCCCCAACATATGCGTGCACTCATATATTGTACATAAAGACAATCATAGAAGATAACAAACGTGTATGCAACCAATCAACGAACTATTTCACCATTGCCAAGAACAATTCACTACTCAAACATAGACGGGGAGACACAATACATCAAGGGAATATAGTATTGCATCATACATCGTGTTTTCCAAGAGATTACAGTGGAGAGATGGAGCTGATCTTGCTGTAGATGTTGATGATGAACACGCCGGAGGGGGGTGATCCCGGCGGCGTTTCCCCCCTCCGATCTTCTCCGGCGGCAGCCTTCTGTCTCTCTGTTTTGTGGTTTCGTCTCTTGGCGCCGCCTCCTCCTCGAAAAGGCCAGGGGACCCTTTATATAGTCGTTTTTAGGTCACGAGACACTCGGGAGAAGAAAGATCGACGGCATCGGAGCCACGGGGGCAAAAAGGGGGCCTCTCACGCGGCCAAGGAATCTGGCCGCGTGGAGGGTCCTCTTTGCCACCTGGTTGGCCTTTTGGCCCTCTACTTTGGCCCATGGTCTTCGTCTCGAAAATTCTGAACCGTGCTCTTTGGCCTTGCCCTTTTTGGAGTCTCGAAGCTCCCGGAAAGTCTGAAACACTAAAAAGTACGTTTTCTGGAAAAACAGGGATAGAACCAAAAGAAGGGGGATTGTTTAGAAAATCCCCCAAATCATTATAAAACATGAATATAAGTTGCTAATATGTAGGAAAAACAAGTAATAACATGCAAAGTTCATGTATGCATTTTACATGCATCAACATCCCCAAGCTTAACCCATGCTCGTCCTCGAGTATGAAGGTGATAAAACTAACATGGACTTTGCATATTGAAACAATCATGGGATATCAAGGAGGATTATTCATGCTACATATAATCAAATGATTAATACTAGAAATGAGTAGCAATATACAATTCATGTTGTAAGAAATATCAAATATGCAAGCAAAGATGCTTCATGAAAGTTCACAAAGTGTATAATGAAATAAAAGCACTATGGACCAAATGTTGGAACGCGTAGAGATAAACAGAAACTTTTCCTACGCGATGCTTCCAAGATCTAGCCGAGGTAGAAGGCCACGAGTATTACCACTAGACGCGCAGGTGCGGATTATCGATGCAGCGCGTCGGGGCAGTGCAGTCCTACGATCCGATCCAGCCGATCCGATCCAGCCGATCCGATCCCTCGAACGTCGAAGTGCTGAACGTACAGTACCTCTGCCGGTATCCACACGTACGAGGAGGAGCTCCGACGGCGGACTGCTAGGTCCGGTGCGGCGGCTGGACTGAGTGGGGCTAGGGTTCCCAACGCATGGGAGAGTGGACTAACGTGCCCGCTGGGCAACCTGCGCCCCTCTTTATATAGCGTATGGTAATGGGCTGCACAACACTTGTGGCCCATTCCCTCTGTGAGTCCGACTCACTAACTCAGTCCATTTCCGGTTCGGGTCCAACCCAACCAATACTTGCTCCCGCTCTTAAGTGTGCGACCCTGCAGGCTCATGGCGACTTGGACACGATTGGAGTCCAACTCCCAATCGATCAATCGGTAGCGGCTCCTAGCAGAACGTGTCGACTCCCAAGTACCATTGAGTCATGACGACATACCTTTCAATGTGATATTCATCTTAGTCCTTTTTGCCTCACGATATACCTTGTCGAGCTATAGGCGATTTATCGTCATCCCTTAAATAGCTCAACTCTCTTCTCGATCTGTGACATGTGATTCATCTGACTAACTCTTAGTCATCCGACACAGTTAACACTTAACTGAGTCGCGCATGGCCATGCTTCCTGAATCATATCACTCGAGAGGGCCCAGAGAATATCTCTCCATTAGGAGGGGCAAAATCCCATCTTGATTATCCACATCACGCAGCTTGCTTCTCATTCGACCCGAACTCTGCCTTTATAGTTGCCTTGTCACAGAACAACGTTTGACAGAACCTAAGTCGGTGATCCACAACTCGGATTGTGCGACAACCTCAGGTCTAAGGATTACATTGATTGAGACATGCAAATGACGACTTGATCGTTGCATCTCAATGTGGGTCATTCCGACTCGCTAAACTCTTTAGCCAAGTCCGTGAATGTTGGAATGGCATCACCATGCCCATGACAAGTGGAACCGTGTCATCAGCCAACACTGACATTAGTCTAGGGTGTGTGTCCAGCACAACCTTAACGACCAAGGACAATTAGTATGAACAACATGAATACATAGTTCCACAATCGAATCACATATTCAATGACATATATCAGATGTTCAAACCAAAGGACAACTTAACAACTTTATGAATACATTGGGAATTACATCATCTATGATTGCCTCTAGGGCATATTCCCAACAGTCTCCCACTTGCACTAGAGTCAATCATCTTGGCATCATATGCCTAGGCATCGAATGCCCATGCCTCTCGTGTGCGCCTCATGCTTAGGCTGTGGTAGCGCCTTTGTCAACGGATCTGCAATGTTTGCATCCGTGTGTACTTTGCATAACTTGATATCACCTTGTTCGACAAACTGGCGAATGAGGTGGTACCGCATGAGTATATGTTTGTTCTTCTGGTGTTGTCTAGGTTCCTTGGCCTGTGCGATAGCACCATTGTTGTCACAATATACGTCCAAAGGATTGGACGCGCCCTGAACCACACCAAGATCAATCAGGAGGTTCCTGATCCAAACAGCTTCCTTTGCCGCCTCTGAGGCAGCAATATACTCAGCTTCTGTTGTAGATGCAGACACCGTATCTTGCTTGGAACTCTTCCAGCTCACAGCCCCTCCGTTCATCACGAACACGTATCCAGATTGCGAACGAGAATCATCTGAGTTGGTGAGATAACTCGCATCCGTGTAACCCTTTACACTGAATTCCTCATCACCTCCATAAACTAGGAACATTTCCTTAGTATTTCTCAAATACTTAAGGATATTTTTAACCGCTGCCCAGTGGGCTTCGCCAGGGTCAGCCTGGTATCTGCTCGTAACACTTAGAGCATAGGAAACATCTGGCCTAGTACAAATCATGGCATACATGATGGATCCGATTGCCGAAGCATACGGGATCACACTCATCCGACTTCGCTCATCAGTCGTCGAAGGACACTGAGTCTTGCTAAGTTTTATGCCATGGGACATCGGTAAGAATCCCTTCTTGGACTCTGCCATTTTGAATTTCTTCAAAACTTTGTCCAGATATGTACTCTGACTCAATCCAATGAGCCGGCTTGATCTATCTCTATAGATCCTGATTCCTAATATGTAAGTTGCCTCACCCAAATCCTTCATTGAGAAACTCCTTTCCAATGATTCTTTGGTTTCTTGCAACATCATGACATCATTTCCAATCAGCAATATGTCATCCACATATAAGATTAGAAAATTTACTTTGCTCCCACTAAACTTCTTGTATAAACAAGAATCATGATCGCTCTTGATGAAGCCAAACGATTTGACTACCTCATCAAAGTGAATGTTCCAACTCCGAGATGCTTGCTTCAACCCATAAATGGATTTCTGAAGTTTGCATACCTTGTCAGCATTAGCTGGATCGACAAAACCTTCGGTCTGTATCATATACACGTCCTCAGTTAAATTTCCATTAAGGAAAGCTGTCTTGACATCCATCTGCCATATCTCATAATCGAAATAGGCTGCCATGGCTAACATGATCCGAATTGATTTAAGCATCGCTACGGCCGAGAAAGTCTCGTCGTAGTCAACTCCTTGAACCTGTCGGAACCCCTTCGCGACAAGTCGTGCTTTATAGACAGAAATATTTCCATCCATATCAATTTTCTTCTTAAAGACCCATTTGCACTCGACGGGTCTTGCACCGTCAGGCAGATCAACCAAATTCCAAACTTGGTTTTCATCCATGGACTTTAACTCTGATCTCATGGCTCCAAGCCATGACTCGGAATCAGATCCCACCATCGCTTCCGAATAAGTTGCCGGCTCATTACTGTCTAACAGTAAAACATCTCGAGCACTCTGTAATCTGGCAGATCTCCGAGGTTCAGGTGCTGTAACCGGTGTAGGTACCACGACCGGCTCAGCCTCCAAGGCCATTGCCGACTCGCCCCTAGCTGGTTCCTCTCGAATTTCTTCGAGCTGCACCGTGCTCCCACTGACTTCCCGACTGAGAAACTCTTCCTCAAGGAAGACACCATTCCGAGCGACAAACACTTTGCCCTCTTCCCGGTTGTAGAAGTAGTATCCCAAGGTTTCCCTCGGATACCCCACAAAAATACACTTATCCGACTTGGGCGTGAGCTTGTCCGACTGAAGTCGCTTGACAAAAGCTTCACAACCCCAAATCTTAAGAAAAGACAAACTTGGCTTTTTACCAGTCCACATCTCATGTGGTGTCTTCTCTACTGACTTTGATGGTACTCTGTTTAGTGTGAAAGCTGCAGTTTCTAGACAATAACCCCAAAATGATAAAGGTAGATCTGTCCGACTCATCATTGATCGTACCATGTCCAACAAGGTCCGATTTCTCTGTTCCGATACACCGTTTCTCTGCGGTGTACCCGGCGGAGTGAGTTGAGGAACTATTCCACAACTCTTTAGATGGTCATCAAACTCATGGCTCATGTACTCGCCCCCACGGTCCAACCGTAGAAACTTTATTTTCTTGCCGAGCTGATTTTGTACCTCACTCCGGAATTCCTTGAACTTTTCAAAGGCTTCCGACTTGTGTTTCATTAAATAGATATATCCATACCCACTCAAATCATCAGTGAAGGTAATGAAGTACTCACAACCACCTCTGGCTGTTGTGCTCATTGGACCACATACATCACTATGTATTAGTTCCAACAAGTCGGACGCCCTTTCACAACTCCTTGCAAAAGGTGTCTTGGTCATCTTGCCTAGTAGGCATGATTCGCATGTCTCGAATGACTCTAAGTCAAACGAAGTTAGAAGTCCATCATCATGGAGCTTCTTCATGCGCTTCCAACTTATATGACCAAGCCGACAATGCCAAAAGTAAGTCATATTCAGATCATTTGGTTTCAACCTTTTAACATTTATGTTATAGACCGATTCACTATCAAGATTTAAAATAAATAACCCGTTCTGAACGGGTGCAAAGCCATGAAACATATCTTTCAAATATAAAGAACAACCATTATTCTTAATATTCGACTCATAACCTTGTCTCATCAAACATGAGGCGGAAATAATGTTTCGACTAAGTGCTGGAACATAATAACAATTATTTAGTTCCAAAATAAATCCTGAAGGTAAATGAAGTTGCATCGTGCCGACTTCCAACGCAGCGACTCTCGCCTTGTTGCCGACCCGAATGTCAACCTCTCCTCTTGCCACGCTCCTAGTTCTTACCAGTCCCTGCAACGAGTTGCATATGTGAATAACTGATCCGGTATCATATACCCAAGAACTATTAGGCGCATCAGCAAGATAAATGTCTATAACATTGCACACAAACGTACCTGAGTTGGAAGTCACACCTCCACTCTTGGCTCTATCAGCCAAATACTTGGTGCAGTTCCTCTTCCAGTGGCCATCTTGCTTGCAATAGAAGCAATTGGCTCCGGCTGTAGGAGAAGGCTTAGTCTTTGAGGGAGCACTCTGGACAGGGCCATGGGCGCTACCTCCTGACTTATCCTTCTTCTTCTTAGTCCAAGAACTCTTCTTGAACTTAGCCTTATTCTGCACCATCAACACTTGACTGGTGCCTTTCTTGATATCAGCCTCTGCCGTTTTGAGCATCCATGTAATTCAGTGATACTCTTATCCATACCATGCATATGGTAGTTCGAGATGAACGAACCATACGCACTAGGAAGAGAGTTCAGAATTATATCAGTAGCGAACTCTTCGTTAATTGGGAAGCCCAGCCGATCCAAAGACTGTATGTAACCAATCATCTTGATTACATGCGGACTCAGTGGATCGCCGTCTTTCAGCTTACAGCCAAGCAAAGCTTGAGAGACTTGATACCTCTCAGTCTTTGCTTGAGCCTGGAACATACTTTTGAGGCTTTCGATCATATCGTAGGCCTCAACATTCTCGAACTGCTGCTGCAAGTCCGGTTCCATGTGTGCAAGCATAAGACAGCTGATTTCCATAGACTCATCTCTAGCCTTACGGTAGGCATTCATGACAGCGACACTCGCATCGTCATCAGGCTCATCTGGAAGTGGAGTTTCCAGAACATGTTCTTTCTTGTCATGCTTGAGGACTATCCTCAGATTACGATACCAGTTGGTGAAATTAGTTCCATTAAGCTTATCTTTCTCTAGGATTGACCTCAACGCAAACGCGGACAACTGAGGGAGGTTGCTAGGTGCCATTGATCTACAACAGAAAATACGCAAAAAACACTTAAGACATGTATTCATAAAAGAGCAGGCATATTAAACGCTTTAATACTTATGCTCCCACTAGAACCAACATCCCTCCGATGGTTTCTAAGTGATTCAAGATCCTAAATAAGCAAGCCGACTAGTGAGCTTTAGCATCACCGCTAGCCGTCAAGTGATCTAGGTAGGCAACACCTTGCCAATCGTATCCAATACGACTCCTGTTAGTTGGGTGGCATCACATGCCCCGGCTCCCAACCTACCTCGCCCCGAGCCCCACAACCGTTGTGATGGACTCGTCTAGATTACCAAGTGCTTCTGCTCGTAAGAGTCCGACTCAAACCCACCTAACCGGAAAGAATTGGTAGCACCTCAATTTTATGAGCCCACTACCAAGAATGTCCGACTTGTGATGGTGCAGCACTGGCGGGGCGACCGACTAGACCTTCTTTGAGGGATTAAAGAATCTACCAACTATCTAAATAGAGGTAAATAGAGACATAACAATAACACAAAAAAACAATTATAATGCTAAATGGTATGGCTCTCTTCATGGTGATCTCCATCTCCACAAAGCTTGCAAGTCGACTCGTGCCAACTTTTGTCACGTGCCATCTTGCTCCATGTAGCCGACTTGTACATCGACTTGCATGCCTTCCGGGTTCTCCAACAAGCTACACTAGCTAGTAAATGAAAATTTACATAGAGAATCCGACACGCAAGCCGGTATACAATAAAATGACAGCACCTAGGCTCCAGCCGGCTGACACAAATATGATACGCAGATCATGTATGGATTACACACATCACATGCACATAAGCCATACCATTCACAACTTCCTGCAAAAACAAGTTATGCATAGATACGATATCTACCGCCGTTGTGAACTCGCAACGACATCTAAGGCGCTACGACATGGATTTCTTCATCGGATAAAACGATTTTACCCGAATCTGATCCGTATTCCGATTCGAACAAACTCTTTGATCTTCGATCACCGCAACTGAATTTATGTGTCACGGTATACCCCGATGGCGGAAACCGACCGGTAGGGGTAAGTTGTTCCACGACCTTAGCAGTATGATCACGGAAACCAGATCATCCATTAACCCCGAGTACGATTGATCCAATCAACCTTGTACAAAACCGGTCTATCTCATAGACCGACCACCAAAACAGCAATTAGATCACATCTAACGCTAACTACATATCACATATGTACGGATCTCGGGCCTAATACCAGAAGCTACCGCTCTGATACCACTGTTGGAACGCGTAGAGATAAACAGAAACTTTTCCTACGCGATGCTTCCAAGATCTAGCCGAGGTAGAAGGCCACGAGTATTACCACTAGACGCGCAGGTGCGGATTATCGATGCAGCGCGTCGGGGCAGTGCAGTCCTACGATCCGATCCAGCCGATCCGATCCCTCGAACGTCGAAGTGCTGAAAGTACAGCACCTCTGCCGGTATCCACACGTACGAGGAGGAGCTCCGACGGCGGACTGCTAGGTCCGGTGCGGCGGCTGGACTGAGTGGGGCTAGGGTTCCCAACGCATGGGAGAGTGGACTAACGTGCCCGCTGGGCAACCTGCGCCCCTCTTTATATAGCGTATGGTAATGGGCTGCACAACACTTGTGGCCCATTCCCTCTGTGAGTCCGACTCACTAACTCAGTCCATTTCCGGTCCGGGTCCAACCCAACCAATACTTGCTCCCGCTCTTAAGTGTGCGACCCTGCAAGCTCATGGCGACTTGGACACGATTGGAGTCCAACTCCCAATCGATCAATCGGTAGCGGCTCCTAGCAGAACGTGCCGACTCCCAAGTACCATTGAGTCATGACGACATACCTTTCAATGTGATATTCATCTTAGTCCTTTTTGCCTCACGATATACCTTGTCGAGCTATAGGCGATTTATCGTCATCCCTTAAATAGCTCAACTCTCTTCTCGATCTGTGACATGTGATTCATCTGACTAACTCTTAGTCATCCGACACAGTTAACACTTAACTGAGTCGCGCATGGCCATGCTTCCTGAATCATATCACTCGAGAGGGCCCAGAGAATATCTCTCCATTAGGAGGGGCAAAATCCCATCTTGATTATCCACATCACGCAGCTTGCTTCTCATTCGACCCGAACTCTGCCTTTATAGTTGCCTTGTCACAGAACAACGTTTGACAGAACCTAAGTCGGTGATCCACAACTCGGATTGTGCGACAACCTCAGGTCTAAGGATTACATTGATTGAGACATGCAAATGACGACTTGATCGTTGCATCTCAATGTGGGTCATTCCGACTTGCTAAACTCTTTAGCCAAGTCCGTGAACGTTGGAATGGCATCACCATGCCCATGACAAGTGGAACCGTGTCATCAGCCAACACTCACATTAGTCTAGGGTGTGTGTCCATCACAACCTTAACGACCAAGGACAATTAGTATGAACAACATGAATACATAGTTCCACAATCGAATCACATATTCAATGACATATATCAGATGTTCAAACCAAAGGACAACTTAACAACTTTATGAATACATTGGGAATTACATCATCTATGATTGCCTCTAGGGCATATTCCCAACACCAAATGCATACACAAAATGAAAAATAAAATCCTATATTGGTCAAAGAATAGCATAATGGAAAATAGAAAATATGGTGGACATTTGGGAGAAAATTGAGTAGAGGTAAAACATGATCAAGTCTTATTTAGCCTCTAAATTATTCAACTAAAATTACTAATTGAAATGTGGTATCCATTGATCTAGGACTCTCATTGCCCCTTATCACTAGCATCTTAAATGGTGAATTTTGAAGTAATGTGAATGACAAGGTGGTTGAAAGCCTCATGCCCCGTGAGTGTGAAAACCTACTCCATGATTACTCAACTTAAGATTCCTAATAAGCTTTGTACAATCATAATAAGTATTAATGACATCATAGAGAACCGCAAAGAGGTACCTCTTGCCCCATGACATGGAAACAAGCCCATGTCACAATGACAAGACAAACAAACGGAGTAGACTCATCATCCTTTTATTTTCATTCACTATTATGCATAGCTTCTTATTTTATTGTAGCATGTGTTGTAGAGTCACTCAAGCTGTAAGTAAATTTCCACCGTGATCAAGCATGACTTGGGTTAGCGGCCCAATGCGTTTCTCTAGTCATATAGATACTTACTCATCAAAACTTACTATTCCTCTATTTCATTTCGGCATGGCAGGAGTCCAAAAACAAAAGTACATGATATCAACCAAATGTAATTTTTTGTGCAATGTTGAAAGCTTTCCGGTGATACACGTTTATAGCTAGCTCCCAACCACACACTTGTCAAACGCAAAACTTGTGGCTCCCATTATTGGGTCATGTTTATTAGATGCATAAAAAGTAAAGTGTGCCTTCAAAAGTTCGTGAGAGTCCTATCCCAAGTTCAACCCATGACAATTAATAAAGTGAATATCTTAATTTAGAACATAAATAACACAATAACATGGTGAACATAATCAGAATAGCAATGAAGCTAATGGGAAGATATGGTGGACTCACTCGAAATACTTGGCTAAGGAGTGTTGGAAACAAGTTTTTACTTGTTGGAATTTTTAAATTTTTGGCTAGCAAGAGGGAGATAGTTGACCAGCTACTATGCATTCATATGTCTATAGAACTACTCATTTCATGACAAACGAAATACACCAGCAATTAACATCAAGGACATGAATAAGAGATAGCTCAAGACAACATTATTGCAAATTTCTACACATAAAAAGCCTATAAATCATGCAAACATATGTAGATCTTCAAATCAACCATGGCATCCCTATTCCAAGTCATAATACTAGCATCCAATACATTCTAACCCCAAACTCCAGTAGCTCAATCTCATATAAAATGATGGGTGTGGTCTTATGAAAACAAAAATAAAAACAAAAACTAGACGCTTCAAGTCTCTACAATAAATGCTTTGCTTA
Source organism: Alopecurus myosuroides (assembly GCA_028641055.1). NCBI lineage: Eukaryota > Viridiplantae > Streptophyta > Magnoliopsida > Poales > Poaceae > Alopecurus > Alopecurus myosuroides. The sequence continues at coordinate 330,307,941 of CM054061.1, forward strand.
GAAAAACAGAAAGTAGACGTGTGCTAACCAAAAGAGTGTAGCTCCAGTGGGGTGTTCATCACATCCCCAAGCTTATGGCTATCACCATTCTTGGATGTCTTGAGGCGCAGCTCCTCTATTCCCTGTGAAAAAAACTTCACAAAACATGTTTCTCCCATTCTTTTTCTGTGGAGTGAGATTAGCAAGGACAAACAAATCACATGCTTGCTGTGCAAAATTCCAAATCAAATGCTCCAGTAGATAGGAAATAAGTTTTATTATGTTGTATGTTCACTCTCTTTCTTGAAAGAATCATGGAATTTCGATTCCCAAACCCAAAGAGTGCATAAAACAAAAGAAGGCAGAATCTGTCCAGAAAAGCAACAACAGCAAAACGAACGTTTTTCCCTAAGCTAGACTCGTCCAAAAATTAAGACAATTTGTGTTCTTACATAGGACAAAAAGTTTCAGAACATACTAAAAAATTAGCTCAACCCGACATACCAATAAAAAACGTAAAATCATACGGTGAGCAGACTCGTGGTGAAACAGAAATTCCAAGCACTAGGATAACAACTTATAAGTCCAAATGGGTTTGACTTGACTCTTTATTGAAAACTCCAGAATTAAAACAAAAAAACTAATCTATTGATACAGAAAGAGGACACTAGAAAATCCAAAAAAAAACAACCGGGTTGCCTCCCGTAAAGCGCTTTCTTTATAGCCATATAGCTAGGCTTTACTTATTTAACATCATGATGGTTGGAGTGAGGTGGCTCGGCATCCCCAAGATTGGATTCTTGTACTTATTTGATAAATGTAGGGTGAGCCCAGGAGAACATCCCCAAGCTTGATTGGTTGTCCCTCTTGATCTTTGTTCATCTCGCTCAACTCTTCCTCCTGAAAAATTCTTCTTACACAAATCTCAACATAAAACTTGATTAGAGGGGTTAGTGCCTCCATAAATAAAATCCACATAGGTACAGCAAAGACACATCATGAGTTGATTCTAAATATTAACTACTTTTACTACAGTTGTGCATTGCTCCTTGATCAAAAGAACCACACAAAACACAAGTAATGAGAGCAATGCAAAATAAAGACATAATCTGCCAAAAACTGAACAGCCCGTAAAGAGTGAATTTTTAGGGGCACTTAAGTTGCTCAAATCAGAAAACTTAAAACTAATGAAATATGTAGTGATAACTAAATATTTCTTTCGTAAATTACCAGGTCAAAATTCCACTTTTGTGATTTTAAACATTTTTCGCAGTGAAGTTCAGGAATCTGTTTTCTTGACAGCTAATTACTATTGTTTAATCCTATCTCTCATATAAGATTATTCTTGCCATTTAAGATGAGAAATAAGACAGAAATGTGATGTTACAGTAGTGAACTAATATTTTTATTGTTTTTAGCTTTGGAAAAAGTTTTAATGATAGAGACTTTGCAATGGTTTCATTGGCATGAACAACACATGTTCATGGTCGACCCCAACTTCTCCATTACTCATCCTTCTCATTTACTTTCCCAAATTTTTTATAAAATGAAAATCTTAAACTAAATGATACATAACAGTAGGTAAAGGCATTTTACATGTTGTAAAGACATAAATGTGTGCTCAAACCGAATAGGAAATTTAAGCAAAAGGAACACACCAAAAAATATTAAACAATTTATTTTTAAGTCTAACCCATTTCCTATGCATTGGCATTTTTTAATGAAACAAATAAAAGAGCACATAATAGCAAGCATAGAAAGGTAGATCAAGTGCAACTTCAATACTTTCAGCATAAAGAGGGGAAACTTAATATTGTTGAAATATGTGTAACCATGTTTCCCTCTCTTATAATAACTTTCACTAGCATCATGAATAGATTCAACAATATGAATATCACATAAAACATTCTTATCATGAGCCACATGCATAAAAGAATCACTACTCTCCATATAAGTAAAATCCTCATTAGTGATAGTGGGAGTTAAACATTCATAATTTTCATTTCAATCATCATATATAGGAGGCATAGTATCATCAAAGTGAATTTTCTCCTCCAAGCTTGGGGAACTAGAAATATCATGCTCATCAAAACCAACTTCCCCAAGCTTAAAATTTTCCATATAATCAGCAAGTATATCATTTTTATCCTCAATAGTAGGGGGACTAAAAATATCATATTCATCAAGACAAACTTCCCCAAGCTCAAGGTTTTCCTTAGCAATAAAGGTGTTCAAAGAATTAGTACTACCACAAATATGATTGTTGTGCAAATAATTTTTCAATTTCTCCTCAAACACTTCATGTCCTAATTCAAGGTAGATATTATACAGTTCTAAAATTGTGTGGTTGTTTTCCATTTTATAATTTTTTTTGTGTTTTAAGTTTATATGTTAGTATGCAATGCAAACAAGAATAAAAACTTAGCACAACGCTCCCCGGCAACGGCGCCAGAAAAGTGCTTGATGACTCTCAAGTGCAGGAGATCAATTGTAGTACCTTTCGATAAGTATTTGAGTGTCGAACCCACGAGGAGCTGAAGGTAAGCTATCTATTCTCTAAATCCCTATAACCCTCTTATATGGCTGTTTATGATAAGCAATAAGTTTGACTAAAAGGAACTAACTAATTAAAAGCAAGTGACGTGGAGTGTGGTTTGTCTAGTGACTAGTGAAGCAAGTTTAAAATGCAAGTTTCTAAGCAAGTTTGACAAGTAGCAAGCAGCAAATATCTCAAGTATCTCAAGGGAGCAAGTGTTCTAGCAATAGGTGTTTCGTTCGTGTGGTTGTCACAATTAGTGAAGCACATGTTTTAGTCTTAGTTATTTCTTCTAGAAGGAGCCATGAATAGGTATAGTCAAGTAAATGATCTACAACCCCTTATGATGGATCATGTGGCCAAGTAAATGACTGCACAAGATTGATTAAGACATAAAGTCCCACCATAGCCTTACGTTCTAAGGTCCCCTATATATATCCCCCAATAACTGAACTTTGTGGCTCGGTCTCAGGTTACTGTCACTCCCAAGTCACCACCACTCCATTATGCTACCGGTGGTCACCTTACATGCATTCCCCAACATATGCGTGCACTCATATATTGTACATAAAGACAATCATATAAGATAACAAACTTGTATGCAACCAATCAACGAACTATTTCACCATTGCCAAGAACAATTCACTACTCAAACATAGATGGGGAGACACAATACATCAAGGGAATATAGTATTGCATCATACATCGTGTTTGACAAGAGATTACAGTGGAGAGATGGAGCTGATCTTGCTGTAGATGTTGATGGTGAACACGCCGGAGGGGGTGGAGCCCTCCGGGGGTGATCCCGGCGGTGTTTCCCCCCTTCGATCTTCTCCGGCGGCAGCCTTCCGTCTCTCTATTTCGTGGTTTCGTCTCTCGGCGCCGCCTCCTCCTCGAAAAGGCCAGGGGACCATTTATATAGTCTTTTTTAGGTCACGAGACACTCGGGAGAAGAGAGATCGACGGCATGGGAGCCACGGGGCAAAAAGGGGGCCTCTCACGCGGCCAAGGAATCTGGCCGCGTGGAGGGTCCTCTTTGCCACCTGGTTGTCCTTTTGGCCCTCTAATTTGTCCCATGGTCTTCGTCTCGAAAATTCTGAACCGTGCTCTTTGGCCTTACCCTTTTTGGAGTCCCGAAGCTCCCGGAAAGTCTGAAACACTAAAAAGTACGTTTTCTAGAAAAACAGGGTTATAACCAAAAGAAGGGGGATTGTTTAGAAAATCCCCCAAATCATTATAAAACATGAATATAAGTTGCTAATATGTAGGAAAAACAAGTAATAACATGCAAAGTTCATGTATGCATTTTACATGCATCAGGGATTGGAGGGGTTCTTCAACTCAGAGAAGGTACGAGGTTCCATCCCTTGCGAGAGGTGGAAGGCGAAATACGCAGTGCTTGCGATTGCGGATCCCGATTTGGAGGGAGAGATTGTGGTTATGTCGGGGGGAGCCCTGGTTCTCCTAGATTCCCGCAAGGTCATGGTGGATCTTGTTGAACTCTTGACTACGCCGTCGGTAAAGCAAGGCGCGGAAATCTATTTCCAATTCTGTCGTTCTATGGTGGTTTCGATGATTGATGCCCCGCAAAAGTTGAGCAAGGATGCGGCTCCGAGCACAGAGCAGAGTCTGTGTTGTGAGGAAGCTCCAGTGAGGCCATTTGCTGAGGGGATACGGTGCGAGGGGGCGCCGGTTCCTCGATTTGTTTTAGTGCCGCGCGATGCGCCAAGAGCTGCTCGGCGGCGAGCAATTGAAAACCACGATCGAATCCAGGTGAAGAATCCGCCCTGGCAGTCGAACCTGGGGAAAGCGACGGGGGCACTTCCCGTAGAGGATTCGGCGAGCTTCGTACGGGCTTGCGGATGACAAGGATGCGAGTTCATCAAACCCCCAAGGTCAGGAGTCACAGTCGGCCTCCGCAGCGGCGGCCACCTCGTCGCCGGAGAAATCTCAAGTCTCCACGGAAGGGATTGCCGTGGGGGAGGTGGGCCAGATTAACGGTCAACCCGACCTGAATGGGCCAGTAAAGCCATTGATAGGCCGTGGGGCTCAACTTAATCGCATTTCGGGTGGGCTGGTTTGGAATGGTGGGTGCTTGTCGGTGGCAAAGTGGGTTGAGAAGGCGGACATAGAAGGGGCGTGGATCTGGGTAAAGAAAGGGGTGCCTATTTCCGCCGATTCCCTAGGGTTTCTGGTTTCGAGAGAGGAGGTCAGGCGATACGGTGGCGGCGCAAGGATTCTGACGAGATCCACAGAGAGAAGAATAGACGGTAGGTCCTTCGCGCAGGTGGTGTCGGGGATGTACAGACAAGATGGTGGGGGGCATTTCCCGTCGAAGAGAACGGGAGACCATCTCCATGTCAGCTAGAGATGATCTATCCACCTGCTTTCTTTGATATTATGATCTCCCAATTCATCTAGCTCAAGAAGCATGGTTCGCATGGCCTGTACAGTACAGATGGATGTATCCAGTTGAGAGATACATGCGTACGTTGAAGGGATATGTATGTAACAAGGCTCATCCAGAAGGTTCGATTGCAGAGGGGTACATACTTGAAGAGTGCATGACGTTCTGCAGTCGATTCGTTCAAGGCATGCCTACAAAAAATAAGTCAGTCCGAACGCCATGCAGATGGAGCTATAGATGAAGCACCAACAGGGATTAGCATAATGAGTAAAGTTGATTACTCCAAGAAAGGTTTTGCCCGTGAATCACTGCCTTTGGAAGCTCTTAATCAAATGAGGCACTACATGATAACAAACTGCGAGGAAACCGAGCCATGGATTCAGTAAGGATACTTATGTATTTGTTTCATATCATGATATGCATTAATACTTTGGTGATGAAGTAACCATATATCATTTCTTTTTTAAGGGAACATATTGACGAGCTCAAAAAGAACAATTGTCCTAATCCTAAAAAGAAACACAAGGAATATTTTGTTGGCTGGTTCGAAAGACGGGTAAGTTACTTTAGCATTTTCAGAAATGATTCTCATAATAAAAAAAATGGTGTACAGTACACTCACACATATTCCATTCCATGAAACAGATCACACAACTCTATAAAGATGAAAAGGTCAGTAGTCTGTTGTATACACTAGCTAAAGGGCCTGGTCAAATTGGTCGTGTGTTCAACCATACAGTACTGAATGAATATTACTTTCATAATGCCTATATAGAGCATGACTTGAGTACCCAAAATAGTGGCTTCGTAGTCAATGCGCAAGAAAGCACCAACAGTACTGATTATTATGGGGTGATAAATAAAATAATATTTCTTGACTTTCCTCCTGATAAGGAGGTTGTTCTATTGCAGTGCGACTGGTTCGACGTGCCTCCTGCCAATAGAAATCAGAGTAAGGGGTATAAGAAGGACACGTATGGAATTATTGACCGTGACACTAGTGTACACCGATTCACGGAAGACCCTTAAATTCTAGGCATCCAAGCTGCACAAGTTTTCTACGTGAGAGACGTCAAGAACCTTAATTGGGCAAGTGCTATAAAAATGAATCCACGCAATTTGTTTGCTCCTTCGGTTTTAAATGGTGCAGACCTTGATGATCCTACAGAAGGAGAGGAACGTGGTGACGCAGATGTACATGATGTCGTCGATGGAGGAATTACAGTTCCAGAATTTACTGTACCTGACGAGATGACTAGTTGGTGCAGAAATGATGATGAAGGAACCAGCGTTGATGTTTCAGTCATAAATAATTTAAGACCTGCTGAGTTTGACGAAGATCAAGTCGAATATGATGCTGATACAGATGATGATGAGGCTTACATAAATGATCGTCATGTTGCTCCTTTGTTACAAGATGAATTGGATGATGACCTTGGATTCTTTGTGTAGGCTGTCTCTGCAACATAAGTAAAATGCTAAGTGCTACATAAATTCAGTTGTTTGGACCTACAGAGGTTCCGCTTGTTGATATACTTACTAAATAACTCTATCAGTATTGCATGAATATGTCTGTGCTCTAATGGCTATGTTGCCTTGCCTAAAACTGTGAGATCATTTGTTCGATCACCTTTGAACCAAAATTTTATCATCATATTTATTTGTTTCTCCAGCTGACTGGTGGGACCAGCATAATTTGTCCAAAAGAAAAATTCCGGTGACAGGAGTGAAGATACTGGACCATATATGAACATATCTCCGAAAACAATTTCAGCTATACTCGGGTGCCAAGGCCCAGGAGGTCTGTTTAAGGTTTATCGTTGCAAAAAATATTTAAAAATAATAATGTGCTCACCAAACTGAGATAATGGACCAAAAATGAATTGTAGTCCTAAGAAAATTGCAATATTGATCAAGGACCATGGCCCATGAGGCCCGTTAAGCTAGGCTATGAATTACTCGTTGCAAAAAACTTGTTCATTTTTGCAACAACAGGGTGATTGTTGCACTACGTTTAACCTATTACCATACGATCCAAATTGTCGCAGTAAACTATAGTTATTGCCGCAGGATAAAATTGAGGCGAAAAAAATATGATATTGCCACACGGACAAATTTGTTGCAATAGTTAGCTATTTTTTTGCAACAATATTTGTAACTACCGCAACACAATACAAATGTTGCAATATATGACTGAATATCACCATGAATGCTTATTTCGTTGTAACACCTTGTCTCTAAGGCAACAAAATGACTGCCTCGCGCAACGAAAATACTCTGTCACAAAAACGCGATTGTATTCCAACTGCAATGCAGTTCGTGGCAATAGGAGGCCTCTACCGCAACAAAACGAGAATTTATCGCGACCAAAAATAGTCGTGGAAATATGAGTGCCCTATCACCACAACCAGAGAGTTCGTCATAAATTCTGATTATATCGCAACGAAAAAAACCCGTAGCGTTATATTTCGTTGCAAGAGGCCGGATTTCTTGTAGTGAACCAACACCTTACAAACCGAACCCAACATGGGTTTAGCCCATTGGACTCGCAGGTCCCTAATAAACACATAAGTGGAACACGAATTAATCACTATGGAGTGCTTCCACTTCATCCTCCTATGCACTGGAATATTTCCCCATGTTCTTGTCCTTGTTTTCCAGGTGCTCCAACTTGTTTTCCAGCATGACAAGTTTGTTTTCAAGCAGGTACTTGTTTTTTTCCAGCATGCCTTGAGGTCCTCCTCCATCCATGTTTGTGCTATCAATAACCTTGCTAATACATAATGCGTAGGCTTAGATAGTATAACATTCTTATAAACACAAACAATATTTATTACTAGGAAAGAATTCACCTTATAATAAACAATAGTGAGGCTCAATATTTCCTTCCAACTCAAGCATGAATAATCCTCATGGACACCTATTATATCCATATCATTCTCCCTTTCTTCAAGACAAGACGTCCTCGGCTTGTGGTAAGTTGAACATGGAAGAAACAAAAAGCACAACGTGTATGCACAATACATGTATCTATGATGGGGTGCCTTAGTTATGTGGACATGATATAAATTCTCATATGACAGGAAGCAACGAAATTATCATGTATATATCACAAAATTGTCACATGAAAACAAATAGCATCTCATAAAATAGCAATCACAATTGCAAATATAAGTGAAGCTCATAAAATTATGATCATAAGGAGAAACATCTATGTATAAATTCTTATTGTTTAATATCAAACCAAGTGTTCTCACATAAGATCTATAATCAAAATTGGTGGTAGTAGTGCACTAAATTTTCTTATCATGTTTAGTATAATCATCATGTAAATTGCAACTCATTTTGCAAATATAAGTGAAGTATAAATCAGTAGCATATGTACTTATCAAGTTTTGTTGTAAACCAAACATATGTGTAGAATCATGCTCAGATTTAGCAAATTGGAAAAAATCCAAACGAGGTAACACGATGTTCAATTCAACAATTTTATCACAAGTAATACATATGTGATCCACCATAAAAACTTCATTCATGTTATAGTCACCAACCAAATTAAAAGTGAAACAAGCAGGATATGTGCTAGAATTGACATGAGAAATTTCAGCAATCCTATAAATAGCACATTGCATAGTAATTGGTTCATGTAACATAATGGAATACACAATATTAATAGGTGGTATTTTAGCAAGCACTTCTTTATGTGTAATCAAAACCACATGCTCAAAATTTGAAATATTCAAACTATCACATGGCGGTGAACTATATGTGGTTATCAACTCACAAGAATTAACTAGCACATTAACAAACTCACAAAAATTTGTACTTGTAAGTGGCAGCTCCAAATCAGCACCAATGGCAATAACATCCTCCTCAGATATAGTAGGCACTGGATCATCTATCTCAAGTGGTGATGCAGGTTGTACTAATAATGGCTCACTTTCTTCAAGAGTAACCTGCATATCACAAGAAACAATATTAGGCACAATGGTATGCTCGTCCAATGTATGTGATGGTGGTGGTGGTGCATGTTGTACTATAGGCTCCCTTTCTTCAAAAGCAACCTGCACATCATGAGAAACAACACTAGAAGTAGACATGATTACATTAGTAGACACAACCTCACATGTCTCCCCAACTTCGGGTCCCCTGACTGGAGGATAGTATAATGGTTGCCTTCTAACTTCTTTAAAATTTTCAAGTGATGCATGTCTTCATCGATGATACTTATTATTCCAAAGGAATTTTATGTCAGGATAATATCTATCAAAATCAAACAAAATTTGTAGGAACATGGTGCACTCAACGAAAGATGACAGCAAGTAAAAGCTCTGGAATCACATTACAATAAATTTTCTCTGTGTGACCTTTAATGGTTAATGGAACAAAAGTAAGTAGAGTAATTCGAATTTTATAATCATTAGTATATAACATATATGGATTTGATTGATATGTTTCCAATTGCAATTGGTCAACAACATCAAGACTAACAAAGTTAAACCGAGTACCCTTATCAAGGGTAATAGCAGCAAGGCAACCTTTGATGTCTGCAATGAAGTGGAACAAATTTGCTGCATGTATTCCACAAGAATCCTCCTCCCAGAAAGTATCACTGCACATAGAAAACTACGGAACTCCATTGATTAACTTGTTAGTAAAAAAATAACAATGGGTTGTGGTGCTCTCTCACAACTCACTCAAAACAGCGAATAATGGTGTATCTTACCGTTCCAAAGTGAATAGAAAACACTCACCAACAAGTAGTATCAACACGTGTACGAATGTGAAGAAGAGAATACCCGGGATTTTAGCTATCACAAGACAAACAAGGTATATGGTGGGGCTTGGTATGGATACCTAACAACCCCAAAATAACAACTCATATTTGCTGTCCAATGTGATATAAAAAGCACAGGAAACACAACACATGGAGAATAATATGGCAAGCAACTATATGTATGGAAGTGTTGGAATGCACTCAAAAGACACTAGCTACAACTCTTAGAGTCAGGCACAAGATTTCTCAAGAAAGTAGTGCAAAAAACATGTAAAACAGCTCCAAACTTGTGGCAAATATCACCAATTTTCAGGCCTCTTTCTCTCATTTATTTTTTATGTTTTTTCTCTCTGATTTTTTCACTATTTTGGGCCAAAATGTCCAATCTGTACGGACCGTACAAGCACTAACTTGAGATAGTCTTATATGGGTATGCTCCTAAAATTATATTTAGATAGGCCGTGGCTATGGTTCACAAAGATACGGAGTGGAAATACTACGAAATTGGCAATGAAAACGGATCAAAAAACCTACTAGAAACCCACGACAGCGAATTGCTGCAAAACGGTGCCGCGGTACGGTGATTGTGCTGCGCTGCGCGGCTGGTATATATGCGGCAGCAGAAACGGCCGAAATCGTGCCGCGGCAGACTCGGGGTTCGAGTAAGATTCGGAGCGGGCGCGGCGGCGGTAGGAAAACTGCGCGATTTGCTGCCGCGGTAGGAAACCGACTCGGCCTAGGTTAAAGCACGGCCAACGTTTCAGCACGAACAGCACCCACGGAAGCAGCTCGAAACCGAGTGTGATTGAAACCTAGTGCAACACGGTGATCCACGGCAGGGAAAACAGAAGTATTGGAGCCGCGGTAGGAATCAAACCCGAAGCAAACTAGTTCAATGGTACCAATATTTTGTATGGATTTTCGGTATAGACTCAAACAAAAACAATGATGACTCCATTTGGAATTGGAAGAACACGAACAAGAACCCTAAACCTAGACACGAAGACACAAACATAAGACAAAGGTACGCAAAAATCACACGAATAGCAACTAGGGATTAGAAATTGGGGATGATATACGGCTATGCCAATGATCTAAACACCTATTTTTGTGGGGCTTTTTATGTATAGGATGAAAAACAAAAACAAATCTAGGGGATAAATTGCTCACCGAGTAAACCTAGCAATCTAATACCATCTGATAAGGGGTTGCCCGATCTTCTCGATGAACTCTCACGATAACTTGATAGATAACCAGTGCTACACTGAAAACTCTCCTTCGATAAACCCTGATGCCAATGCAACAGCTCTCGAACCCTTTGGATATTCTCAACTCCACAATCGTGCACAACGTAATCAAAGAATACGAGTGGTCCTGTACCCTCTTATTCTCAGTGGAAAAATGGATAACACGCAACTTTGCAGGGGGATAACACCACCATATCGATACGAAATTGGTGGTGGATAAATTTTAGATGAACATGGTTCAATTCTGGAAATCTAGGGTTTTATCTTAAACTTGTCTACCTATTCTAATTTGCAGCCTAGGGTATATATGAGGGGGTATGGGAACCAACACCTTACAAACCGAACCCAACATGGGTTCAGCCCATTGGACTCGCAGGCCCCTAATAAACACATAAGTGGAACACAAATTAATCACTATGGAGTGCTTCCACTTCATCCTCCTATGCACAGGAATATTTCCCCATGTTCTTGTCCTTGTTTTCCAGGTGCTCCAGCTTGTTTTCCAGCATGACAAGTTTGTTTTCCAGTAGGTACTTGTTCTTTTCCAGCATGGCTTGAGGTCCTCCTCCATCCATGTTTGTGTTATCAATAACCCTGCTAATCAAAATGCATAGGCTTAGGTAGTATAACATTCTTATAAACACAAACAATATTTATTACTAGGAAAGAATTCACCTTATAATGAACAACAGTGAGGCTCAATATTTCCTTCCAACTAAAGCATGAATAATCCACATGGAACTCTATTATATCCATATCATTATGGCTATCCATCTCTGAATTTTTTTTCAACAATCATCGCAAAAATTAATTTCAAGCAACTATAAGGTGGAAAATACCATAGGGACTTATAGGAGAGCTAAACATGCATCAAAACTACATTATTTCTACTCAAATCAAGCATGCAAACTCACATAAGTTGTCACCTACAGTACCAAAATACTCAATAAATACTTCACCAAAAAAAATTCTACTTGGATAATAAGAGGAGTCACATACTAGAGAGCAAATGCACCAAATTTCAGCACAAATGATGGGCTGAGCAAAGATATCGAAAAATCTCGAGGAAGAACAGCAAGAACTCGGGTTCCAGGAAATTTGTTGAGTTTGGGAGGTGAGAGAGGGAACTTTGGTAGGGGAGAGAGTTAGTGGGGGGCCCACCATGTGCTGGCGCCACCAGGGGGTAGGCCGCGCCACCCCATGGTGTGCCTGACTGGTGGGTCCCCCTTGGGCCTCCCATGTGGCTCTCTGCCTCATTTTTGACGTAAAAAATTATTATAATTTTTCTGGAATTTTCGGAGAAACTTTATTTTTGAGGTATTTCCAAAATTTTAATAATTAATAAAAACCAGAAAAAACAAAAGTGAAAATGTGGAAAACAAAACCAAAACCAGAACTGCAAAGGATCTATGACACTCCAATGGAAAATATCCAAAGAAAACAAATTTGGAAGTGGTGAAAACAAAATTATTGGTGGTGAAAACATCAGGAAAACATGAATATGGATGATGGAAAACATGATTGTGCTAAAGTAGCAATGTGATAACATGGTGAAAACATAATGGGAAAGGTGAAAACATAGTGAAAACATTGCCCTCTTCATTAAAAATCATTTTGTTAACAAGGCTGATCAAGTCTTGTTACCAAAACAATTTTCATATGAAGCAAAACTTTGCTAACCACTAAATAATTATGTTACCTCAACCTTGATAGACATAGTCCCAATCGTAATAATATCATATTCTTGTGGTGGTACTGGAATGGGACAATAAAATTCTCCAATCTTGATGGTCTCAATATTTTCAATTGAGTTCAAACCATATCTTCTATCAATCTTCTTGAAAAAAAATAGTATGCTCTTTATCATTAACATTAAAAGTTACTTTTCCTTGATTGCAATCAATAACATCCCCTGTAGTATTAAGAAAAGTTCTCCCAAGAATAATAGACATATTATCATCGTCGGGCATTTCCAACACAACAAAGTCAGTTAATATCAAACAATTAGTAGAAACTTGAATAGGAACATTCTCACATATACCAACAGGAATAGCAGTAAACTTATCAGCCATTTGCAAATATATATCACTGTGTATCAATTTTTCAAGAGAGAGTCTCTTATAAAGAGATAAAGGCATAACACTGACTCCAGCTCCCAAGTCACATAAAGCAGTTCTAACATAATTATTTTTAATAGAACAAGGGATAGTAGGAATACCAGGATCTCCAACCTTCTTTGGAACCTTGCCATTGAAAGAGTAATTAGCAACCATAGTGGAAATTTCCTCATTAGGAATTTCCCTTATGTTAGAGACAATATCTTTCATATATTTAGAATAAGGAGGAATTTTAATAGCATCAGTCAAAGGGATTTGCAAAAACAGAGGTTTCATCCACTCACAAAACTTGTTATAATGTTCATCTTCCTTTGATTTGTGTTTCTTATTAGGAAAACGAATTGTTTTTTGTACCCAAGGCTCTCTTTCATTACCATGTTTATTAGCAATGAAATCCTCCTTAGTAAACTTTGAAGTTTTAGTTTGCTTTTCAGGTTCAGCTACAGTTTCTTCTTTGTCAGAAGCATCACTTTTATCATTACCACTTTCAGTTTCAACATCAGAAATAGATATACTATTAGGATCTTTAGCAGGTTCAGAAGATTCTACAACATTTTTATGTCTATTCTTCTTTTTCTTCGAAGGAGAACTATTGTTTTTAGGTTGCTGAGATTCTTGTTCAATTCTCTTAGGATGTCCTTCAGGATACATGGGGTCCTGAGTAGAAACACCACTTCTAGTTATTATTTCACAAACATGTTTATCTCTAGAAGCATTAGCTAGCATGTCTTTTTGCACTTTAGTAAGTTGATCACTTTGAGTTTAAACTGTTTGAAAATGTTTAACAAGCATTTTAACATCATTAGAGGTTTTTTCAATAATACCATGCAAATTATCAATAGCTCTAGAGTTTTCCATAAGGTGAGTTTGCACTCTCCTATTAAAGTTGTCTTGCTTAACAACATAATTATCAAATTCATCTAAGCATTGATTAGGTGGTTTAGAATAAGAATATCTCTATTATCAAAGTATTAGACAGAGTGTATCTCAACAGTTGATGGTTGAGGAATAGGCTTTCATAATTCTTCCATAGGAGGTAAATCCTTCACATCTTCAGATTTAATACCCCTCTCTTTAAGAGATTTCTTGGCTTCCTTCATCACTTCACCATTTAATTCAATCATGCCTCTCTTCTTGGGTGTTGGTATTGGTGTTGGCTCTGGTGTAGGTGTAAGCTCAGGTTTATTCTAATCATCATTATTTTTGGCTATTTTAGCCATTAATTGCTCAGCTTCTTCTCGAGTTCTTTTCCTGAAAACACAACCAGCACAACTCTCCAGGTATGTCCTAGACTCAACAGTTAGTCCATTATAAAATATATCTAGGAGCTCATTTTTAGGTAATGATATCCATGGCTAGCTCTTATCAAAGAACAAAACCTTGTCCAAGATTCAGGTAATTTTTGTCCTTCAATTTGCTCAAAGTTAAAGATGTCCTGCACAGCAGCATGTTGGGCACTAGCAGGAAAATATTTTTGAAAGAAAGCATTAACCTAATCCATAGGATCAGTAATAGACCCAGGTGGCAGATTGTTAAACCAAATTTTAGCTTCATGTTTCAATGAGAAAGGGAAGATCTTGGTAACAAAATAGGTACGCAGTTTAGTATCATCAGAAAATAAACTACTCAAAGATGAAAGCTCATTCATGTGTTCCATAGCACTTTTACTTTCAGTTCCACAAAAAGATTTCTTCTCACTAATAGATATAGAAGATAAATATAAAGATAAATCATAATCCTTGTCTATAATGTGTATGGGAGATGTGGCAAACTTAGCATCAATAGAAGATTTATATTTCACAGCATGTCTTGCAAGAAGACTCTTAAGAGCACTTGCGCCAGTAGTAGCACGAGCTTCTTGAATAAAATAATCATTAAGTTCAATATAGGTTTCATCAAGATCATCAATACGCTCAGTTGAATTAACAGGTGTACCAATATTTTCAACAGAAATTTCAGCATTTTTAATTTATTTGGATCTAGCAATAGTAGCATCTAGAAAGGACCTAGAGAACCAGTATCATCAAACACAGTAGAAGCATCATCAAAAGTATCAGAAACATTCTCAGACTCAGCAGAAGTAACAATCGTGTAGCATGTGGTGGAGTAAGAAGTTTACTCATAACAGACGGTGAATCAAGAGCAACAGAGGTGTTCAGAGTTATACCTCTTCTTGTAGTGGATGGTAATATAAGGACTTTTCCATCACGAGTATTGCCCATGATAAATGGCTTGAAGCAAAAACTATCACGATCAAGCCAGCAAATAAATAAAGCTATGCTCCCCGGCAACGGCGCCAGAAAATAGTCTTGATGACCCACAAGTATAGGGGATCGCAACAGTCTTCGAGGGAAGTAAACCCCAAATTTATTGATTCGACATAAGGGGATCCAAAGAATATTTATTAGCCTTAACAACTAAGTTGTCAATTCAGCTGCACCTGAAAGTAGCCTTGCTCGCAACAATTTATCAGTGGTAACAGTTTTATAGCAGCAGTAGAAATAAAATAACAGCAGTAGTAAAATTGTATCAACAGTAGCAGTTGCGGAAAACAGTAGTATGAGAAGTACCGTAGGCTTAGAGGGAATCGATGAACGGGCGTTGCATGGATAACATGTCATGTAATAATCTAACACAGGCATTGCAGATAATAATCATAAAGCATCAAACATTTAGGCAAACCATAGGCATGTGCTACAATATAGTCATATGTGCTCGTGATGAGAAACTTGCACAATATCTTTTGTCCTACCAGCCCGTGGCAGCGGAGCCTCTAGGAAAACTACTCGTAATTAAGGTGCTCCTTTTAATAAAGCACTGGAGCAAAGCATTAACATTCCCTGAACACATGTGGTCCTCACATCACAACCATCCCCTCCAGTTGTCCCTATTTCTGTCAATTTGGGGCCTCGGGTTCCGGACAATGACATGTGTAAACGACTAGCAGATATGCTCAAGAAACATAATTATACTCATGAAACAATAACATGTTCAGATCTGAGAGCATGGCACTCGGGCCCAAGTGACAAGCATTAAGCATAACAAGTTGCAACAACGGTAGAAAACACTAACAACGGATACTAGGCACTATGCCCTAACAATCTGGCATTATTATATGGTCAATCTTATCCAATCCCTCTCATCCTATAGCAGTGTTTACTCACACATGGATGGGGGATTCATGGATGGTTGATGGAGAAGAGGTGGCGGCGTCGATGGCGATGATCTCCTTCGAATCCCCGCCAGGCAGGGCGCCAGAACAGGAACTTCTTATCCCCGAACTGAGTTTTGAGGTGGCGGCGTCGCTGTGTTGTGCTTATGTGGAATATGACGAACCCCCTCGGTTTTTAGGTTACGGGGCATATATAGTCGAAAGGGGAGTCCGAGGGGGTGAGGGAGTGGCCCACACCACCTGGCGGCGCGGCCAAGGGGGCGCCAGAGGGTGGTGTGGCCCCCTCCTGGCGCCTCTCCTGGCCCCCTTCTCGCTCCCGGGGTCTTCTGGTGTTTTAGGACAAATAGGATCTTTTTTGGGCAATTTCCCGAAAGTTAATTTTTCTGCACAAAAACGAGACACCAAGGTAATTCTGCTGAAAATAGCGTTAGTCTGTGTTAGTGGTATCCAAATCTCACAAATTTAGAAGAAAACAATAATAAAAGTGTTCGAAAAAGGAGATACATTTTGGACGTATCACACCCCCTAGCTTGTGTTGGGATCGAGACGATCCGTAGCCCCCTTCCGGTGAAACCCTAGACCCGCTGGAGAAATACCAGACTTATACGGATACACGCGGTAACGGCGTCGAAAGGGGTATAGCAATGTGGAACTAGTTGCTTGGTTGTGTCAGGGTAGCCCATAGG
This sequence comes from Alopecurus myosuroides, assembly GCA_028641055.1. Taxonomy (NCBI): domain Eukaryota; kingdom Viridiplantae; phylum Streptophyta; class Magnoliopsida; order Poales; family Poaceae; genus Alopecurus; species Alopecurus myosuroides. The sequence goes on from CM054061.1 coordinate 330,324,862, forward strand.
AACAAAAAACACAAAGGTACAACCCAACTCTTCGGAAGATTCCCGATGTTTCATCCGATAGAGGAGTTTCAGGCTATAAGCGCATGTAAACTCACTAGAGAGAAGTGGATGCGAGTAAAGCGGGTCACACCCCGGAGTGAAATATTTGCCATCCAAAACACACGTACAACACACCTATACTAACATGGTATGACACCCCTAGCTTGTGTTGGGATCCATACGCTACAGAGCCCCCCTCCCCCCGATGAAACCCTAGACCCGCTAGAGAAATATCGGACTTATACGGATACACGCGGTAACAGCGTTGAAAGGGGGTACCATTGTGGAACTAGTTGTTTGGTTGTGTTAGGGTAGGCCATAGGAACACAAAACACAAAGGTAGAACCCAACTCTTTGGTAGATTGCCGTTGTTTCGTCCGATACGGGAGTTTCAGCCTATAAGCGGATGTAAACTCGCTAGAGAGAAGTGGATGCCGGTGAAGCGGGTCACACCCCGGAGTGAAATCTTTGCCATCTAAAACACACAACCCACCTATACTAACATGGTATGGCACCCCCTAGCTTGTGTTGTGATCCAGACGCTCCGGAGCCCTCCCCCTCGGTGAAACCCTAGACCCGCTAGAGAAATATCGGATTTATACGGATACACGCGGTAACGGCGTCGAAAGGGGGTACCAATATGCAACTAGTTGCTTGGTTGTGTTAGGGTGGGCCATAGGAACACAAAACGCAAATAAAATGGACTTAGTGTGTGAAACCCACTCGATAGTGGTGTCAGTATAGTATGAATAAATAAAATAGACTTAGATCTCGATGTAATTTTTTGTGTCATTTTATGTGAGTTTATATATTTCTAACATAAAATATAACCATATTATTTTAACCAACTAAGAGTAATTAAGAAATTCATATACAAATACTAATAGAAGAAGAACAAAAAAAAAATGTCCACATGTGCCGACGGCAAAGCCGTCAGAATAGAATGTGGGCAAACCTAGCCCCACGAGTTAGGAGGCTATGCCGACGGTGAATGTGGTGCCGAGGGCACACTACAGGAATGGCTCAGTACGCCGACGGCCAGAAACTGCGCCGACGGCCAAATGTCGGGCGCCGTCGGCACAGGGGGTCGGAGCCCCAGCCTGCGACAGAGGCCGTCGGCACGAAGTTGGCCGTCGGCACAGCGTCAAGGAGGCCGACGGTGGCCCTCGTCATAATGATAACCGTCGGCACAAGGGAAAAGAGGCCGACGGTGGCCCTCGGCATCCCACCCGCCGTCGGCACTAGTTACTGCACCGTTTGGCTGGGCCTACCAAGTACTATGCCGACGGCTTTGCCGTCGGCATAGGTGCAATTTTTTCTTTTTCTTATTTTGTGGATGCATGTGTATTTATTAGTTACTATCAATTGATAAAATTAATATGTTAATATTTTATGTTTAAAATCTAGAAATTCACAACCGTTACCATGTATCGAGAGATCTAAGTCAATTTCATTTATTCATACTACACCGACACCACTATCGAGTGGGTTTTAACACACTAAGTCTATTTTATTTGTGTTTTGTGTTTCTATGGCCTACCCTAACACAACCAAACAACTAGTTCCACATTGCTACCCCCTTTCGACGCCGTTACCGCGTGTTTCCGTATAAGTCTGGTATTTCTCCTGCGGGTCTAGGGTTTCACCGGAGGGGGGCTCCGGATCTTCTGGACCCAAACACAAGCAAGGTTGTGCCATAGAATGTTATTATAGGTGTGTTTTGTGCTTTGGATGGCAAAGATTTCACTCCGGGGTGTGGGCCGCTTCACCGGCATCCACTTCTCTCTCGTGAGTTTACACGCGCTTATAGGCTGAAACTCCCGTATCGGACGAAACGTCGTGAATCTTCCGAAGAGGTGGGATCTACCTTGTTGTTTTGTCTTTCTATGCCTACCCTAACACAACCAAGAAACTAGTTCCACATTGCTACCCCCTTTCGACGCCGTTACCGCGTGTTTCCGTATAAGTCTGGTATTTCTCCAACGGGTCTAGGGTTTGACCGGAGGGGGGCCCCGGATCTTCTGGACCCCAACACAAGCAAGGTGGTGCCATAGCATGTTATTATAGGTGTGTTGTGTGCTTTGGATGCCAAATATTTCACTCCGGGGTGTGGGCCGCTTCACCGGCATCCACTTCTCTCTCGTGAGTTTACACACGCTTATAGGCTGAAACTCCCGTATCGGACGAAACGTCGGGAATCTTCCGAAGAGGTGGGTTCTACCTTGTTGTTTTGTATTTCTATGGCCTACTCTAACACAACCAAGCAACTAGTTCCACATTGCTACCCCCTTTCGACGCCGTTACCGCGTGTTTCCGTAAAAGTCCGGTATTTCTCCAGCGGGTCTAGGGTTTCACCGGAGGGGGGGCTCCGGATCTTCTGGACCCAAACACAAGAAAGGTGGTGCCATAGCATGTTATTATAGGTGTGTTGTGTGCTTTGGATGCCAAAGATTTCACTCCGGGGTGTGGGCCGCTTCACCGGCATCCACTTCTCTCTCGTGAGTTTACATGCGCTTATAGGCTGAAACTCCCGTATCGGACGAAACGTCGTGAATCTTCCAAAGAGGTGGGATCTACCTTGTTGTTTTGTGTTTCTATGGCCTACCCTAACACAACCAAGCAACTAGTTCCACATTGCTACCCCCTTTCGACGTTGTTACCGCGTGTTTCCGTATAAGTCCGGTATTTCTCCAGCGGGTCTAGGGTTTCACCGGAGGGGGGCTCCGGATCTTCTGGACCCCAACACAAGCAAAGGTGGTGCCATAGAATGTTATTGTAGGTGTGTTGTGTGCTTTGGATGCCAAAGATTTCACTCCGGGGTGTGGGCCGCTTCACCGGCATCCACTTCCCTCTCGTGAGTTTACACGCGCTTATAGGCTGAAACTCCCGTATCGGACGAAACGTCGTGAATCTTCCGAAGAGGTGGGTTCTACCTTGTTGTTTTGTGTTTCTATGGCCTACCCTAACACAACCAAGCAACTAGTTCCACATTGCTACCCCCTTTCGACGCCGTTACCGCGTGTTTCCGTATAAGTCCGGTATTTCTCCAGCGGGTCTAGGGTTTCACCGGAGGGGGGGCTCCGGATCTTCTGGACCCAAACACAAGAAAGGTGGTGCCATAGCATGTTATTATATGTGTGTTGTGTGCTTTGGATGCCAAAGATTTCACTCCGGGGTGTGGGCCGCTTCACCGGCATCCACTTCTCTCTCGTGAGTTTACACGCGCTTATAGGCTGGAACTCCCGTATCGGACGAAACGTCGTGAATCTTCCAAATAGGTGGGTTCTACCTTGTTGTTTTGGGTTTCTATGGCCTACCCTAACACAACCAAGCAACTAGTACCACATTGCTACCCCCTTTCGACGCCGTTACCGCGTGTTTCCGTATAAGTCCGGTATTTCTCCAGCGGGTCTAGGGTTTCACCGGAGGGGGGCTCCGGATCTTCTGGACCCCAACACAAGCAAGGTGGTGCCATAGCATCTTATTATAGGTGTGTTGTGTGCTTTGGATGCCAAATATTTCACTCCGGGGTGTGGGCCGCTTCACCGGAGAGCGAGGACCGCCTCTAGGATAGCGTCCTGATGGGCCAGGGCCGATCCCGGTATTCACATCGAGGGAAGAGTTTGCCCTCACATACTACGCAGAGACCCCGGTATGTTCCTTTTCCACACGTCGATTACTGATTTACTTTGCCTCTAAAGTGTCTAACTCGTGCTCGAACATGTAGGGTACTGGAGCTTCGGAGAACGCGGCTTTTGGCCGGTGTCGGATATATACTGAATAGGGGTATAGAAGATGGTAGACAAAAGAGCCGGACTACCAGGGTGGCCTACATGGTAATGGGCTTAGGTCCATTGGGCGGCCCAGTAGTCCGATGCGCAGAAGCCGGATTCTAGAAGAACCCGGATCACGGCCCGCGTGGTCTGGCTTGGAGGAGAAGACGGATTCCTTACTTTCCAAGTTACAAGTTAAACGTAGTCTTCTAGGTTTCTGGTTCTGTAAGCCCTAATCCGGCTATTATATAAAGCCGGACGGGAGATAGATAAAATAGGTTCAAGTTCTCTAAGTTCTAAGTTAAGTTAGACACAAGCTAAAGCTCTACGCAACTCGCCGAGAAGTTCATCCTCGTCGAGTAGCTAGATCTATTCCCTCACATTGTAACTTTGTTATACGGGCTTTAGTCCCAGTTAGTGAGAAGTGCAGGAGTAGGTACGCCGTACTGTCGCGACGTACCGAACCTGGGTAAAATCCCGTGTTCTGTGTTACTACGCTATCCCGTTACCCCACGTCTCTACCGTAGTCTCATGGCACCCCAGTCTATGAAAACTACTACGATGTCTCGACAGTTGGCGCCCACCGTGGGGCAAACGACGTCAGGCGTGAAATTCCGATCTGGGATACTCGGCGGAATTGGAAGATCGATCACTGTCGGAAGCCTGGAATTCGACGACGACGTCGGGCGCTTCCTCGACAACGGATCCTACATACCGGCGCAAAACCACCTGGTAAGTGCCTGCGTTTTACCGATTGGATCTGCTAACATCTTTATCAGATTAACCGCGGAGGCAATGGGGTTTTGCGGTGGAAGCAAATTTATCCCACCCGCCCTATACCCAGTCGAAGACGACTATGATGCCGGATTTTGCTCAGATCGCCGACAAAACAGTGATACGCACTTTATCGGCATGGTGCAATCCGAGATCGCTGAAAACACGGATGACGGAAATCCCGTGCAAGAGGCAGACAACAATACACCCGTCACAGAGACGGAAGAACCAACACCCGTCACAGAGACGGAAGATCCGACATCCGTCAACCAGACGATGAACTCGGAAACAGAGTCCGTGCTTGCCGCCATAGAGGCGAGATTGGAGTCGGAAACCGGATCGGATAACTTTGACTCCGAAGACGAAGACGATGATGCCTTTGTAAGAAAAGTTAAGTCCTTTCAAGAGGGATTCCATGAAGTGCTAATGGCAAAACCAGCCGATACAACGGGTGCTGATAGCCAGGAAAGCCCTAAAACCCCTCCGCCAGTGGAAGAGAGGGAAGACGGAGAAACTTCTCCGATATTCCCTAATGTCAAGGAGATGACAGAGGATGAACCTGTCAAAAAACCTCCATCTTCCAAGAAAAAGCACCGTGCTTCTAAAAAACTCCAGTACAAACTCCGGAAGAAAAAGTCAGCTGATCTCGCTGATGAAAACCTGGAAGTCGGAGATATTAGTGGCACAAAGCCTACGGAAAAGAAATCTAAGGAAATCACTGCTCCGCCAATGACAGAACTGGAAGAGCAAGAACTATTACAAACTCCAGTGGGACCCAATGAACCCCCTGAGATGCTGGAAGCCAGGAGACAAGCTTTCCAACGGCAACAGCAACATCTGCTTAGATCTCGGCAACATCTCCAACAAACCCATAATGACATCAAAGTCATGAAGGAAGAAATAGAGGAGTACGAGAGAAAGCATAGATCTGCCTTAAAACCTACTAGGTTACCCGGAATCGCAAAACCGGAAGAACTGCCGCCAAAAGAAAGGTTTTATAACCCATCTTGGCAAAAGCAGTTAAACGGCAAAGATGCCAAGGGCGAACCAATATACAAAACCGCAGCAGAAAACGCGGAAGCAGCGTGCGCCATCCTAAACAACGATCTGTACTCCAACGAGGAAAAACTCCAAGGGGTGTATGCTTTCCTAGGAAAAGCATTACAGCAGCAACAGCGAGGACAAGAGCGATCAGGGAGGCTGCATGATAATTCCGCCCTCTGCAAAACTGTTACTTGCGCCGCTGGAGCACCTGGACCGGAAGAACCCGGAGATTCGGATAAAGAAGAGGATCCGAGAAAAGACAAGAAAAACCCCAACAACCGGGACGCAGCGTCTAGAACCGGACCTCATCTCCCGAAAGATGGATATAAACCACACGATCGGGAAGACAAAAACCGGAATGACGGCAAAATAATGCCACCTCCGAGAAACCCAGCTGAAAAAGCCGGAAGATACGATACACCTCACAGACGTGAAAGATCTCGGACACCGCCTAAAGATAGGGAAAGGTACAGGAGCAGGACTCCACCTAATCCCAGAGGGCGTGACAACGGAAGAGATAGAGATAACCTCGGAAAAGCGCGTCCGCGCAACAATGGAAAAGAAAGGAGCAGATCCCCTTCTGTCCATTCAGCCGGGAGATATTCTGCACATATTGATAGAGCAGAAAAGGATGATCTATACTTTGGTCCTAAGTGTTTTACTGACAGGATCCGAAGGATAACCTTGCATTCTGGCTTCGCCAAAGTTGGTCCAACCTACCAAAAGTATACCGGCAGTACAAACCCGGATACCTGGCTTTCAGATTATTACACAGCCGTCCAAATCAACAACGGGACAGACCTGGAAGCTGTCAAGTTTCTTCCCCTAATGTTGCTAGACGGAGCCAGAGATTGGATTAATGGTTTACCATCAAGAACTGTAGACAGTTGGGATGATATGGCAAGGGTATTTACTCAGCACTTTCGGGGAACATACAAACGCCCAAATAGCATCAACCAGCTGAACCGTTGCACCCAATTTGAAGACGAACCATACGTGGATTTCATCTCCAGATGGACTGCAATGAAGAATAGTTGCTCTGGAGTAACTGACGTACAAGCAATGCATGCTTTCGTCAATGGCCTAAAACCCGTACTTGTACCGTTCATGGTTGGTTCGAAAAAGCACAAAGATCTCGGATCTATGCTTACAACCGCTAATGAGCACGCTGCAGCCGAAGATGATATCAGAGCAAGAGGAGGCAATATTGAGTCACTAATACTGGCCAAGAAAACACCTCGTTCTGATAAAAAAGGAACTCCGGAGTCAACAACAAAGCCCAAGGAAGTTAACATAGCCTTTGGAGGAGAAAAGGTGAACAAGTGGAAAGGCCGCAGTCCAGATCCAATCAATTACACTCCCGAAGAATGGGAGAGAATTAAGTCGGAACCCTGCGTCCACCACTCTCAGTTTGGGAAACCAACCCACACAAACGCGCAATGCCGGCTAAACAAGCATATGAAAGGCAATGCAGGATCCGGAAATAAAGGGAAGGGTTCCAAGAGGAAACCTGCCAAACAAAAACCAGAAGCTGAAAAAGAAGACAGTGAATCGGACACTGATGACAAAATCCAGGAACAGCAGCGAAAAGGTGAACCCAAATTTCCGAGAGTTGACGGAGAAGCAATGTTAACTTTCCTAGCAACCCCGTCAGCAAAGGTGGCCAAAAGGACACTTCGAGAAATAAACGCGGTTGTTCCTGCAACCCCAAAATTCTTGAAGTACTCCAACACACCGATAACCTGGGATCAGTCTGATCATCCCGGAAATATCCCTGAACCCGGCACACAAGCTCTTGTGGTAAGCCCTATTGTTCAAAACACTAGGCTAAGAAGAGTGCTGATGGACGGAGGATCCAGCATCAACATAATGTACCTGGATACACTGAAGCACTTGAAGATATCCGAGTCCCAGCTCAACTACAGCAATATACGCTTCCATGGCATTGTTCCTGGCAGGCAAGCACGATCCCTAGGAGAAATTTCCCTAGATGTCACCTTCGGAGATAAAGATCACTTCCGGCAGGAAAAAGTATCCTTCGAAGTTGTGCCGTTCGAGAGCGTGTATCACGCAATACTCGGACGTCCGGCTTTCGCTAAGTTTATGGCAAGATCTTGCTATATCTACAACAAGCTGAAGATGCCAGGACCCAAAGGAGGAGTAATCACCATTGCCGGTGATTTCAAGCTGGCAAACGAGTTGGAGAAGCAAAACGCCCTTTGCGCTCAAAGAGTTATAGCTCAGGAAGAACTGAAGGAGTTAGCCAAGGAGGTATCGCCGAAAGAAATGCCGGCAGGAAAAGAAACTCGGAAGCCAACAGATAGCTTCAAGGCGTCCGAGAACACAAGACAGGTAATCCTAGATCCCAAAGATCCGACAAAATTTGTCGTAGTAGGGACTGGGATGACCGACAAATAGGAAGGCGAGCTCATCAAGTTCCTCCGTGAGAACTGGGACATTTTTGCCTGGTGTCCAGCTGACATGCCAGGCGTACCCAGGGAACTTGCTGAGCACCAACTCAAGGTTATTCCCGGATCAAAACCCGTCAAACAAGGTCTCCGTCGATTTGACGGAAGAAGACGGAAGGCTATTGGCAAGGAAATTATCCGGCTTTTAGCAGCGGATTTCATCAGGGAGGTAATCCATACTGACTGGTCCGCAAATCCGGTATTAGTACCGAAGAAAGACACAACTGCCCTCAGAATGTGTATAGATTACACAGGATTGAACAAGTTATGTCCGAAAGATAGGTTCGCACTGCCGCGAATCGATCAAATAATAGATGCCACTGCAGGCTCCGAGCTTTTATGCTTTTTGGATGCATACTCTGGGTACCACCAAATACGCATGAAAAAGGAAGATCAAATCAAGACTTCTTTTATAACCCCGTACGGGACGTATTACTACATAACCATGCCTTTTGGCCTGAAGAACGCAGGTGCAACCTACCAGCGTTGCATGCAACGTTGTTTGCATAGTCAGATTGGAAAAAATTTCCATGTTTACGTGGACGATATCGCTGTCGTAACCAAGGAAAAAGATACACTCCTTGAGGATTTGCGAGAAACCTTCGAAAACTTGCGCACTTACAAGATGAAGTTGAATCCATCTAAGTGCGTATTCGGGGTTCCCTCAGGAAAACTTCCGGGTTTTATCGTTTCTCATAGAGGAATAGAAGTTAACCCGGAAAAGATTAAAGCAATCTCTAACATCTCAGAACTTACGTGTGAAAAAGATGTCCCAGAATTGCCGGGTTCCGCCACAGCCACAAAAAGATTTCTTAGTTGGCTGGGGGCTAAAACCTTACCATTTCATAAACTGCTGGAGAAGTTCGACAAGGTCAAGTGGATTGCGGAAGCCTGAGAACACCTAGCAAGTTATGTCCCCTTCTATACTTAGTTCAATTTCTATGTAAACATCTTTGAGATCATGAAATAAAGTTGTCGGAATTCATATTCATTATAAGTACAAAATATTTCCGCTTTATCTATTTCCCAATGATCTTACAAATACTCAATGTTGACCCGAATTGTGCCTGCGTGCTCGGTGTTTAAAAGCTGAATGATTCGGCCTGTTAAAGGTTAAAGGAAACTCGGATTGTGCCTGCGTGCCCAAGTTTCAGAACTGTTCCTTGTTTTCTCTAAAGTTTTATCTGATTGTGTATGTGTTGGGTTACTGAAACTAGTCAGTAAAAATGCTTCTAGCATAATCCATGTTTCTGAGTTTTTAACTGTTTGGTTCGTCCCCAGTTACTCAACATGACGATACATATTGCTAATTGAGCCATTTTTAAACACTAGAGCAGTTAAAACACAGATGCCAGATTACTTAGAAGATAAAGGAACAGCCAAACCCGGAAGAACTTTGCAAGAAGCTTGAAATTGCAAAAGGCGGAGTTCTTGTTCCGACAAATGACATAGAAGTATTACAATATGAATTACATTGTAAAAAAGCTACTATAAACATCCATCATCCAGGTCAAGTGCGCCCCCTTAAACTTCTGAGTCTTCATCACTGCTATCATTCTCGGGGGCTGCGGGCACTTCTTCTTCCGGATAAGTAATGGAGAGATTCACCATGGAGGCAATCTGAGTGGCGTGGCCTCCAACTTCGTTAAAGATCGCATTTATTTGTGCTTCTGTACATCCTTGAGGAATACCGGATGCTACACGCCAGGATTTTGCATCAGGGTAGTGTAAGCGCATGAGGCCAAGTGCCATTCGCGCACCACCCCGTGCAGCAGAGCGAAGGAAAGATTCCTTCGAATTTGCTACCTCCATGATGCCATCAGGAAGTCGATAAACTTCTGAAGGTTGTATATTACTTGTGGGCTGGAATTTATTAATTAAATGCATTCCTGCATCTCTGATTGAATTCCATATCTTCCCAAAGGTCCGGATCTTTTCAGTCCGAGAAATTCCTGGAAAATTTCCTGCTTTTTTGATAAAAGCAAAGATTAGAGAATACAAGAAAAATGACATGAAAGTATTGGTAAAAGAAGTCAACTTACCAAGAACCGCGTCAATTTCATCGCCCTCTTTCATACGAGGGAATAGCATACTTTCTAAATCATTGATAATAGATCTATCCTCTACTGCCTGCAAAGAAGCTTTGGATTGTGCAATCCCAAGGGCTAGATTACTGGCTTCCAGTTCTTCTCGAACCTTTGAAAGTTCTCTTTGAATGTTGGAGTTTTCTTCACGAAGTTGAGAAAAATAAGCAACGTTTGTTGTGTGCTTCTTGGCTTTGGTTAAAGCAGCTGAAAAGCAGGGACGAAATAATCCGACATTACGGCAAGATCTAGCAATGAGTTTCCAGCAAAAATCAATAAACACGAAGTAAAATACCAGTGGCTTTTAATAATTGCCGTTGAGACGACGCCAGCTCGTTGCTTTTGGACTCAATAACAGATTGAAGTGTTTTTACTTCTCTGCTTTTGAGGCTAAGTTTTTTCAAAACTTCCAAGTTTATAGCATCTGCGGAATGCTGAAACATGGAAATGAAAGCCAGATGCTTAAGTTTGAACAAGCATACAAAGAAGCATTAAGAAGAATTTAGGGTTTCAACTTAATGCTTGGGGGCTAGAGGTATTACCTGGCTCATTTCCCGCAAGTCAGCCAAGGTCTCCTTGAATTCCCTGGCATATTCCATGAAAAGAATTCCAACATGGTGAAGGCCATCGTGTATTACCTGACGGGGCGAGAATGCGATATTATTGCGGATAACTAATCCATTTTGTGGCCAGGGGCGAACAAGAGGCGCAGGAGCAAAAAATTTCTTAGCTTCCGGACGAATATATCCGAGGTCGTCGAAAGGCTCTTCTTTCACCCGGATATCATCCGAAGTAGGAATGGATTCGTTTCCAGCAGGTGATTGAAAATTTCCGCCCATGGACGTATTCGTTCTCCACCTTTTACCCGTAGCTGCAGAAGGAAATTCTTCTTTGATAGTACTTTGCCTCTTGCGCTTTTGGTTGTTGTAAAACTCGGCATGTAATTTGCTGATTTCAGCATCAGAAGCAAGATCATTTTCTCCAAGTTCGTCAAACTAGGAAAGAATTAACAGTATGTTAAAAAATGAAGAGAGAAGATAATCTGGGGAAACTCAGAAACAAGGGAAGGAAAGTACCTTAGGAACCAGATTTTCCGCATGATAAATGGCTAGACTTTCCTCAATCTGGCTATCGGCGGCAACTATCTGATGAAGGCGTTCTATAAAATCCTTCTTGCTAAGGGACCTATCTGTTCCTCTCATGCTATCTTCCGGTCCCGTGTACTCACAAAGAAGTCGGGAACGAAGGGATAAAGGTTGTACGCGACGTCCAAACCAACATAAAACGATATCCTTCCAAACCAAAGGTGGTTGAGAAGAAGAAAGTTTGGCAATGCGCCGCTTTATTTTCATCAGGTTTTCAGGCAAATCCTCTGTTACTTCTAATGTCCAATTCTCGTGAGGAGTAGCGGCAGAATTAACAAAGGGAGGAACTCCGGTTTCTCTGCCTGGGGACGGAATGTCTTGGTGATAAAAGAAAGAACCTAGCCAAGATTGGTCAGGTTTCGGCATTCTTATCCTTGGGTACCATTCTTCCCTAAAGTTTCTGAGGATAAAAGATATGGTACCGCAGATGGGTGAAACACCGTTTGTGATGTTATGTTTTACCTCGAAACAATAATGCCAGAAGTCTAAATTGGGAGTTATTCCAAGATACCCTTCGAAAAGAGCTTGGAAACTAGCTAATTGAAGGATGGAATTTGGAGAGATATTATGTGGTTGAACACCATAAAAGTTGAGGACGTCTAGGAAAAAGGAGGAAGGGGGAAAACCCATACCTCTCGTGATATGAGAGGTAAGGAGGACGCGTTCTCCTTCCTTTGGCCTTGGCTCTGGCTCATCCTTCGAGATCCGCCATTTGCCTTTAACTATTAATCTATCCCTTGACATCCGATGAAGGAGGACGAGTGAAGTGTTACTCTGATTCCAAAATCCGACAAATTCTGCTTCCTCATCCGCTCCGGCGGCGGCGGCAGCGGCCTTCGCGGCGGCGAGTTTCTCGCCAAGGAGCTCGATTTTCTCCTCCGCCGTTTCAGGTGCGAACGGCGGGGTTGACGTGGCGCTTGGGCCCGCTACGTCCGCGGCGGCGGAAGCGTTTCCTCCGCCCGCCGCGGATGCCGTGGCTTTTTCCGGCTCGCCGCCGGCATGCTTGGGCGACCCTAGCTGTGGATCTAGATCGCCCAAAAGCTCGTCGATGGAGGCGCGAGCCGGTGAGGACGACGGAGATGCCATCTTTTGGTGGTGCGTTCTGCGTGCTTGGAAGCTAAGCGCGCTTGGGGCAGGAAACTTGCTCTCGAGCTCGCGTCAATGGCGTGGGCAGTGTGGGAGTGAGGAAAGATTTCCGATGACGACGAGGACGGCTATTTATAGCCAGATATCCGTTTAGATACGTGCCAACGGCTCTTTTGACCGTTGGATGTTCGACGCGTGTCGCTCGCCGGAAAATCCGGGAAACGGAACGACAGAGGAATGATGGCTATCTCCTCGTTTCTCGTGAGAATCTGTCAGAGATACGTTGCAGGGTTTCCCGCGTGAAACCAAGCGGCGCTTGCGTCAGCATGATTGAGGCGCTGATGTCACAAGTTCCTTTTCCGCGAAGGATCGCGAGAAGAAAAGTCGGATTTTCATAGTTCCGAGTTTTGTGTTACCATCTCCTTCAGAAGGAAAGAAGAAAGAATCAAGACTGCTGAATCAAGTTTCCCCGGACAAAATGTATTTGACGAAAGGCGGAGTTTCAGAGTTTTGATCCTTCCTGGGGGCTACTGTCGGATATATACTGAATAGGGGTATAGAAGATGGTAGACAAAAGAGCCGGACTACCAGGGTGGCCTACATGGTAATGGGCTTAGGTCCATTGGGCGGCCCAGTAGTCCGATGCGCAGAAGCCGGATTCTAGAAGAACCCGGATCACGGCCCGCGTGGTCTGGCTTGGAGGAGAAGACGGATTCCTTACTTTCCAAGTTACAAGTTAAACGTAGTCTTCTAGGTTTCTGGTTCTGTAAGCCCTAATCCGGCTATTATATAAAGCCGGACGGGAGATAGATAAAATAGGTTCAAGTTCTCTAAGTTCTAAGTTAAGTTAGACACAAGCTAAAGCTCTACGCAACTCGCCGAGAAGTTCATCCTCGTCGAGTAGCTAGATCTATTCCCTCACATTGTAACTTTGTTATACGGGCTTTAGTCCCAGTTAGTGAGAAGTGCAGGAGTAGGTACGCCGTACTGTCGCGACGTACCGAACCTGGGTAAAATCCCGTGTTCTGTGTTACTACGCTATCCCGTTACCCCACGTCTCTACCGTAGTCTCATGGCACCCCAGTCTATGAAAACTACTACGATGTCTCGACAGCCGGGCTTCTCCTAGTGGCTCCCCGGGTTCGCGCCAGACGACGCCGATTCACGGCCGTGCTTCGGCCACTCCTGGTTCCTCGCCTGGTGGCTCCGGAGCTGGTTCGACGGACGCGACACACGATCGGCCCATTTTCACGAGGGGAGACTTGGGCTTCACCGCTTCTCCTCCGGACCGTCTGTAGCTAGCTAGGGATACTCTGGATCGATGTATGGATGTATCTGGATCGACTGATGTATGTGGATCGATGTATGACATTAAACGAGATTTGTTTGGATGTTTTGATTGTTAATAATGATGGTACTGAACTTCTAAATGTTTCTCTTGCATTGCATTATGATTTTTGATATTTCTGTGATTTTTTGAACCAAAACAGCACAAAACAGGGGGGAAAAAACCTGGGCAGAGGCTATGCTGACGGCAAAGCTGTCGGCACAGGCCCAGCGCTGACCAAATGGTCATGCTTGTGCCGACGGCATTGCCGTCGGCATAGCCCCTCCCTAGGAACGCACCAGCTGTTGACACGCGTCCCCTGTTGTGCCGACGGCATTGCCGTCGGCACAGCGCCCTTCACCAGCCGCGCGGTGCTGACAGCGCGGGCCCACTGTCAGACCAAGGTGGGGCCCACCATATCCCTGTGCCGACGGTATTTTCCTGTGCCGACGGCCAAAGTACCTGTGCCGACGCGGACATAGGCCGACGGTAGGGTGCGGACGGTGGCCGTCGGCACAGCGTGTGCCGACGGTCTTTGCCCCTGTGCCGACGGCTTCCGTCGGCGTATCACTCGATTCCTGTAGTGGCAGCTGTCGGCGCTATTACACCTATGCCGACGGCCAGCCGTGTACCGAGGGCAGCCGACGGGCCGTTCTAACCTACACCGACGGCCGCTTTTTTGGGCCGGCCCTGCTGTTACGTACGCCGATGGTCCGACAATTTGTCGTCCACGTACGATTTGGTCGTGCCATTCCCGTAGTGAAAGTGAGTTATGAGGAGACAATCCCATCATACATTTTTCAACCCGCCTCGTCATCTCTACAGAGCTCGGATGAGATTCCAGGGAATTCCACGTACTGGTACAGTGACTGAAAATACAAGACAACCACTAAACTCAATATCGTCGTGCCGATCGAGAGCGACGCGCGCGGTGTAGTGTCGTGACACCAACCTGGGCCCAGCCGCGTATAATTGCGCTGACAAATCTGCCTCGAATTCATGGTGTTGCATGCATGTTCTCAACTTGAGGTTTCTGTGCTCGAAAGAGCTAACTGTATATACGTATGGGTGGAGAAGGTGGCGGGCACTGTGTACCAACTTGATTTTTTGTTTGAGAGCCACTACTGATTGATTGGTATAAGCACGATACGATGTCGACCATGCCATGCCAGCTGATAGACAATCGAAGAAGCGCGGTTGGTACTATAGATCAGATAAGCGAAGAGATCGAAAAGAAAATCTTTTCAACTTATTAACCTCGTCCTACCTACAGAGCCACACGTCTCATCGAAGGCGTCACGTACGAACCTAGCTAGCAGATCTCCAGCTGCAGATGACCCGTGATATGAGTCGTGACTACGCATGCATGCAGCTGGTTGTTGTATCCTGTGGCCACCAAATAATCTTGATTATTAGTGGCAAATTAATGGTGCGTCTACGTAAGTTCCAATTTGATCACTACACGCAAGTGCTCTCACTTATAATAGAATGGTCTTTATACGCGAGTTTACGCTACATTAATTGGGGTTGTTCAATCATTATTTCAGCAAACAGTAGCTTGGTCATCAACCATGTCTATACGAATGAAGACGACTTTTTCCCGCAAAAAAGAAAAAGGAAAAGAATGAAGACGACTTCTATTTTGATCAATAGAAAATGAAGACGACGACTCAACTCGACGACCCCACCCCGGCCTTCATTAATCCGCTCTGGAAGATGCAGGTGGCCGCGGCCAAATTTTCCTTAGCTTTCACGGCAGCCTAAAACCAGGGCCGGCTTTGGTCCAGTGCGAGAGGTGCGACGGCCCGGGGCCCGGCCTAGAAAGGGGCCCATAATATGTATATTTTATGAAGTAGAGGAAAAAAAATCCCAGTTATGACTCAATATTGGGCCCATTGCTAAAGTTCGTACCGGAGCCTTTGAAAACATTGAGCCGGCCCTGCCTAAAACAAGACCGATCAATGAAGGTATGTTCTTCTGCCGCTACTGTTGTATTCGCACGGACGACGCGTTAATTTCACGGTCGAAATCAACAGGTAAAACACGTGTGCGCTGGGAGGGCGTGATCCCTTTCCCACGTGTCATACAACTTCATCACGTACAGCTAGCGATTCGTGCACCGGCCGGACCGTGTGTGAGCATCCGTAACACGCCCCGGCCCCTCCATTTTTCCAAATCATAAAGTAAATCTTGCTAATTGTTTGAAGAATCACGCACGTACGGATTATCGTTGGAAGAATCATGCACCGATTATTATTTTAGAAAACTCCTTAAAAGAAGTAACTTCCAGATATGGATATATCCGATCGCCAGCATGCATGCATGCATAATCTGTGTTATTTCAACAGCCAAAAGGTGTATCCATATATTTATATATAGGGATCGATCATGTGTACGCTTCCCGTGTTACACGCTGGGCAAATGGCGTGTGTGAAAACAAATTAAGGTGGTTGAATAAATTATTTAGTTGTCTAGCTTATTTTCTATATCCATCATCTATTTAAAATAAAATAGTGTTAACCCAGTTCACTAGGAAAACCGGGTCCAAGAACCATACATACAGATTATGCATTGCCTTACTTATAAGGAGAATAGAGCTGAAAAAACGCACAAACGTGGAGACGCGTCGTTCATACGGCGCTAATCCACCAAATGACACGAACACACACCGCTACGTCTAAAACATATATATAAAAAAAATATTATTATTTCGTGTTATTTTAGATCATTGCTACATGTTTTTATTATAATTTAATATTATTTATAGTATTTTTGGGCTAACTTATTAATAGGATGGCAAGTGTTGGTTCCTATTTGATGATGTAGAGTCTAAAAAATTATTGTTAAAAAATTCCCTAGGGATATCTCCAAAATAGCAAAGAGTGGTAACTTTTCGAGAGAGTGAGGGTGACAAAAAAACCCAACATTTGGAGGGCCACCAGCTGATCACACAGTTGGGACCTGCAAGTCAGGAGGTCGTTGTGACCCACACCTGCATGCCAGCCTCCTTCTTCGTCTCCTCATGTCGCATCTTCATCTATAAATACCCCCGACCTAAGAGTATGCACGATAGATACGATGTTGACCATGCCAGCGAACAGATCACACATAATTGTGTTTTCCTCCTCGGAACAGAGGAGGTAATTGATTTAACGGAAACATAATATTTTCAACTTAACCTCGTCCTACCGATCGACGGGCCACGCGTCTGGTTCCATCGAATCGTCATGTACCTAACAGATCCGGCCACAACAGATGGCTCGTGATGAGTCGTGACTACGACTCTGAATGCATGCGTGGCGCTGGCCGGGCCGATCCTACGTGGCTAGCAAACACAACCGGCGGCTAGCTAATAATCTTGATTAGTGGCAAATGGGGCGTCTAAGTACGTTTCAAATTGTCAAGTGCACCCAAATTAACAAATGATGGCCACGTACGCAGAGTCTAGGTACGGTGGCAGGGCCTTGAGAAGCATGCATGTGGCCACGCCCAATCCCATACGGGATACAGTCTCTTCACGCAAGTGTACACTTATACTAGAAAGTATTTGTAGCAACACTGCATGCTTAATCATCGACACGAAAGAACACGCTAAATTGGCTTTTTGTTCAACCAACATCGACGATATATTAATCCAAACTGTAAATACTTTATGACCTATATATCCCTTCCCCACCTGTCACACGATCTTCATCACAGCTTTCTGACGATCATATCCATCTCCAAGTTTACTTTTTTTAAGGAATCTCAAGCAATAATCGGTGCATGATCCTGCTTCCAACTCATCTTAGTAAGATGTGTAGAGAGCAGCCGAATATAAGGTTTTATTCATACATTTATCGGGATCTCATGCATGTGCGCTGCTAGTGCCGATCGAGTTGCGTGTACACCACTACTAGACCGGTACCACGTGGAATTGGTCCACCTTTCTGCACTACCGTAGCATATTTTGTGCTCCTTAATTGGACAGGCCCACAGACACAGAGGCATGCAGATTCAGCTCTAAGCGACATTGTTCTAGAATTACTATATTTGGTTTCCATCCTGAGGCTCCGCACTGGTTCTTGGCGTCCTCTCTACCCACAACTCCTCCCATTTCACCCACGGCTTCTAGTGTGTGTGTACGTGCTGTTTTTCTTTGGGCTTTGTTGTGTTGTAGCCCGGCATCGTGTGTGCGTTATATCGACGACTTTGTATGACTCTTATGGATGGTTGCTTTATTTATAAAGCGGGGCGAAAGCCTATTTCGAACTATGGTTCTATTCACTATTGTTTCTAATGACATGTACTAGCAGAAACGGTTGCTAAGAAACAGCCCATTACGGAAGGCCTTAGATTTCACCGCGGCCTAAGACCATCTATAGCCGTCCCCCAGCTCCCCCCCCCCCCCCCCCCCCCCCAAACGTGTTTGGGCCATATTTTTTTCCATTTTTTTGCACCGGCTAAGCCAAATTTCGTCCAGACACACCCCAAGAGACCCAAGGACCACTTTTTTGCGCTTGCAAACCCAGGATGCTGTGGGGCTCTTGGGTGGGGGTGGGGGGGAGAGGCTTGGGAAGAAACGCTCAATCATATACCTCCACGTGCCTTTTTTCTGGCCAACACCGAATGTTTGTGAGATAGCTTTTTGCTTGGGGTGAGCAACAGCTGAAAAGTTGTACTCGTCAAGACACCAAATAGCGCATGCAAACACGTTTTACACCAACTTTTTGGCAAGTTTCGGGGCTGGGAGGCTTCAACGGCTGGTGATGCTCTAAAAGCCAGCCGGCGATAAGGTGTCGTTCTACGTGTTGCTACCGATGGATTGACACCGACCGACGACTGCGGCTGCAAATACTTTACGACCTATCCCTTCCCCACCTATCACACGAAGAGCGGGGCACTACGGGAGAGCCAATAGACGCCGACGGCCGGCCAATACGCCGACGGCCAACTATCGGCCCCCTCGGCGTAGGGTGCCCGGTAGGATCGGCCCTCCGCCTGCCCGTCGGCGTCTCCTCCCCCTCGGCGTCTGGAGGCTACCCCGAGGGGGCACCGTCGGCGTATCTATCCCCCTCGGCGTAGGGATGCCCCGTTACGCCCTTCGAACGCGGCCGTTACGTGATAGGCTACGCCGAGGGGGTGCCGTCGGCGTAGGTAAATGATTTTTTTTCCCGCGTTAGACCGTACCGTGTGAGTGCATGTGAGGTTAAAAAAAAACTAACCCTATGCCGAGGGGGTTCCGTCGGCGTAGGTGGAGGAAATTTTTTTTTCTTCCCGTTCGATCGTAACTAACCCTACGCCGAGGGGGTGCCGTCGGCGTAGGTATTGTTTTTTTTTTCCTTTGCTCGATCGCGATGCGCAGGCCGTTTGCGTGTGTGTTTAAAAAAAAATCTTTATTTTGCCAAACTCTTGGTATATCTATGTTGAAATAAGTACTTGTGTACCTAAAAATAATTTTTGCCAAAAATCATGAGCAAACTATGAGGTACCTATAGTTCAAATTTGACCAGTTTCCAGCGGAATCGGCAGAAACTTCTGTTCTTCAAAAGAGGTGGATGGAAACCTTTTCATATGAAACAAATTGGTTATTTGTGCATATAACATGGTCTAGAATTTTCAAAAATTATAGCTCTCAAGTTTTGCAACATATTTGCTGTAGGTCCTTCACAAAAAAACCCATTTTTTACACTCCGGACATGGAAAATGGTTTTTTTCTTCGATGAAAAGGAAACCTTCTGAAAGTAGAAGGATGCCGCCTAGAGGGGGGGTGAATAGGCGCTTTAAAATAATTACGGTTTAGGCTTGAGTAAATGCGGAATAAAACTAGCGTTTAATTTATCAAGCACAAAACCTATGCAAGCTAGGTTTACCTATGTGCACCAACAACTTATGCTAGGCATGATATACAACTATGAGATAGCAAGATAGATGACTTCAAGCACGATGGCTATCACAAAGGTAAATGCATAAGTAACGAGCTAGAGTATAGAGATAACCGAAGCACAAGGAGACACCGGTGTGATTACCGAAGTTCCTTCCCAAGGGAAGTACGTCTTCGTTGGAGAGGTGGGGAGCCACCTAGGCGCTCCTCAATAGCACGGATGTGCACACCTTATTCTCCTTGAGCTTCTCCGGTGAGGAAGATGCTCGTTTCCACTATGAGGTCGACTTGAAGGCGTTGACCAAACCTTACACGAGGTTGAGGCTATCTCCACAACTCAATTGGAGGCTCTCAACGAAGCTTCTTGCAACAAGGTGGAAGCCCCAAGCACTAACCGTCTAAGGTGCTGAATACACCCAAGAGGAACAATCTCTCCGGTGACCAAGCACCCAAGAGTAACAAGCTCACGAACTTCTCTTTCACGAATCTCGTGGGGAACTCAAACCGATGCACCTAATGCAATGGCAAGAACACACAAAGTGGTCAAGAACTTCTCTCCCAAATCCCACCAAAGCAACTAATGCTATGGAGGGAGGAAGGAGGAAGAACAAGGAAAACAACAAATGAATCCCTAGATCTAGATCCAATAGATTCCCCTCACAAAGAGGTGGGATTGATTGGTGAAGTGGTAGATCTAGATCTCCTCTCTCTTTTCCCTCAAGTGGAAGCAAGAATCATTGAAGGGATTGAGAGAGAGCAAGCTTTTGGAGGTCAACAATGGAGGTAAAACTTGCCCAAAAGGTTGGGGAACCATTGGGGAAGAAGGCCCCTTAAATAGGTCACCCAAATATCCAACCGTTGGAGGAAAATTCGCGCAGGGGCGGAACCTCCGGTGAAACCACCGGAACCTCCGCCCCCCGGATGAGTTAGGACATCAAAATGGCTGAAAAAATGCCCCAACCACCGGAGCCTCCGGTGGTTTCACCGGAACCTCCGCCACTTTCAAACCGAAGGGGTTTCCGGCGGAGCTACCACCGGAGCCTCCGCTGGTGGAAAAAACTGCAGAACACCCTATATGAAAACGGTCATAACTTTTGCATCCGGACTCCGTTTTCGATGTTCTTGGGCTCGTTGAAATCGCAACGACGAGCAATACAAGAATATGCAGAGAAACATCATAGTCCAAATGGGAATATAAAACCAAATGATGAAAGGTTTTGCCTATCAATAAAGGACAACCGGTAGAAACCTCCAACAACAAAAATGCGATAAGTTTTTCATACGAAATCCATTTTTGATGAACTTGAGCTTGACATGAAGAACATGACAAGCTCTAAAACCTTACATGGAGAAAACCCAAATAAGAACCAAGAAGGATGATGCCAAGTATGCAAAGGTTTGAGCTCTCTACGATAGATACGATCAAGATATGCATTCAAGAGCCCCTCTTGATAGTACGGTTATCTATCCTATAATCCGGTCTCCCAACTAGCATAATGAGACCGGTAAAATAGAAACCCTATATAAGTCATACCTTTGCCTTGCGCAATCCAATTGAGCTAGATGATGGCGATCTTAATCACCTCAAGTTGGACCACCTTTCTTGATTGCGCTTCGCTTCATGAAGATTGTGAATTGCTCCCCCATAAGCTAATATGAGAGAGCTTATCACATGAACATCTTCACTTGACCATAATCTCCATATGGGTGGAAAGATTCAAGCATAGGATTTCTTCTAGATGCTTCACTTGAGCTTCCACGTCAAGCTAGGTGACGAACATCGCTCGACGATGACATAGACCATGGGCTATATGAAATCTACCTTTTTGTTCATGCCCATGGAAAGATACCTAACCACACATAGAGATGCCACACACACATATATGGGTTAGATCACAAAGCTATATTGACAATTTCTTACCATACCATGAGATACACAATCCCACTTGGTACATCGTGTAGCTTTGTGTGTTGATCACTAGCTTGATCAACCTTGTATCTTTTCTTCTCACTTCAAATGTTGATGTCTTGAAGATAACCATGAAGGATAACATAATACTTTTCTTCAAGACACACTAGCAATAACCTCAACTCAAACCATGACCATTCTTCATATAAATCCTTGAATATAACAATGGCCATCAAGGAAGCTAATAGAGTTCAACAAATGAACTCCATTATTTCCTATGAACAAGAACTACAAGGATAACTCAATGCAAACATTAGTCCATAGGGATTGTCAGTAATTACCAAAACCACATATGGGGCACCATGCACTTTCAATCTCCCCCATTTTGGTAATTGATGACAATCCCTTTTTACGAGGGTTTATATGATGAATTAAGCAACCATGCAAAACAAAGAGCAAGGATGCAATAGCATGGAAGGCAAATGCTTAAGAACGAAACTAAAGCATAGAACCAAATTCCCTTAAACCCTCTAAACTTCTCCCCCATTGGCATCCATTGCCAAGATGGGAAAAAAGATTAGAAGGCAAATATAATAAGAGCTCCCCCATAGTGTATGCATTCCTCATGATATGAGTGAAATCAAGAGCATGTATCCAACTAGGAATAGATGGAGGGAGATCAAACTATATTGAGGATCCAAAGATTTACAAGCAAAGTCAAATTGAAGGATACTTTCATAAAGAAGCAACCAACCAAAGGATCCGGAAAAAAAACGATTGACCAAAATCAATATTATGATAAGATCAACCAAGTGTTCTAGAAAATCAAGAGGGAACTCCCCAAGGTACATGCACAATGTTAGATTTGAATTACTATATAATGTGCACAACATGGAATCATCACTCCCTTCTAGATAATTTTGAACACAAACAAGAGCAAGAGAATAGATAGGAAATGTAGCAAAGCAACTTGCAAACAAACAAGAGTTGAGCAATTAAGATCAAGAAGCGACAAGTAAATATTTACTCAACCGAAAGAGATGAGTATGACAAGGAAGGACATTTGTAGGAGACTAATAGGATGAGCAATGCTTCATCATAGTCTTTAAATATATGAGTCACATAGTGCATATCATGTCTTTCCCATACACACAAACCAACAAATGATAAAAACACATATGTCCACAAGCTTTATAAGATTCCAAAGGAATACCAAAAGAAAAAGAAAAGCTTGTGCCTTTTAGGAACCACCAAGTAATATAAAGCAATAAAACATGGTCACTAAAGAAATAGAATATCAATTAAAGATGTAACTATTCTCGTGTGTATAAGTTTCTAAGTGGACACCAATCACAAAGATATATATCCACAAAGAAATATGCACACACAAAAATAGGTACACGGGTAAAGAACATGATATCCAAGATAGGTTCATAAATATACCAATAAGATTTTTGTTTGAAAGCAAAGCACTAGGATTAGTTTAATCTTAAGGGGATATAGATGGACAAACAATAAACTCATCAAAGCATCACAAATATCACAAGGGAAAAGTGATAGTTGGAATGCTTCGAGAAAGGTAACGCATATCACAAAAGATTCAAATGGTTTTTGAGAATTCATAAATATTGCATATGAGAGACTTAAAGTAGAAGTTACTAGATTAGTATACTTGGGATTGGTGAATCATGAAATTGATTATAAATATCCCCTTAGTATGTAATCATCCCGGCTTACTCATAGTTGCAATAAATATGTTTTTGATAAGACATTTGCAAGAGCCAAATGAAATGCAACAAATGGAATTCGTGTCAAGATGCAACCTACACAAGATTTGAAAGCTAAAAATGTATGCATGGAATAGATACTTGTTACCGAGACGGCATTGTTGATGAAGAGGATGCGATTTTGATAATCATTGTAGCTTGACTCCTATGATATGATGGTGAGAACACCTTCCTTATGAATGGAGCAAGCAACCAATGTATCTCCATTGTACCTAAAAACAAAAATCAAGTACAAAATGGTTCCCAAACTTATTGGGTCCAAAGTAGTTAGAACAACTACAATACATAAGACAAACTCCACATAAATATATGCAAATTAATATGAATTTGAATTTTATGCGATCTTATCCATTTAGGATTTGATGGAGTTTATCCTATATATTGGATCAACGAAAGTAAGCATGTCAAAGAATATACATAGTAAATATACATGCACAAAACTTTCAAGAACCAAACAAGATACAAATTGGACAAAATACCAATTAAAACAAAGAAGGCACTCACAAGAGATAAAATCAAACAAAGTGTCCAAGTTATATCAAAACCCCAAATCAACACATGATTTAGGAAATCAAATAGAGAAGATAACAAAAACAACATCAACGAATAAACAAACCCTCTACACTTTTCATGATGGCACACAAAGTACCAAGACGAAAAATGTTCGTCTTCCAAAGAGACAAGTCATTGGGATAAAATACCAATTTCAAGACAACAAGTGTTCAAACACATATAGGATAGTTCTTCCAATAATAGTGCATTAATTATGATATTGCATTTGAATACAAGATGCACACAATGGAATCATTACTCTCCATATATATTGTTCAAACACTAGTCAAGCTCAAGAAAAGCAATAAGATGCAATACCAATTAAAGAATTGTGTTCTACTCAATGTAGGATAGCTTCCCCAAGAACTGTAACACAAAGAAGTATGACTTTGAATAAGAGTGCACACGAATGGGATCATTGCTTTTCCTAACTCAATAAAGCATAAAACAAATTTTGAGTAGAGTAAAGAATACACAAAGGAGTTTGAACCAAACAAATCCTTGGCAAGAAACAAGGCAATTTTAGAGCAATGGACAAAGTAAATATGATCAATAAACTTACCACAAATTATTATAACTTGTCAAAGACAAGAGATGTATGGAGATATTTCTCGGTGGTATATTTGTTCACAATAATATTCACAAAACATAAGTATGTGGTAAAAGATAGGAATGAAAACACCATACTTAAATAGAGATTCTTGGTGGCTTCAATAGTCGAATGATCATGCAAAGAAATGATTAATATATCAAGAAGCAACCGGTTCCCGAGAAGGTAAATTCTAGTGCTAATTTGTGGAAAACCGCACCAAGAAACTCTCTCACGAATAAGATACCAAAAGATGATCAAATAAAATCATTTAAGAAAATTGGAACTTGTTTGAGCACACATGCCACATAGGAATAAGATAATTAACAATATCAATTCTACGTGGCAAAACCTTAAATGTTCACATTCTTTAGGCTTGTAATATGCACAAACATATTACTCCCCCATAATGTGATAATCCGTATCTTCTTAGCAAGAGGCAAACAAAAACCAACTTGAGATAATTAATAGACATTAGAATTTGAATTTCTCATGAGTATGTGATACCACATAGAGACTAGATAATATTGAAATATCAACACTATGTGGTATTCCTCATGTACACACATTTTGGGATTGTGAAGTGCCAAAGGCATATTACTCTCCCAAAATGGGATAGTCCATTAATCACTCAAAAGAGCCAAATAAGATACACACAAGATGCAATTAGGCTCAAAGCAAACTCATACATACATTTTGTGCGAACCGACAAACACATACTAGATTACTCAAGGATAAGTAAGTAGTAAGCACAAAATATACAAAATACAAGCAAGGTACAAAACCAATATATGCAAAGGGGCAAGCAACTTTCAATGTATATATATAATGTAATAAATACAAGTTACCGCAAGAAGGAGCATGGAATATGAGATAGATACGTGATAATCCAAATGACTTGGCTTAAGGAAAATATACGTGATGAAGATCCCTTAATTCTTCATGATATAGCCAAGTCTCCAATGCCCTCCGATAACACCTATTGATCAAGTTTGAACTTGTTGGTCCCCAACCAAGTTGGGTCCTAAGAGGTTAGTCACAATAGGCTTGGCAACCCAAATGGTTCTTTTCTTGACACCACTTTGAGTACCAACATATTTGGCAAACACATTGCCCACATCATCCTTCCGAATGGAATACACATCATCAATTATGATAGGGTTGGATAATGTACCATTAGTGCATGAAGAAGCAAGATGGCCCTTTTCACGACATAAGTAGCAACAACGACTCCTTCCATTCTTCTTAGTTGATTTCTCAACTTGAGAAGCATTAGTTTGAGTCTTCATAGGAAGAGGCCTTTCTTCAACTTGAAGTTGAGATTGAGGTTGAACTTGTGGCCGTTTCCCTTGTTGCTTCTCGCTAAGTTTCTTCTTCTTCATAGGGCATGATCTAACATGATGCCCTTCAACCTTGCACTTGAAGCAAACAATATTCGCCAAATTCTTGACTTGTTCATGGCCCTTCTTCTTGTCGACCTTGGACTTGTTCTTGTGATTGGAAATGAATCCAAGTCCTCTCTTGTCATTGGGGGATTTTTGGACACTCAACATATTATCAAGTGTGGACTTCCCTTTATGACACTTCTCCAAGTCTTTCTCCAATGAAGTGACTTGGGCCTTGAGCTCTTTGATTTCCTCTACATGGTTAGTATCAACACAAGAGCTAGAGGAAGTAGATGCATCATTATTAGAGCAACAAGGTAAGGAAAGCAATTCATCATAAGATGTGGGAACATTATGAGAGGATGAATTACTAGGACTAGCACAAGGCAATATAGCATTTAGAGTAGATATTGTGCCTTTGTCCACATGAGGCTCACAAGATGTTACCTTAGTTAACATAGCCTTATGAGCTAATTTTAGACTCTCATGGGAGACTAGAAGATCCTTATGAGAGCTTGAGAGCTTTTCATGAGTTTCTTCCAATTTCCCATAATTACTAGTTAGCAACTCAAGTTGAGCCCGTAGCTCAACATTCTCCTTTAATGTGGATGCTTCACAAGAAATAGAGTTAGTAGCACAAGCATCAACATTTTTAGCTTTGAGTTCATTAGCAAGCGAAAGAGATAACTCATTGTCCCTTATAAGCTTAGAAACGCTAATAGCATATGTTTCTTCTAGACTATATAGTTTCTCTTCAAGAGAAGATCTAAGGGACCGCTCTTTCTCAAAAGCCTTTTCAAGCTCTTTGTCCTTGATAGAATGACTACCACTATGACTTTCGAAAGTCACGATGATATCCTCCTTTTCAACTACAAGAGAGTTAGCCTCATCAAGTTGTTCTAGGAGAGCATTCACATTTTCTTTGGTCTCACCAACAAGGCTTGCGAACCATAAGCGTAATTTCTTAGACTCATCATCATCTTCCTTACCAACATCATCATCACTACTATCATCATAATATATATTGGGGTTCAAAGTTGAAGATACCTTTGAATCCTTGGCCATAAGGCAAAATGTGGTAGATAATGATGAATCATTACTTGAGGCACCACTCAAGTCCACATCTTGTTCCATAGAGAGTTGAGTTTCCTTTAAATTGTTAGCCATACAAATACTAGAGGAAACACAATCATTTTTATCATGGGAACAAGATAAAGCAATCATATCATCATGAGATTTAGTCAAGCAATGACGACATGATATGCAAAGACTATCAACACAAGCATGTAAAACATTTTTTGTGCTAGTTGTGTTTAAGTCTAAAGATGAGACATTGCAATAAGATAGAGATGAAGGATCATCAATAATAATCTCACTATCATTATTGCAAAACCTATCACTACTCACCATCTCATTAGTTTGTGGCTTACCACATGTTGGTGAAGTAGAAGAAGTTGAGAACTCATCACGACCGGAGATGGAGGGAGAGCAATCATCCACAATAATATTGGACACTCCATATTTATCTTGAAGCTTTGTCCATAATTCATGAGCATTCCGAATAGGAAAAAGTGGCTTAATAACTACAAGGCTCACAAGAAGGAAAAACGCATTAATAGCAAGAGCATCGAGAGATAAGTTTTTCTCTTCCTCTAAAGTTGGATTTTGAGGATCCTTTGGAGGAGAAAAACCCATCTCTACAATTTGCTCCATGTGTGGGTCCATGACCCGGAAATAAATGAGCATGCGAAATTTCCAAAGATCATAGTTTGTGCCATCGAAATGAAATGTGGGATCTTGCACTAATTCACTAAGCGACATCATTACTCTCAAGGCGGTGAAGCCTAACAATGAGAGCCCTGGCTCTGATACCAATTGAAAGTAGAAGGATGCCGCCTAGAGGGGGGGTGAATAGGCGCTTTAAAATAATTACGGTTTAGGCTTGAGTAAATGCGGAATAAAACTAGCGTTTAATTTATCAAGCACAAAACCTATGCAAGCTAGGTTTACCTATGTGCACCAACAACTTATGCTAGGCATGATATACAACTATGAGATAGCAAGATAGATGACTTCAAGCACGATGGCTATCACAAAGGTAAATGCATAAGTAACGAGCTAGAGTATAGAGATAACCGAAGCACAAGGAGACACCGGTGTGATTACCGAAGTTCCTTCCCAAGGGAAGTACGTCTTCGTTGGAGAGGTGGGGAGCCACCTAGGCGCTCCTCAATAGCACGGATGTGCACACCTTATTCTCCTTGAGCTTCTCCGGTGAGGGAGATGCTCGTTTCCACTATGAGGTCGACTTGAAGGCGTTGACCAAACCTTACACGAGGTTGAGGCTATCTCCACAACTCAATTGGAGGCTCTCAACGAAGCTTCTTGCAACAAGGTGGAAGCCCCAAGCACTAACCGTCTAAGGTGCTCAATACACCCAAGAGGAACAATCTCTCCGGTGACCAAGCACCCAAGAGTAACAAGCTCACGAACTTCTCTTTCACGAATCTCGTGGGGAACTCAAACCGATGCACCTAATGCAATGGCAAGAACACACAAAGTGGTCAAGAACTTCTCTCCCAAATCCCACCAAAGCAACTAATGCTATGGAGGGAGGAAGGAGGAAGAACAAGGAAAACAACAAATGAATCCCTAGATCTAGATCCAATAGATTCCCCTCACAAAGAGGTGGGATTGATTGGTGAAGTGGTAGATCTAGATCTCCTCTCTCTTTTCCCTCAAGTGGAAGCAAGAATCATTGAAGGGATTGAGAGAGAGCAAGCTTTTGGAGGTCAACAATGGAGGTAAAACTTGCCCAAAAGGTTGGGGAACCATTGGGGAAGAAGGCCCCTTAAATAGGTCACCCAAATATCCAACCGTTGGAGGAAAATTCGCGCAGGGGCGGAACCTCCGGTGAAACCACCGGAACCTCCGCCCCCCGGATGAGTTAGGACATCAAAATGGCTGAAAAAATGCCCCAACCACCGGAGCCTCCGGTGGTTTCACCGGAACCTCCGCCACTTTCAAACCGAAGGGGTTTCCGGCGGAGCTACCACCGGAGCCTCCGCTGGTGGAAAAAACTGCAGAACACCCTATATGAAAACGGTCATAACTTTTGCATCCGGACTCCGTTTTCGATGTTCTTGGGCTCGTTGAAATCGCAACGACGAGCAATACAAGAATATGCAGAGAAACATCATAGTCCAAATGGGAATATAAAACCAAATGATGAAAGGTTTTGCCTATCAATAAAGGACAACCGGTAGAAACCTCCAACAACAAAAATGCGATAAGTTTTTCATACGAAATCCATTTTTGATGAACTTGAGCTTGACATGAAGAACATGACAAGCTCTAAAACCTTACATGGAGAAAACCCAAATAAGAACCAAGAAGGATGATGCCAAGTATGCAAAGGTTTGAGCTCTCTACGATAGATACGATCAAGATATGCATTCAAGAGCCCCTCTTGATAGTACGGTTATCTATCCTATAATCCGGTCTCCCAACTAGCATAATGAGACCGGTAAAATAGAAACCCTATATAAGTCATACCTTTGCCTTGCGCAATCCAATTGAGCTAGATGATGGCGATCTTAATCACCTCAAGTTGGACCACCTTTCTTGATTGCGCTTCGCTTCATGAAGATTGTGAATTGCTCCCCCATAAGCTAATATGAGAGAGCTTATCACATGAACATCTTCACTTGACCATAATCTCCATATGGGTGGAAAGATTCAAGCATAGGATTTCTTCTAGATGCTTCACTTGAGCTTCCACGTCAAGCTAGGTGACGAACATCGCTCGACGATGACATAGACCATGGGCTATATGAAATCTACCTTTTTGTTCATGCCCATGGAAAGATACCTAACCACACATAGAGATGCCACACACACATATATGGGTTAGATCACAAAGCTATATTGACAATTTCTTACCATACCATGAGATACACAATCCCACTTGGTACATCGTGTAGCTTTGTGTGTTGATCACTAGCTTGATCAACCTTGTATCTTTTCTTCTCACTTCAAATGTTGATGTCTTGAAGATAACCATGAAGGATAACATAATACTTTTCTTCAAGACACACTAGCAATAACCTCAACTCAAACCATGACCATTCTTCATATAAATCCTTGAATATAACAATGGCCATCAAGGAAGCTAATAGAGTTCAACAAATGAACTCCATTATTTCCTATGAACAAGAACTACAAGGATAACTCAATGCAAACATTAGTCCATAGGGATTGTCAGTAATTACCAAAACCACATATGGGGCACCATGCACTTTCACCTTCCTCCGTCAACATTGTTCGTGCTTCCAAGATGCATGTTTGTGTGTAATATGGGAACATTTAAACAAACTATGCCATGGATATGACCATAACACTCGTCATTTGGCCCGAAACCCAGGAATGTTCGTAGGAGATAGCTAATTTTTGTGAACACATTTTCAACACAACTGTCATATTCCAAGTTTATTATTTTTGGTGTATACTAGTACCTATATAATGACACCACGCGAAGGTCTCGCATCATTTTGATTTTTTTTGAATTTTTTGGAATTTTCTAACCCCGTTTGAGGAAAAAGTCAAGGCGGCGGGCATGACCGTTCGTAGCTAGGGGTTGAATATTGAGAAACTCTTGGTATATCTATGTTGAAATAGGTACTTGTGTACCTAAAAATGATTTTTGCCAAAAATCATGAGCAAACTATGAGGTACCTATAGTTCAAATTTGACCAGTTTCCAGCGGAATCGGCAGAAACTTCTGTTCTTCAAAAGAGGTGGATGGAAACCTTTTCATATGAAACAAATTGGTTATTTCTGCATATAACATGGTCTAGAATTTTCAAAAATTATAGCTCTCAAGTTTTGCAACATATTTGCGGTAGGTCCTTCACAAAAAAAACCATTTTTTACACTCCGGACATGGAAAATGGTTTTTTTCTTCGATGAAAAGGAAACCTTCCTCCGTCAACATTGTTCGTGCTTCCAAGATGCATGTTTGTGTGTAATATGGGAACATTTGAACAATCTATGCCATGGATATGACCATAACACTCGTCATTTGGCCCGAAACCCAGGAATGTTCGTAGGAGATAGCTAATTTTTGTGAACACATTTTCAACACAACTGTCGTATTCCAAGTTTATTATTTTTGGTGTATACTAGTACCTATATAATGACACCACGCGAAGGTCTCGCATCATTTTGATTTTTTTTGAATTTTTTGGAATTTTCTAACCCCGTTTGAGGAAAAAGTCAAGACGGCGGGCATGACCGTTCGTAGCTAGGGGTTGAATATTGAGAAACTCTTGGTATATCTATGTTGAAATAGGTACTTTTGTACCTAAAAATGATTTTTGCCAAAAATCATGAGCAAACGATGAGGTACCTATAGTTCAAATTTGACCAGTTTCCAGCGGAATCGGTAGAAACTTCTGTTCTTCAAAAGAGGTGGATGGAAACCTTTTCATATGAAACAAATTGGTTATTTGTGCATATAACATGGTCTAGAATTTTTAAAAATTATAGCTATCATGTTTTGCAACATATTTGCGGTAGGTCCTTCACAAAAAAACCCATTTTTTACACTCCGGACATGGAAAATGGTTTTTTTCTTCGATGAAAAGGAAAACTTCCTCCGTCAACATTGTTCGTGCTTCCAAGATGCATGTTTGTGTGTAATATGGGAACATTTGAAAAAACTATGCCATGGATATGACCATAACACTCGTCATTTGGCCCGAAACCCAGGAATGTTCGTAGGAGATAGCTAATTTTTTTGAACACATTTTCAACACAACTGTCGTATTCCAAGTTTATTATTTTTGGTGTATACTAGTACCTATATAATGACACCACGCGAAGGTCTCGCATCATTTTGATTTTTTTTTGAATTTTTTGGAATTTTCTAACCCCGTTTGAGGAAAAAGTCAAGGCGGCGGGCATGACCGTTCGTAGCTAGGGGTTGAATATTGAGAAACTCTTGGTATATCTATGTTGAAATAGGTACTTTTGTACCTAAAAATGATTTTTGCCAAAAATCATGAGCAAACGATGAGGTACCTATAGTTCAAATTTGACCAGTTTCCTACGGAATCGGCAAAAACTTCTATTCTTCAAAAGAGGTGGATGGAAACCTTTTCATATAAAACAAATTGGTTATTTATGCATATAAAATGGTCTAGTATTTTCAAAATTTATAGCTCTCAAGTTTTGCAACATATTTGTGGTAGGTCCTTCACAAAAAAACCTATTTTTTACACTCCGGACATGGAAAATGGTTTTTTTCTTCAATGAAAAGGGAAAAAAGTATTATATATGATGGAAAATATTATATGGACGTCATATTTGAATTTCTCTCATTTTTCTAATCGATATAGACATATTATTTGTCAAATTTCGATTTACGGATTTATAGATATGAATTTTTCAATATTAAATAGAAAAGACAAAAATGTTAATTATTATTTAAATTAAAGATTATTTGAATTTAAATTTATTATTAGTTATTATTTTTTACTTAAATAATTGTTTGAATTCACAAAATAAAATAGTGTGACATTGATGGTCCAAGTGTTAAGGTTAACAGGATAGATTGGATAATATTGACAACAACACATCCGTTGTTTCTAGGTATCTCACAAGGAAGGAACTACGAAGTTAAGCGTGCTGGGGCTGGAGCAATCTCAGGATGGGTGACCGATCGGGAAGTGTTAGTAGAAACGAGTAATTTAGATTAAAAATAAAAATAGTTAAAAATAAATATAAATGTGACTATAGTGTGATTAAGTGGTTAAATAAGTGAAATAAAAAAACTCAGAAAAATCAAAAAAAAAAATTCAAAAAAAAAAAAAAAAATTGAAATATTGTACCCCTACGCCGAGGGGGGCCGTCGGCGTATGCACCCCTACGCCGAGGGGATGCCGTCGGCGTAGCCCTTGGGCCAGGCCCGCAGGGACCTCCCCGTGGCCTCCAATACGTCGAGGGGGGGTCTAGTTTGGCCGTCGGCGTATGTACTCCGTTGAACGGACTCCGTTCTGACAGCTGGTGGGTCCCACGACATGTATACGCCGACGGGATCCTCTACACCGACGGGCAAGACACGTACGCCGACGGGGCTACGCCGAGGGGGGCCGTCGGCGCACCCCTACGCCGAGGGGGATAGGGCCTACCCCGAGGGCCGCCGGCCGTCGGCGTAGCTCCTGATTCCCGTAGTGGGGAACACGGGATCGGACGCGACTAGAAAGTCGTGCACTCGTATACCGTCTATACATCCTGCCAACTGTTGGAAGGATCATGCACCTATTATTGCTGATTCCTTAAAAAAGGATAAACTTGGAGACGGATACGATCGCCGGCAAGTATATCATCGGTCTGTCAACCTTAAGGTTTATTATCCGTATATTTACGAGGATCCATCATGCATATGCACTGCTACTGCCGAGTTACACGTAGACCACTACTAGAACAGTAGCACGTGGGATTGGTCCACCTGGCTGCACTACTGTTTGCATATATATGATGAATATATTAGCAATTTAGCACATGATTTAATCCCAAATAACATGAAGTAAATCATGAAAGTAGCAATTATACTAAGCATGCAAATATCGAGTATAGTGATGTATTAAAACCGATCCAATCTATAGCAAGCAGTAGACAAAAGAATTGCAGTTGTATCTCGTACAGATGAGAGAGAGATACGTACGATGCAGCGGTAGCGGCACCGCCGTTGTTGTTGTCCACGTTGTCGGCCATGTCGTTGATGAAGATGTTGCCGAGGTCGGGGAAGAAGTCGTCGTTGGGGAAGTAGTCGCCGTCAGCAGTCGCGTGAGTGCGCTCCCCAAAAACCTGATCGCCCCTCTCCCGTACAGGATCACAAGAGGTGGGGTTCCGGAGGCCTGCTGTCCCTTCTCGCGGTGCACGCCGGAAGGAGGGATGGAGAAGACTTGATTGGCGGCGCAGTGCTTTGGAACGGTGGTGCGAAACCATATGACGAAGTGGCGGATAGGGTTTACTGTATGCGCGTATTTATATGCGGGCTGGGAGAGACGTGAGCGTAACTCCACGTCTGAATCGGTTTGGTTCCACGATCCAGAAAGGAAACAAAAACGGTTTTGGAATTAACGCGTCCGTTAATTACCAAGTTAATGACTCATTAAATTTTTCCCAACCGACAAAATAAACGCCCTCGGCTCGGCTCATTCCCGCAACCCGCGGCGTCGTGACGTGACGTGTCGTGACGAGGCGGGCAGCGGAGGAGGAGGGCGCGTGTGGCACACCTCTCCTCTTGCCTTGCCAACTCATGAGCCAGAATGGCTCATATTATAAGGTGGTTCCACTCTCTCCAAACTAGCAATGTGGGACTAAACTTTAGTCCCACTGCCCACTTGTATTATTCATGAATGTGCCATGACAATTCCAGGATTTATTTGGGCTTAGGTGGGCTGGCTAAGTGAGGCCCAACATAAATTTCAACAATCCCCCACAAAGTGTCATTAGCACATTTCATAAACTCTGTTCCAAACATTGTTTATATACCGGTGTTAGTGGAGACTGTTAAGTTGAACTTCCACTTAGAACATCATGTTACACTAGTTCACAACTTTAATAGTGGACTACGTCTTGAACTACAAGTTTGTTGTGATATCAGTTTCACACAACGTCTAAACCGATACTAGGCTGCCGCAAGGCTTCCCCGTGGTTTGGAGCGTATGCGTCATACTCCGAAGGCCTTTCATGAGTTTATTAGAGAGCACCCGGTTCTCATAGACTGCGACGTTTAACAGTCAGACTCATATAGGTGAGTTCCTCAGGAGATGTTCTGCAGGACATATCTCTGCTTATATAAATAAGCCACTTGGAACACATTTAAGACAAATGTCAACCTACCATACAGATCAGGAGAGTATTGCATCTTTTATGAAGTAGAATAAAGTATAAGGATACTCTCCTCTCAGCCGACCAACAGCTTGTCTCCCACTTCTAATTCACGGGATCTCCGATCACGTAGAGTGGGTTACCACTGTGGGCAACTCATAACGTGGGTCTCAAACCTACCTCCCTCAATGCATTATCTATCACATTTCGTGATAAACCCTTTGTGAATGGATCTGCCAAGTTCATAGATGTTTGGATATAATCCAAAGCAATAACTCCGGAGTTCTTCAATTTTCAGACAGATTTCAATCTCCTCTTCACATGTCTTGATGACTTCGCATTATCTTAGAACTGTTCACTTTGATGATCACAGTTTTATTATCACAGTTCATTACGATTGCGGGTATTGATTTTTCAACCACAGGCAAGTCCATCAAGAGCTCACGAAGCCACTCTGCTTCAACAGTGGCTGTGTCTAATGCCGCAAGTTCTGATTCCATAGTTGACCTCGTTAATATGGTCTGCTTGCAAGACTTTCAGGAAACAGCGCCACCAAGTGTAAAAACATAACCACTTGTGGCCTTAACCTAATCAGCATCAGATATCCAATTAGAATCACTATATCCTTCCAGAACCCTCGGGTTTCCGGTATAATGAATTCCACGGCGCGCAGTGCCGTTTAAATAGCGCATAACTCTCTCAAGCGCACGCCAATGATCATCTCCTAGATTGGAAACAAACCGACTCAATTTGCTCACAGCAAAAGAGATGTCAGGCCTCGTGGCACTCGCCAAATACATAAGCGAGCCTATAATCTGAGAATATCTCAGTTGATCTCTAATAATCCGTTTATTCTTTCGAAGCAACACACTAGCATCATATGGAGTTGAGAAAGGCTTGCTGTCACTGTACCCGAAGCGATTCAAGACCGTTTCCACATAGTGAGATTGAAACAGTGTGATCCCACCATTATCATCTCTTAATAGCTTGATGTAATTTCAAACAATTACACATAATGAAGGAATCCACAAACACAATAAAATAATATGACACTCGGACTAAATATTATACGAGCAATTATATGGGCATACATCGGAGAACATGGAGCTAAAATAGTACTCGCAAGGACACCGACATAATCAAGAAATATGTTTCTTTTCAATTCGTCGCCAAATTTAATTGAGATCTTGAGCTAAAATTGTACTACTCCCTTCGGCATCGCTCGTTTAGTCTAAAGTTGTCTAAAATCAGCGACACTGATTATGGATCGGTGTAGGGACTAGTATTTTTGTTTCTAAGAAAAAATAACTATATGGTGATGTTTTTTTTCAAAGGGTTCGGGTAAACGATGATGAATGTGAAATAATACATTGTTTCACTCTTAGGCTTTATACTAGCCCCGTTCCGATGAATAAGGCGCACACGCATTTCAAGGCAAACTTTGATCGAAAGATTTAAGTAACAATATCTTGACTATATAGTGCAACTTTGACATTGTTAGATTCGTAGTGAAAAACACTTTCTAATGATATTGATTTTATACCAAATATTATTATATATATGGATTAATCCGCTCCTGTCAACTAGTAGTAGTACTCCGACGTTTTCCTGGCTTTCACGGCCGGCGACAAGGTGGTTTTGGCACGGCCGGACGCGTACACGTACCCCGTACCCGGCCTGGGAGTAAAAAACTCCGCCGGTAAATAACTCCGCCGATACTTTTGGAGCTTACCTTGGAGCAAACGATGCCATCTGAGACGCGCGCTGCATCAGCTGGTCCGCCCCACCGATGATCATATCCCTGTCTTCCTATATATGTTGCCACCAAAGCAACCAGCAGCTATATTATTCGTAATTAGAGCAATCCTCCAGCCCCGTAGGAGATAGTGCCTCTTCACGCCAACGGAACATTCGAGTGTACGCTACATTCTCGCGTGTTAATCGTTATTTCTACTCCCTCCAATCCATATTAATAGGTGGTGAAGTGGATGTATCTACCAATAAAACATGTCTAGATACATCCACTTTACCACCTATTAATATGGATCGGCCTTTGGTCGATCTTGTCTGTGCGATAGTACGAGCGAACATTACTTTAACTGTAAAAAATACAGCATGTATGGCACATACACAACGACTCGACCCAAAGATTCCCTTGAATTAACCCGCTTTGGAAGATACATGTGGCGGGCGGGGCCGAAGCTAGAACTAATATAATCCCGGCGACAGGGGCCGGTATTATTCTACCGCACACTACGACACGATAGACTGGCTAGCTGTCAAAATCGTGAGGTAAACTCGTGGACGAAGATATGTACACGTACGCTGGGTGTAATCTCTTGGCATATGCGCCGCCATTGATCCCTTCCCCACCCTGCTCCAAGGGTTAAGCTAATCGAAAACAGCTAGCTAGCGTCGTGCACTCCATCGACTTGGGAGGACTCCGATCGAGTTAATTATGAGGACACCCACATCATGCACTAATTTTCCAAATCATCTCTACAGAGCTCCGATCAGATTCCATGTGATTCCACGTACCGCTACAGTGACTGAAAATACAAGAGACAAGCACTCAACTTCATATCGTCGATCGATCGTGCCGAGCGCGACGCGGTGTAGCGTGTTTCTGTCTCGCCCACACGTACCTGGACCGCGCCCGCGTATAATTGCGCTGACAAATCTGCTTGGAAAGTTGGAATGGTGTTGCATATAAGTTTTTTTTTTTTTAGAAATGGGGGTAGACCCCGGCCTCTGCATCGAGTGATGCACGCAGCCTTTATTATTTATTAAAAATCACAGCATCCAAACGTGTACAAAAGTTTTCACCTTACACAGAACAGGATAATCTCCTTTCACCAAAATAGCAGAACTAAGAGGAATCTACGAAATCCTATTATGATGCTGCCACGTATGCAGGGAGAAAAAATCCTGTGCCACCGTAAGGAGACGAGTGCAGCCATCCACCATAAGCTTCCTCTGATCTGAAGGGAGTAATAAAGCCCATAGCTGGATCCAATGAGCTGCTGCGTAGATAACCTGTAAAGCATGAAAGGAGTTCTTCCTGTTAAAAACAACATTATTTCTACATGTCCAGATAGCCCAACAAATGGCTGAAACACCAATCCTAATCCTTCTTTTAGTTCTCACATCAATCCCATTAAGCCAATTTCCAAACATATTAGTCACATTGGAGGGAGGAGTAATATTAAAAGTACAAAAGACCACTCTCCAAATAAGTCTAGCCAGAGGACAAGAAATGAATAGATGATCTACTGTCTCATTATTCCCACAGAAGGAACATAGCATATCACCTTTCCACCCTTTCCTTGCTAAATTATCTTTTGTCAAAATCACCTTCCTGTCTAAAAACCACATGAATATTTTGATCTTAAGAGGTAGTTTTAACTTCCACAAATAGGTTTTGAGAAAAACAGTATGCCCATTCATCATATCCTCATACATAGATTTCACGGAAAAGCTCCCATTCTGAGTTAGTTTCCAAATAAACCTATCAGAATCCGAAATCAGGGAGACATTCATAAGACGTAAGCACAAGTGAGACCACATATCCCAAGTAATGCCTACTAGATTCCTACGAAAGGAAATATTAATTGGAGGTGCATTCTGAAATACATCAGCAATTGATACATTTTTAGACTGCACAATATGATATAAGAGAGGATATTGATCAGATAGAGGGGTTTGGCCTAGCCAAATGTCCTCCCAAAATCTAGTTGTTTCTCCATTACCAATTTTAAAGGAACCTCTACTAAAGAAATCCCTCTTAACTCTCATTAGACCCTTCCAAAATGGAGAATCAGTGGGTTGTGCCTCAACTTGAGCTAAAGTTTTACTATGTAAGTATTTATTCTGTAATAATTCCTGCCAAATACCCTCCTCATGAAGTATCTTAGACAGCCATTTAGCCAATAAACACTTATTCTTTAGCTAACACTTCCACACCTAGTCCACCTTGATCCTTGGGTCTACAAATAATATTCCATATAGTTAATCTATATTTACGCTTGGTGTCATCACTCTGCCAGAAAAAACGTGATCTATAGAAATCTAGTCTCTTACGGACGCCCTTAGGAATCTCAAAAAATGATAACATAAACATGGGTAAACTTGTTAACACAGAATTAACAAGAACTAATCGATCCCCATAAGATAAAAGTTTCCCTTTCCAGCACCCAAGTTTGTCCTCAAAACGACTCTCCACTGGATGCCATTCAGAGTTAGTAAGTTTTCTGTGATGAATAGGAATTCCCAAATATTTAAAAGGTAACAACCCAGACTCACAACCGAAAATTTGTTTGTATTGGTGTTCTACCTCTTTAGCCTTACCAAAACAGAAAACTTCACTCTTATGGAAATTAATCTTGAGACCCGACAATTGCTCATAGATGCACAAGATTAATTTTAGATTTAGAGCTTTATCAAAATCATGCTCTAAAAATAGCACTGTATCATCTGCATATTGAAGGATAGACAAACCTCCTTCAACTAGGTCTGGAATGAGACCTCCTATTTGTCCAATTTCCTTAGCCCTAGCAATTAAAATAGCAAGCATATCTGCCACTATGTTAAAAAGAATTGGAGAAAGAGGATCACCCTGCCTTAAACCTTTTTTAGTTTGGAAAAAATGTCCAATTGCATCATTAACCCGAATACCTACACTTCCTCCCTGAACAAATTGTAAAATCATATCACACCACACCTGAGAAAAACCTTTCATACGTAATGCCTGAAGAAGAAAAGGCCACTTAACCTTATCATAAGCCTTCTCAAAGTCAATTTTAAAAATTACCCCATCCAATTTCTTCCTATGAAGTTCATGAATGGTTTCATGCAGGATAACAACACACTCCAAGATGTTTCTCCCCGGCATAAAGGCTGATTGAGATGGTCTAACCACCTTCTGCACTATCTGGGTAATACGATTAGTACCCACTTTAGTGAAAATTTTAAAACTCACATTAAGAAGACAGATAGGTCTATATTGCTGGATTTTAACCGCATTATCATTTTTAGGGAGCAAAGTTATCACCCCAAAGTTCAGTTTAAACAACTGAAGATTACCTTGCTTAAACTCTAAAAACATTGCCATCAAATCCTTTTTAATAACCTCCCAAAAGGTTTTATAAAATTCAGCAGGGAAACCATCAGGACCTGGAGATTTGTTTGGCTCCATCTGTGATATTGCCTCAAAAACTTCTTCCACTAAGAAATCAGCAGTGAGAATATCATTTTCTTGTTGAGTTAACTGGGGTATATCCTGAATGTTACTCTCCACTAAGGAGATAAAAACTTTGGGGGGAGAATTTCACTTCCCCGGCCTCTGCACCAACAAGGGATGTACACAGCCATATATGCATGAGTACCAGGATTTTTATCTTGATTATAAATCAAGCCTGGTCCTCAGGATAAATTGCATGAGTATCAGGAAGACCTGATCCTCAAGTATAAATAGGAACCTAAATTCGCGCCCGTGGGGACTTGAACTTGGGTGTTGGGTTTGTACATCCACTCCCCAACCAGTTGAGTTGCATATAAGTACATACGTATGCGTCTCGTATTTAGGGGTGGAGAAGGTGGCGGGCACTGTAGAACTACTAATTGGTGAGCACGATACGATGTTGATCGACAGTGCCAGCTGATAACAAGCGAAGAAGCGATGTTGGTACTAATTAACGGAGAAGATAATCTTTAGATTAGATAAGCGAACGGATCGCACGTACTCTTTAAGCGAGATAACTAAGGGAGAAGATAATATTTTCAACTTATTAACCTCGATCGTCCTACGCCACTAGTGGAAACAACCCCTTTCGTCCAGGGG
This sequence comes from Alopecurus myosuroides, assembly GCA_028641055.1. Lineage (NCBI taxonomy): Eukaryota > Viridiplantae > Streptophyta > Magnoliopsida > Poales > Poaceae > Alopecurus > Alopecurus myosuroides. The sequence continues at coordinate 330,365,424 of CM054061.1, forward strand.
ACACCTGTCCCGGTTGCAACCAAATCCGGGACAAATGCTATGTATTGTTGAATAATTAGGCATAATTTCCACGATTAATACCAGAATATAAATCATGATGACAGCAGCTATTAACATGTGAAACTCGAACATACTAGATGCAGCAGACAACATGAATAATAGCAACACGATCTCTCTAAACATGTAAACAGTAGACATGTTAAACAGACAGATCAGGACACAGATTCCGTACCGATCGTTTGTAGCGACGTTGTTGATGACAACGTTGGCGATGACGGGTCGGAGTAGACGACGCTTGAGGCGACGGTACGCAGCACCGCCTGACTTGTTAGGCAGACGAGCCGTCGTGGAAGCAGCGAGCAGTCGCGCGAAGCGCTTCCCAAAAACCTAATTCGCCCTCTCCCGTACAGGATCACAAGGGCGACTGGTTCCGGAGACCTGCTCTCCCGTTCGCCGGTGGACGCCGGCGCTCGGGATGGAGTAGACTACGTTGGCGGCGCAAGGAACGAGGTGTGGCAAAACCTAGATTGGTTCGGTGTGTGTACAGCGCCCACGGTGCGCGTCTTTTATAATGCGGTTCGGAAAACCCTAACGTGTGCGACGTGGGAGGCCCACGCCGCACGTCCGAGTCGGTTGCAGCACGCGATACGGGAGCGACCCGAACCGCCTCAGCTGTGACGCGTCCGTCACGACTACGAAATCGGTTTTCCAAAACAGCAAAATAAAGATAATTATTGTCTCGGCTCGATTCACGAAACGCGATCGCGACGTGTCGTGTCGTGTCGAGTCGAGTCGAGACGAGCGAGCGGCGGAGGAGGAGGAGGAGGAAGAGTGCGCGAGAGGCTCTCTTGTTCTCACTCACATACCATCCCTACAACACTCCACCTTATAAGGTGGTGTGCAACTCCTCAAACTTCCAATGTGGGACTAAACTTCCCACTCACACCACTCACTTGTACACATGGGCCATTTTGAGATTTCAGGATTTGCCTATTGGGCTACCCACATATGGGCCCAAAATTTCAGCACACACAAGTGGGCCAAATATTCCAACAATCCCCCAACAGATTTCAAATGCCCATTTGAAGATTTGCCATTCCTCGCTACCTATTTATATACCAGTGTTTTCAGCAGAGACTGTTAAGTTGAACTTCCGCCTAGAGCCTTAAGCTACATCTATCAGCAACTTGAACAATGGACTATGCCTTGAATTGCAAGTTTTGTGCCAATAGACTTTACTCAAAGTCATAACTAGTACTTGGCTGCCAGTAGCCTACCCCGCGGGTGGAGCATATGCGTCATACTCCGTGGTCTCTTCATGAGTTTACTAGAGATCACCCAAATCTCATAGACTGCGACGGTTACAGTCGGACTCACATAGGTGTGTTCTTTCAAGAATGCTCTGTAGGACAGCATCTTTGCTATGAATAGCCAACATAAACACATTAAGGCATGTTGCCAACCTGCCTTACAGCTCTTTGAGAGTTATGCATCATCACTTAGAGAGGGTTTATCAAATACTCTCCTCAGTCAAACCACTAGCTTGTTCTTCCCAGGTCCTAATTCACGGGATCTCCGATCACATAGGTTGGATTACCACTATGGTGTAACGCTCACGGGTCTCATACCCATCTCACTCGATGCACTATCTATCACATTACGTGATAGTCCCTTCGTAAAGGGATCTGCCAGGTTTTTGTCTGTTTGAATATACGTAACAGTAATTACTCCGGAGTTTCTCAATTTCCTGACAGACTTCAAACGTCTTTTGACGTGTCTTGATGACTTCGCATTATCCTTAGAACTGGTCACCTTGGCAATCACAGTTTGATTGTCACAGTTCATGAGGATAGCCGGTAGTGGTTTCTCAACCACCGGCAAGTCCATCAAGAGCTCACGCAGCCACTCTGCCTCAACAGTGGCTGTATCTAAAGCAGTAAGTTCTGCTTCCATGGTTGACCTCGTCAATATGGTCTGTTTACAAGACCTCCATGACACTGCGCCACCTCCAAGAAGAAATGCATATCCACTTGTGGCGTAGAGCTCATCTACATCTGAGATCCAGTTAGAGTCACTATATCCCTCAAGCACAGCAGGGTGCCCTGAATAATGAATCCCATAGCTCATGGTACCATTCAGATAGCACTACTAGGGAAAAGTTTACCCGTGACGCACCATTTTTCTTATCCGTGACGCACCAGGGCTCGTCACGGCTATCACGCCGCGCCTATGGGTTTAGCCGTGACGCACCTAGCAGGTGCGCCGCGCCTATTTATACCCGTGACGCACGGGCACGGTGCGCCGCGGCTATTGCGTGGCGCGTCACGCCTAACTCCGAAGGTGCGCCACGGCTAGTAATTTAGGTGCGTCACGGCTATTCTATGCTGTATTTTTTAAAAAAGGCAGTACCGTATTTATACAGGTATATACAGCTCAAATACAGAAGAATGTCAGTACACAAAATACAGAAGAATATCAATAGCTCAAACACAGGTATGCAATTGATAGAATAAATTTTCATAGCAGAAATATTACATAGTCTAGAAAACAAACATATATACTACTAATAAATCCAGGAGTTAGTCTCGAAAACAACCATATTACATATTTTCGATCATCACCACATAATCTATCTAGCGGGCGCGGATGTAGTCGATGACCATCATCATGTCCAAGTTGGCGATGTCACTATCCCTCATGGTGATCAGAATAGCTCGGCCAACCTCCATACCACCTCTTGCGGAATGGAACTGCCTCCATGCTTGAGAGTTGAGGATGACCCGACCATCAGCGTTATCCCTGGTGATCGGAACTACGGTGACAGGTCCTGATTCTCCACGGCGTACTCCAATGGTACCCATATGCTCCATGCCAGCACTGTCCGCTACCGCCAAAGGTATTTTCTACAACACACAATTCCAAGAAAGAATAAAAGCACAATGTCAAATACCGGATAAGAAAGTGTTAAGAACATAAGCAACTATACGAATAAGAAAGTGTTAAGAAACATACCATGACATGTCCATTGGAGATGTTAGTGTTGGTGATGCGATGCACGAAAGGGGACCCGATGTAGCTATCTATCTGGGCAAGTTTCTGAAGGACACGGTCCTTCTCAAACTCGCTAAGATTCGCTCTTTGAGCAACCACCACATGTTTCCATGGGTCCTCCTCGTCCATATCATCCTCAGTGTCCATATCCTCGGTGTTCTCAGTTTCCTCCTCACTCCCGCCATCCTCGCTCGCAATCCCGCCCATATACACAATTTTGATGCGAGGTTGCGGTCCTTCCATAGAAAAGTGAATGTAATCACCTCCGCTTAAATTGTACGTGGCGATGAAAGGCTGCAATGCTTGCCCGCAGAAGTAGGTCTTCGTTCTTTCTTTTTTCACTCGAAGAATGTAGGTGGTCCCGTGAACATTGAAATCCACGTTACTGCCAACTAACTCGTTGAATTCTTCGCGAATATTGCATGGTAGAATCTAAAAAAGAAATATAAAGAATATTTTGTTAATAAACACAAGTCTCAAGCTAGATAGTAAAACGAAAGAACAAGTTAACATAAAAAGAATTGTTAATTACCAACGAATCAACGTCACCGTCGTGGAGTTGAAGCATAAAAGAAGCCCTAGTGAATCGTCCTTCGGCACATCGAGACCGGCATACTTCGCAAGCCATGTTCTATTTAATTAAGAAAGTACACATAGAGGTTAGAGGAGCATAGCTATCACAAAACAAAGACCAATGGCAGAACCTACCTATCACAAAACAAATGCAGAAAGGCTATCTACTTTAATGGAATATCCAAAAACAAAGCAACACTTGGGGACATAGACCATTGATTTGTCATGGAAATACGCATTATTGAAAATTAAATGTGACAGATAACATCCGACATCGCTCCTATCACGGGAAAATGGCTAAGTCCTAAATTCACGGGAAATTTTCGGCATGACCTTTGCTAATTTTCTAACACTAGAGTGCCCGATTCTCGCCGAAACGGAAATTAATCAATATTTCGGCGAAAATGGGCAACTCATTTGAATTCCCTGCAAAGTTTTAAACGGCTCGATGACCGGACAGATTTCCAAAACAAGATTCACCAGCACCATCACCAACACAAGAAATGTTTACAAAGTCCATTTCTTCTCCTGCACCACAGCTCGAGCTACACAGCTCAAGCACACACAACAAAAACCTGGGCACTTCCTATCAGATAATAATTCCAGGGGCAGCAAGATGAAGTAGATAACCTGTGCTTATTGCTTGTCACCAAGCCATCAAAGACCGAGAGGTTAACAGTGCAAATACGATGCAGAGCCCCCAATGACCGAGAGGTGAACAGTGCAGAGACACAGAGCCCTCAAAGAATGGGAGGTTAACAGTAGGAAGACACAAAGCCCCCAATGACCGAGAGATGAACAGTGCAGAGTGCACAAATCACTTCTTCCTTATTAGGCTTGCTTATCAGGAAGCATCAATGGTCACTTCGAATTCGACTGTGCTAACAGGTGATAACAGGAGAGCTGCAGGCCTCTTTACTGTGCAGAATATATATGAACTTCTTTGAAGACATCATTTTCAGCTACTCATGATTATTTTTGGGGGATAGTTGTAGGCAGCACAAAACAAAATCACTGCTTCAGTCAGTGCTCAAGCAGTGTGGACCATCAATTTTTTTGAACAAACCCAGTTTTAATTCCCACATGAGCACACAATGCTTGCCACTTGTGCTGTTATACATTGCATGTATCAGGAACAGACACGCATAGGTACACTTATCATCCCTGTGTTGTTAGGTCGAATGGAACCATTTCTTCAGAGAACAAATTCATGAGCGCCTCTGACAGCTTTGCCTGCCTAGCTCAAATTTCCGGCAGACGCCGCACCCATCCATGGACCGATCACGCGGCACCGTCAAGCGGCTGTTGCGTCTTCCTAGCAAGCTATCTAGGGGCGGGATCGAGGAGAAGGGGAGGGAGAGGACTAGGGGGCGGCGCACCTTTGTTCGTCGGGCTTCGAGGTCGATGGAGACGGGACGACGACGGCGCAGTCAATGTAGACTACAGAGGTCGATGGAGACAACGACGGAGCAGTGGTCGACGGCTCCCTGGACCTGGTCCTGCGCCTGCTCCTCCTCCTCCTAGGTCGATGCAGAGGCGAGGTGGTGGCGGCGACTAGAGGGAGGGCAGAGGCTAGGCGAGTGATTGGGGTGGTGGTGGGCGGCGGCGAGAGGGAGGGGAGGGCAGAGGCTAGGACTTGGGGTGGTGGTGGGCGACGGTGGATCGCGGTGGATGTGGATCGAAGAGGAAGAAGGAGGGGACGGGCCAATCCTAGTATAGGCGAAAGGATAGCCGTGACGCACCAATGGAAGGTGCGCCGCGGGTATCCAACATAGCCGTGACGCACCACTGCCCAGGTGCGTCGCGGGTATGCCTCGGAGGCTCGCCACCCCGGCCCCACACATAGGCGCGACGCGCCTTATGTTTGGTGCGCCGCGGCTATGTCTTTAGGCGCGACGCACCAAACGGTGGTGCGCCACGGGTAATAGGCGTGACGTGCCAAACTTCCAGTGCGTCACGGGTATCATCACTCCTATAGCCATTTTCCTAGTAGTGTAGCGCATGACCCTTTCAAGTGCATGCCAATGATCATTACCCGGGTTTGACATGAACCTGCTCAATTTGCTCACAGCAAAAGAGATGTCAGGCCTCGTCGCGCTCGCAAGGTACATGAGTGAACCGATTATTTGAGAGTATCTCAATTGATCTTTCGTAATCCTCTTGTTCTTTCGAAGAGTCACACTAGGATCATAAGGTGTTGGAGAAGGCTTGCTATCAATAAAGTCGAAACGGCTCAAGATCTTCTCAACATAGTGTGATTGCGTCAACGTAATCCCACTCTCATCCTTAATAAGCTTGATGTTCAGAATTACATCAGCTTCTCCCAGATCTTTCATATCAAAACACTTTGATAGAAAAGACTTGACCTCATTGATCACAGTTATGCTTGTACCGAAAATCAGTATGTCGTCAACATACAAGCATAATATAACACTATCGCCCCCACCATGGCGATAGTATACACACATGTCAGCCTCATTAATGACAAAGCCCGCAGAAGTTAAAGTTCTGTCGAACTTCTCATGCCATTGCTTAGGTGCTTGTTTCAGTCCATACAAAGATTTTAACAATTTGCACACCTTTCTCTCTTCACCTTTTACCACAAACCCATCAGGCTGATCCATATAGATTTCCTCTTCCAACTCTCCGTTAAGGAAAGTTGTCTTTACGTCCATTTGATGAACGATAAGACCATAAGAGGCAGCCAGGAAAAGTAGTACACGAATGGTGGTCAGTCTAGCAACAGGTGAATAGGTGTCAAAATAATCTTCGCCTTCTCGCTGAGTGTAGCCCTTGGCTACAAGCCGTGCCTTGTACTTCTCAATAGTACCATCAGCCTTAACTTCTTCTTGAACACCCACTTACATCCCACTAGCTTACAACCATAAGGTCGTTCAGATAACTCCCACGTCCCATTAGAAAGAATGGAGTCCATCTCGTTATGGACAGCTTCTTTCCAGTCATCTGCATCTGGAGATGCAAATGCCTCTGTAATAGACGTAGGAGTATTGTCCACAAGGTACACAATGAAATCATCACCAAAGGATTTTTCAATCCTCTGTCTCTTACTCCGTTTAGGAGCTTCATTGTCATCCTTCTCAAGGACGTTCTCATCATGTGGTTGTTCAGTATGATCACTAGATGTACTAGATTCCGGAATTAATTCAGAAGAAAATTCAGCAAAGCTATGCATATCTTTCATAGGAAACATATTCTCAAAAAATGTTGCATCACGAGATTCCATAATAGTATCAACATGCATATCAGGTACCTCGGATTTAACCACGAGAAATCTATAACCAATGCTACGCTGAGCATAACCTAGAAAGATACAATCCACTGTTTTTGGTCCGAGTTTGCGTTTCTTTGGAATTGGAACGTTGACCTTTGCCAAGCATCCCTAAGTACGCAAATAAGAAAGTGATGGTTTTCTCCCAACCCACTACTCATAAGGGGTTTTCTCTTTATTCTTGTTAGGAACTTTATTCAGGACATGACACGAAGTCAACAAAGCCTCCCCCCACCATGCCTTAGATAAACCAGCAGTGTCTAACATGGCGTTCACCAAGTCGGTCAGCGTGCGGTTTTTCCTCTCAGCAATTCCGTTTGATTGTGGTGAGTAGGGAGGCGTCCTCTCGTGAATAATACCGTGTTCCTCACAGAACTCATCAAATATTTTAGAGAAATACTCTCCACCATGATCCGACCTAAAACGCTTGATCTTTCTCTCTAATTTATTTTCAACTTTAGCCTTATAGATTTTAAAGTAGTCTAAAGCCTCATCTTTAGTTTGCAACAAATAAACATAGCAGAATCTAGTAGCATCATCAATGAGTGTCATGAAATATCTCTTTCCACCTTTTGTCAACACACCATTCATCTCGCATAGATCAGAATGTATGAGTTCTAGAGGTGCCAAGTGTCTCTCCTCAGCTGCCGTGTGAGGCTTCCGAGGTTGCTTAGATTGCACACAACTATGGCACTTAGAACCTTTGGCAATGGTGAAATTCGGAATTAAATTTAAACTGGATAGTCGCGACAGTAAACCAAAATTAACATGACATAAACGAGAGTGCCAAACACTAGCATCTGAATCAACGTTGCCACAAATATGGTTTACTGACTTGTTGCAAAATTCGGAAAGAGAAAAGCGGAACAAGCCTCCGCACTCATAGCCTTTACCAATAAATTGTCCAAATCTCGACACAACTACTTTATTGGACTCAAACACTACTTTAAACCCATCTCTGCAAAGAAGGGAGCCGCTGACGAGATTCTTATTCATAGAAGGGACATGCTGCACGTTCCTCGGCTGCACGATCTTCCCCAAAGTAAACTTCAGATCTACCGTGCCAACACCACGAACAGAAGCATGTGACCCATTCCCCATTAGGACGGAAGAATCCCGTGTGACCTGATAAGAAGTGAACATAGAGATGTCAGCACACACATGAACATTAGCACCCGTATCAATCCACCAACATGGAGATTGAAGAACTGAAAGTACCATCGGTATATTACCGTACACATCAGTGTTGCTAGCGGTCACCACGTTGACATTCTTGGAGCCTTTCTTCGCTTTCTTATCTGCACGATCTGGGCAGTCCACAGAAAAGTGGCCGAGCGCTCCACACGTAAAGCACTCGAGCCCAGCTTTGTTCAACACCTTCTTCTTCTTGTTATTCTTAAAGGCAGTAGTGTTCACAGGACCATTGAACTGGGGCTTATAGTTCCCTTTGTTCTTGCTGTTATTCTTGACGTGATGATTTTTCTGCACCATATTGGCACTAGACTGCAAATCACCACCTCTCTCAGTTGTGTCCTTTGCCCGAGCTTTCTCCTCAACATCAAGAGACGCTATCAGATTTTCGACTGATATCTCCTGTCTCTTATGTTTGAGAGATGTGGCGAAACTCCTCCATGAAGAAGACAGTTTTGCAATAATGCATCCAGCCACAAACTTATCAGGAATCACACACTTGAGCAGATCAAGCTCCTTCGCAATGCACTGTATCTCATGAGCCTGTTCGACTACAGAACGGTTATTCACCATCTTGTAGTCGTTAAAGCTCTCCATGATATACAGCTCACTGTCAGCATCGGACGCACCGAATTTAGTGTTCAGTGTATCCCAGAGCTCCTTAGCGTCTTCGATGTGCATATACACATCGCACAGACGTCCCTCCAGGACACTCAGAATACAGCCTCTGAAATTATTATTGGCTTCCTTGAACTTATTCTGAAGCTCGTCAGAAGCTCCTTCAGGAAGGCCACTCATAATAATGTCCCACACTTTCATGGACTGGAGCCACAGTTGGCTTCGCAGTTGCCATCTCTTAAAGGTGGTACCATTGAACTTTTCCGGTTTCATCGAATCACTTAAGTGGGCCATAGTCAGTTCAGGAAATTGCCTACAATTAAGTTTTTGGATTGTTGAATAATTAGGCATAATTTCCACGATTAATTCCAGAATATAAATCATGATGACAGCAGCTATTAACATGTGAAACTCGAACATACTAGATGCAGCAGACAACATGAATAATAGCAACACGATCTCTCTAAACATGTAAACAGTAGACATGTTAAACAGACAGATCAGGACACAGATTCCGTACCGATCGTTTGTAGCGACGTTGTTGATGACAACGTTGGCGATGACGGGTCGGAGTAGACGACGCTACGCAGCACCGCCTGACTTGTTAGGCAGACGAGCCGTCGAGCAGTCGCGCGAAGCGCTTCCCAAAAACCTAATTCGCCCTCTCCCGTACACGATCACAAGGGCGACTGGTTCCGGAGACCTGCTCTCCCGTTCGCCGGTGGACGCCGCCGCACGTCCGAGTCGGTTGCAACACGCGATACGGGAGCGACCCGAACCGCCTCAGCTGTGACGCGTCCGTCACGACTACGAAATCGGTTTTCCAAAACAGCAAAATAAAGATAATTATTGTCTCGGCTCGAGGCTCGATTCACGAAACGCGATCGCGACGTGTCGTGTCGAGTCGAGTCGAGTCGAGACGAGCGAGCGGCGGAGGAGGAGGAGGAGGAGTGCGCGAGAGGCTCTGTTGTTCTCACTCACATACCATCCCTACAACACTCCACCTTATAAGGTGGTGTGCAACTCCTCAAACTTCCAATGTGGGACTAAACTTCCCACTCCCACCACTCACTTGTACACATGGGCTATTTTGATATTTCAGGATTTGTCTATTGGGCTAACCACATATGGGCCCAAAATTTCAGCACACACAAGTGGACCAAATATTCCAACATGTATTGGTCCCGGTTTGTGAGCCCGGGGCAACAGAAATCGCCTGGGGGCATTGGTCCCGGTTCGTGGGGAGATATTGGTCCCGGTTCGTGGCATGAACCGGGACCAATGCCTAGCTGCAGGCCACGTGGCACGCGCATGGGCATTGGTCCCGATTCATTCCACAAACCGGGACCAATGTCCCCCTTCCCCTATATATACTGCCCCAGCCCCCCTCCTCCTTCCATCTTTTTTTTCTTGGAGGTGTGAGAGAGGTGGGTGTTAGTGTGTTTTATTTTACTATGCACACGAGGTGTTCGACGAAATTCCCAAGCCACACATAAACACACTGAAAATGGTATCTTCGACCGAGGTTAACAAACTTATCTTTTTCATCTGTAACTGATACATAAAAAAGTAATATTTGTCGATGTATTGTGGTCATTTCTGTATTAATATGTTATTGTAATGTATTTTGATAAACTTAATTATACGATGCAGATGGATGCACGGCAGCGATGGATGTACGGTGACCGTCGCACTTCCGAGTATATGGCAGGCCTGAATGCATTTCTTGCTGTAGCTCAGGCGAACAAAGATAATGGCTTTATGTGTTGCCTATGTGTTGATTCTCGGAACGTCAGAGAGCACTCTTCCAAAAGAATCCTTCACGGCCACCTACTTCGGAGAGGTTTCATGCCCAGCTATAATTGCTGGACCAAGCATGGAGAAAGAGGGGTTGTGATGGAAGACGAAGAAGAAGAAGAAGAAGAAGATCCATTGTTCCCTGAATACGACGATACTATAATGGAAGAGAATGCAGAAGAAGGAGGTGATCAAGAACAGGCATCAGAAGAGCCCGATGATGATCTTGGCCGAGTTATTGCTGATGCAAGGGAAGACTGTGAAAGTAAATTGGAGAGGTTGAAGCTGGACAACATGTTACAGGATCACAAAAAGTTGTTGTACCGAAATTGCGAAGATGGTAGCACAAAACTTGGTACCACATTGGAGTTGCTGAAATGGAAGGCACAGAACGGTGTGACTGACAAGGCATTTGAGAGTTTACTTCAACTAATGAAGCCAAAAATTCCAAAGGATAACGAATTGCCTGAGAGTACGTACGAAGCAAAGAAAACTCTCTGCCCTCTAGGATTAGATGTGCAGAATACACATGCATGCATTAATGACTGCATCCTCTACCGCGGTGAGAAGTATGAGAGTTTGGATGAATGCCCGGTATGCACTGCACTGCGGTATAAGATCAGAGCAGATGACCCTGGTGATGTTGACGGCGAGCCCCCCCCCCCCCCCATAAGAGGGTTCCTGCTAAGATGATGTGGTATGCTCCTATAATACCACGGTTGAAACGTCTGTTTAGAAACAAAGATCATGTTAGGTTGTTTCAATGGCACAAAGAAGACCGTAAGAAAGACGGAAAGTTGAGACACCCCGCCGATGGATCGCAGTGGAGAAAGATCGAGAGAGACTTCCCGGACTTTACAGGAGAGGCGAGAAACTTATGGTTTGGTCTAAGTAAAGATGGCTTTAATCCTTTTGGGGAGCAGAGCTCCAGTCATAGCACCTGGCCCGTAACTCTATGTATGTACAACCTTCCTCCTTGGTTGTGCATGAAGCGCAAGTTCACTATGATGCCAGTTCTCATCCAAGGCCCGAGGTAACCTGGCAACGACATTGATGCGTATCTAAAGCCATTAGTGGAAGAACTCTTACAGTTGTGGGCCAAACCAGGTGTACGTGTGTGGGATGAAAACGAACAAAAGCCATTTGACCTACGGCCGTTGCTTTTCGTAACCATCAATGATTGGCCTGCTCTTAGTAACATTTCCGGACATACAAACAAGGGATACAATGCATGCACACACTGTTTAGATAAGACTGACAGTGTTTATTTGGATAAATGTAAAAAGGTTGTATACCTGGGGCATCGTAGATTTCTTCCGATCAAGCATCCCGTAAGAAAGAAAGGAGGGAAGCATTTCAGAGGTGAGGCAGATAACCGGAAGAAGCCTGAGCTCCGTAGTGGTAATGATATATTCGATATGGTCAAGGACCTAGAAGTAATCTTTGGTAAGGGTGTTGGCAGCCAACCAGTTCCGAACGGCACTGATAAGCGCGCACCCATGTGGAAGAAGAAATCTATATTTTGGGAGCTACCCTATTGGAAAGTTTTAGAGGTTCGGTCTTCGATCGACGTGATGCACGTGACAAAGAATCTCTGCGTCAATCTGCTATGCTTCCTGGGCGTGTATGGGAAGTCAAAAGATACGCCAGAAGCACGGGAGGACCAGCAACGTATGAAAGACACAAGCAATAAGCACACGGATATAGGGCTCCAATATTTAAGCAGCTACGCTCTTACTAAAGCAGAGAAGGAAACATTTTTTGAAGTCGTTAACAGTATCAAGCTTCCGTCTGGCTTCTCGTCGAATATAAAGGGGGTAATAAACATGGCAGAGAAAAAAATGCCAAAACCTAAAGTCTCATGACTGCCACGTGATTATGACGCGGTTGTTTCCGATTGCATTGAGGGGGCTTCTACCGGAAAATGTTCGAGTACCCATTGTGAAGCTATGTGCATTCATGAACGCAATATCTCAGAAGGTAATCGATCCAGAAATTCTTGCAAGATTACAGAGGGATGTGGTCCAGTGTCTTGTTAGTTTTGAGTTGGTGTTCCCACCATCCTTCTTCAACATTATGACTCATCTCCTGGTTCACCTATGTGAAGAGATTCATATTCTCGGTCCGGTATTTCTACACAATATGTTCCCCTTTGAGAGGTTCATGGGAGTCTTGAAGAAATATGTTCATAACCGTGCTAGGCCAGAAGGAAGCATCTCGAAGGGCTATGGAACAGAGGAGGTCATTGGGTTCTATGTTGACTTTATTCCTGACCTTAAAACGATTGGTGTTCCTGAATCGCGGCATGAGGGGAGACTGAGGGGAAAAGGAACGTTGTGAAGGAAAACAATGATACCCAGGGACGGGCATTCTTTCACCAAAGCACACTACACAGTTCTACAAAATTCTATGTTCATGGCTACGTATCTCGAGGAACACAAGAATATTGTACGCTCCACAAACCCGGGGAAGGATGACTCATGGATTAAACGCAAACACATAGAGACTTTCGGAAGTTGGTTGCAAACACATCTTATAAATGACACCACTGTTGAAGATCAGCTGTACATGTTGGCAGGGTCACCATCTTCGACTATTGGGAGTTTTCAAGGGTACGAGATAAATGGGAATACATTTTACACGATCTCCCAAGATAAGAAGAGCACCAACCAAAACAGTGGTGTCCGCTTTGATACAACAAAAGAGAATGGAAAAAATGACACATACTATGGTTACATAGAGGAGATATGGGAACTTGACCATGGACCTTCTTTTAAGGTTCCTTTGTTCAAGTGCAAATGGGTCAAACTGAATGGAGAAGGGGTAAAGGTAGACCCGCTTTATGGAACGACAACAGTGGATCTCAACAATATTGGTTACAATGACGAACCATTCGTCCTACCCAATGATGTGGCTCAGGTCTTCTATGTGAAGGACATGTCCTCCAGACCGAAAAAAAAGAAAAAATAAGCAAACAAATTCATCATACGATGAGCCGAAGCGTCACATAGTTCTTTCAGGGAAAAGAAACATCGTGGGAATCGAGAACACGACAGACATGTCAGAAGATTATAATAAGTTTGTTAAAATCCCACCCTTCACAGTGAAATCTGACCCCACCATCCCGTTAAATAATGAAGATGCTCAATGGTTACGGCCGAAGCGATCATAAGCAAGGGACAAGGGTTCATGGACCATCTCTACACGAAGAAAATTCAGAAGACTAATTAGGAATGTTGTTGGTGATGTGTAATAATAAATGTGTAATACATGATCATAGTTCTGTTTGACCAATAATTTGTATTGACCGGTCAAAAGCTGACAACTATGACCAGCCTGACTTCATTATTATCCCAACCAGGGGCATACCCGCCCACTTTTCTGTTTCTCTCTCCTCCGTCTGTTCGTGATGTGTAATAATAAACGTGGAATACATGATCATATAGTTCTGTTTGACCAATAATTTGTATTGACCAGTAAAAAACTGACAACTATGACCAGGCTGACTTCATTATTATCCCAACCAGCGGCACACCCACCCACTTTTCTGTTTCTCTCTCCTCCATCTTGTCCATTGGGATGTGCGCTGCACACAGGGCCGCTGTAACCAGCCCTGTGTGCAGTCGCGCATCCGGAAGAAGCGCAACGGCCGACACATATTTCCCCTTTATCCCTGACCCCCGATTGAGAACAGAGCATACGTCCTGTCGTGCGTTCGGTATGCATATATGCACTCAGTAGCCACGGCAGGGCTGTAGCCTGGCGATACCGATTGTTGTGTTCTACATCCCCCCTTGAAGGTTTGATACATCATTCAGTTCATCGACCAAATACAAATCATCCAGATTCGTCATCATACGTCCGACCGTTCTTTTGATTCGTCATCATACGTCCGACAGTTTTGTTCTACATCCCCCTTGTATGCTCTGGACTCACTCGGAGGATCACAGGAGAAAACGAAAATAATACAAGATAAAGCAAAATGAAAACAATAGAAAACACAAAGGAAAACAATAGAAAACAAAATAAATGATGAAGATTGTTCATGGTTGGGGCGAAATCCGAACAAAGTGACACAGAAGAAGAAGACGCAAACCGAAAAACTCTAGAAACTGATTTGTGCTTTTGTATGTAAACACTCTACGGCCAGTGAGAAAAGGAGTCTGTTAATTATGTTGCTATTAATGTAATTTTTACTAATTTTAAAACAATATAAAATATTTATATTCAAATTATATGCAAATAGTAAAATAATTAATAGTTTCAATAGTTAGAATAATTATTTAGTTAAACAGAAAATGGATTTGAATTAGTTATGCAAATTCAAGGACTTTTAATGTTGAATTTTTTGTCAAATTCGAAAGTATATATTTAAACAATTTTCAAATTTTGGCGCTAAAACATTTGGGCGCGCAGGGTGGCACAAAATTTTGAAATACGCCACCAACCGGGACCAAAGGGGGTACCCCTAGTCCCGGTTGGTGGCACGGACCGGGACTAGAGGCCCATTTGTATAAATATCTCGGCCCTCTCTCGAGGCCGAGCAACCACACCCGGGACCGACCGGAGTAGCCTAGGCGAAGCCCTGCCGGCGGCGGGAATGGACACGAAGATCCCGCCGGCGCTGGCTCCGCCGGCGGGGATGAACTAGGACGTAGATTAGCCGGGGACGAGTTTTGGGAATGCATTCATATATTCAAAAGGTCCGAAGACCGGTGCTTACATCAGGGGGCGCGACGCGGCCACAGGCGGTCGGCCGTGTTTCTTGACGACGGCCCTATTGGGCGTCCTTACATGCATCGGGGGCGGCGGCGCGGCCACAGGCGGCCGGCCGTTTCTTGGGGGGATAGCCTAGGTACTATAGGTGGCCGGGGGCGCGCCGGCGCCGGCCTAGTCCTGGTCGGAGGAGATGAAGTGGTAGGGGGCTGCACCCACAGGTGGGCAGGGAGCTAGGGGGCGCCCGCCGGTGGCTGGGGAGTCATCTGGGGCGGCGGAGGCATCGGGGGTGCGCCCTCCGGCGGCGGCGGCAGCTCGTGCGTTGACCATTCGCCACCGGTCCAGGCCCAGGTCATGCCGTAGTTGAGGCCCGGGGCAGCGGCTGTGGATCCGGATGGTTCTCCGATGCCTCCATGGCGGCGTTCATCGTCTGCCACTACGGCCCCGGCGGTGGAGGGGGCGGCATCGCGTCGGCGTCGGCGCTGGCCAGGACCTGCTTCCACCTCTTAATCTTGTCCTTAACGAGGGAGCGGCGGGAGGCCTCGTAGGCCTCCTCCATAGAGGCCTGCAGATCGGGGTCCTCCTCGTCGTCGAGGATGTCCTCCTCGAACCACAGCTCCGGCTCGCGGCCGGGCGGCGGCGCCGGGTACGTCTCGACGCTGGGCTCCTCCGGGGGCGTAGGGAAGTAGGAGCGGCGGCGCTGGTCGTGCTCCTGCTCGAACCACGCGCTCCAGTTCGGGGAGTTCCGCGCGTAGGCGGGGTCCCTGAGGAGTTGGGCCGGCAGGAGCGCGCGCCGGCGAGTTATCTCCTCGCGGGCGCCTTCATTGGTCGGGGGCGGTGGCACCGGGATCCTCTGGGGTTTGAGGTGCCAGCCGTCCGGGAGGTGGACGTCCGGTCAGAAGACCGGCGTGGCGTGGTCCCAGTGCCACGTCGCCTCCTCCTTCCGCACGTGCTGGCGGAGCCTCTTGCCTGGCGCGGCGCGAGGCGGCGGGTTGCCCGCTGCCGGAGGTGGTGCGGGGACGCGCGGGCCACCCCTGATCCGGATGCCGCCCGGACCGAAGCCGAACGCCTCCCGCGGCGGGGGGGGGGGGGGGGAGGGGGGAACGCCGCCGCCTCTCCGACCGGCGCCGCTGGAGGACCCGGCCTCGTGCTCATTCTTGGCGCGCTTGAACCAATGGCGGGGCGACATGGCTAGGGTTCGTGCTGGGAGCGGGGGTGTACCGGTGTACGGGGCGGGGCTGGCATGCCAACCGGCGGCGAGAACGTGGCGGCGGTTGCAGGCGGCCATGAATGCGCGGGGAGGAAGCCGAGGCAGGGCGTGGGTCGCTGGCCAGTGGGCCCTTTGACCGTTCGTCGCCACGCGTGGGGAAGTGGGGGGCGCGGGGAAGCCGAGGCGGCCGCTGGGTCGCTGGCCAGTGGGCCCTTTGACCGCGCGCGGCTGCGGTTCTGGTCTTAATTAAAGACGTGGGGACGTGGAAGCGGGCGAGCCAGCCACTAGGTCGCCGCCAGTAGCCCCTTTGACCCCGCTTGGCCAGTGGGCCCTTTGACCGAATGTTGCCAGTGGGCTTAATTAAAGACGTGCGCCAGTGGACCCTTCGACCAAATGTGGCCAGTGGGCTTAATTAAAGACGTGAGCCAGTGGACGCGGTTGGGGAAGTGGAGGCCGGTTGAAAAAAAAAGAATGCGAAAAAAAAATCCTGTCATGACAGAGAAAATGGCAAAACTGCTGCTTTTTTCAGAGGAGGCACTCATCCCGGTTCCTAACACGAACCGGGACTAAATCCCTGACCAAGTTCGCCACGTGGTCAGTCCCATTTGTCCCTGACCCTGGCGCAACCAGAACCAATGGGGGAGCGGCATTTGTCCCGGCTGATCCATTCCGGTTACACAACCGGGACAAATAGGCCTTACCAACCAGGACTAGTGCCCCTGTTTCCACCGGTGCGTGCCCACAGAGCCGCACACACGTCTCCATCGAGTCGTGACGAAAACCTAGCTGCAGATCCACAGCAGATGAGTCCTGACTACGCATGCATGCAGCTGGTTATAAATTTGTATCCTGCAATGGCCACCAAGTAATCCTTATTTAGTGGTGCGTCTACGTAAGTACCAATTTGATAACTGCACCCAGATTAAGAAATGCTGGCCACGCATCGTCTAGGTGGCAGGGCCCAATCCCGTACGGGATACGGTCTCTGCACGCAAGTGCTCACTTGTGTATAGAATGGTACGTCTTTATATGCGAGTTCACGCTACATTGGGGTTGTTCAATCATTATTTCTGCAAACACCGGCTTGGTCACCAATTGTGTCTATACGAATGAAGAAGACTTTTTCCCGCAAAAAAAGAAAGAATGAAGACGACTTTTATTTTGAGACGACGACTCAACTCGACGATCCCCAGCCTAAAAACATGCAGCTGGCCGCGGCCACGTCCCTCCTTAATTAGCTTTCACGTACTACGACCGATCGATCAGGTGTGTTATTCTACCGCTACTGTTGGATCCGCACCGAAAGACGCGTTTCATGGTCAAAATCAAACACGTGTACGCTGGGAGGGCGTACGTGATCCCTTCCCCACCTGTCACACAACTTCATCACGTACGGCTAGCGAGTCGTGCACCGGACCGTGTACGTGTGAGCATCCGTCACACGCCCCGGCCCCTCCATTTTTCCAAATCATGCTAATTGTTTGAAGAATCATGCACGTACGGATTATCGTTGGAAGAATCATGCATGCTGCATGCGCCGATTATTTTACTGTAAAAAATACCTTAAAAGAAGTAACTTCCAGATATGGATATATCCGATCGCCGGCATGCATCATCTGTGCTATTTCAACAGCCAAAAGGTGTATCCATATATTTATAGGGATCGATCGTGTACGCCTCCCGTGTTACACGCAGGGCGAATGGTGTGTGAAAACAAATTAAGGTGGTTGAATAAATTATTATTTGTCTAACTCATTTTTTATATATGTCATCTAATTAAAATAGAACAGAGTTAACTCGGTTTATAAGGAAAATTGGGTCCAAAAATCATACAAATTATACATTGCCTTATTTATAAGGAGAATAGAGCTGGAAAAAAAACCACAAGAAAGGAGACGCGTCGTTCATACGACCCTAATCCACCAAACGACACGAAGACACGTTGTTACGTCTAAAACATATATTGTTTCATGTTATCTTAGATCATTGCTACATGTTTTCAACGTGAGTTAATGTTATTTTATATTATTTTTGGATTAACCTATTAATAAGATGGCAAGCGTCAGCTCTAAGTTTATGACATAGAGTTTCAAAAAAATTTGTTAAATAAATTCCCCATAAACATCTCCAAACTAATAAAAGAGTGTTAGGTTTCCAAGAAAATGAGGGGGGCAAAAAAAAAAAACAGCATCTAGGGGGCCACCAGCTGATCATGCAGGTGGGACCCGTGAGCCACGAGGTGTCCGCGGCCGAAACTTGCATGCATGTTAGGCTCCTTCATCTTCTCGTGTCTCCTTGTGCCGCACCTTCATATATATATAAATACGCCTGACCTAAAAGTTACAAGACCGATAAATTTTTAGTAAAAGAGATACAAAGCCACCATTGTTGCGAAAATCCTAATCTGGAGTTTCGCGATCCTATTACGACACCCCACCGGGGAAGAAAATAATCGGCGGAAGCATCTAGACCACCATTTCCTTAATTAAAGGTCTTTTTTGTTGTTGCATGGGTTAAAGGTTTAACTTCCTTACAGAACTTTCATGTAAAGAGGGTGGCAGGCTCGTGTAGGATAGGATGAAGAGTGTACACTATGCTAATTAGTTGAGCACGATACGATGTTGACCATGCCAGCGAACAGATCACACATACTTTTTTCTTTCCTCCGCGTGGAACTGAGGAGGTACTCGATTTAACGGAAACATAATCTTTTCAATTTAACCTTGTCCTACCGACGACCGGCCACGCGTCTCGTTCAATCGAATCGTCACGTACCTAACAGATCCACGACAGATGACTCCGCATGCATGCATGCATCTAGTGAGAGTTGGCGCTGGCCGGGCCCGATCCTACGTGGCCAGCAAACACAGCCGGCGGCTTAATAATCTTGATTAGTGGCAAATGGGTAGTTTCAAATTGTTAAGTGCACCAAAATTAATCAATATGATGGCCACGCATTGCCTAAGTGGCGGGGCTGAGGAATGTTGAGAAGCATGTGGCCATGCCCAATCCCGTACTGGACACGCTAAGCTTGGTCATCAACAGGAATGGACACGCTAAATTTGCTCTGTTCAATCATTATTTGTATCAAATGTAGACATACTACAGACGGGGACTCAACTCGACGATCCCCTCTTAATTAATCTGATTTGTAAGATGCAGGTGGCCGCGGCCAACGCTCCTCCTTAGCTTTCACCGCGGCCTAAAGCCGGCTAGCCGGCCGGCGATAAGTTGTCGTTCTATCTGTTGCTAGCGTTGGATTCACACCGACCGATGACGTCTGCAAATACTTTACGACCTATATATCCCTTCCCCACCTGTCACACGATCTTCATCACAGCTCCCCGGAACAGCGAGGAACACGGGGTCGGACACGACTAGAAAGTCGTGCACTCGTCTACTGTCTATACATCTTGCTATGTGTCGGAAGGATCATGCACCGATTATAGCTGCTGGAGACTCCTTAAAAAAAATAAACTTGGAGATGGATATGATCGATCATGCATGTGCGCTGCTAATGCCGAGTTACACGTAGACCACTAGTAGAACAGTGGCACGTGGGATTGGTCCACCTGGCTGCATGCGCTACTGTTTGCATATACGCTGCTCCTTGGACTGGCCCACATGCATAGGCAGATTCAGCTCTAAGCCACATTGTTCTAGAATTACTATATTTGGTTTGGATCCCGTGGGGTCGGCGTCAAGTATATCCAACGCCAACCAGCTAAGAAATTTCATCTTACACCTATCAGCTCTAAGTTACATATGATGAGGTATCAATAAAGAAAAGAAATGCAAAAAAAATCAATCAAAGTAATTGTAACAAGCTTGGATGGACAAGAAGACACGGTCGGTCAATTGTCCTTTACAAAAGCTTTCACTCATTTTCAAATTCAAAAATAATTTTGCATTTTCCATGTTTCATATTTTACAATAGGCATTTTGAATTTTGCATTTTCATTGTTTTATATTTTGCATAGCCATTTCAAATTTTGTATTTGCAATGTTTCATATTTTGCATAGGCATTTCGAATGATTAGTCATATCGGCAATTCCCTCGGATAATCCGGTAGGGTTTCGAGTAAGAGAACAAAATAGGCCCTGGTAACTTCATCGGCTAACAGGGGGCATGATTTACCCAGGTTCGGGGCCCTTGTAGAGGTAAAACTCTTACTCCTGCTCTTGTGATCTGTATTATGAGTAGATCGATTACAAAGGTGGATGCGCAAGCTGAGAGATCGATCTCGAGCTATGGCTATGGTGGTGGAAAGTAGATTGAATCCTCCCTCGGTGGTTCTCCCAGCCTTTTTATAGGTGGCTGGGTCTCAAACCGTACCCGAGAGGGTTACAAACCCTAGCTCTAAGAAGGTGGAGACTTTCCATCTTGACCCGCAAATTTGCGGGTGGGCTTCCACTGGGCCTTCTAGAACTGCGGGGTGGCGCCTCATATTGGGCTTTAATCTTGGGCCTTGGGCCAGGTAGGCCTGCTCGATAGGTCCTGGAGTTATCCCCACGTCATTTGCATTTGCAATGTTTCATATTTGGCATAGGCATTTCGATTTTTCTCAAAGCTACAAAAATTTCAAACAATTACACATAATGAAGGAATCGACAAACACGTAAAACAATATGACACTGGGACTAAATATTATACGAGCAATTATATGAGCATACATTATAGAGAACATGGAGCTAAAATTGTACTGCATGGGACACCGACATAATCAAGAAACAATATATGTTTCTTTTTCAATTCGTTGCCAAATTTAATTGCGATCTTGAGCTAAAACTGTACTACTTTCTCCGGTATTGCTCGTTTAGTATAAAGTTGTTTTAAATCAGCGACATTGATTATGGATATGTGGAGGGATTAATTTTGTTTCTTTGAAAAAATAATTATATAATTATGTTTTTTTAAAAGGTTTGGTAAACGGCGATGAATGTGAAATAATACATTGTTTCACTCTTAGGCTTTATATATGCTTCAATATGCTAGCTGCATCCAAATTGAAAAAAAATGATCATTACACGTCAGCTTGGCCGGTGACAGACAGGTCGGTTGAGAAGACATGGCCATGCCCAATCCCGTACGAGATTCGGTCTCTTCACGTCAAGTGACCACTCATTATAAATCGCCAGTATACACTACATTGGCTTATCTAATTAATCATTATTTCCGGGGTCGGTCAGTTGTGTCGACCTATTCGAATGAGCATGCATATATAGTTTTAGTATCAAAAAGAATAGAGGAAAAACAGATACATATACCACCAACCGACCCTTGAATTAATCCCCGACGTTTTCGTGGCTTTCACGGCCGGCGATAAGGTGGTTTTGGCACGGACGCAAGGACGTCACTCGCGGTCAAAATCGTCAGACACCACGCGCGGACGCGTACACGTACCCCATACCCGGCGATTTAATCGCAAGAACGCCATCGCATCCCGGGGTTCCTCCGTCGAAGAACTGCCTCGAGGCGCAGCGGCCGGCGACGAGACCGGGGACAAAACCACTTGGCTCGAGCACCGCACTTGGAGCTACACCGAGGCAGACGAAGATCCTCCAGCAAAGGAGGAAGAACATGCTTGAGCTAAAGACACGCTCAAGCTCGGCGAGGTCACTCCTCCGGTGACCGAGAATAGCTGCAGCGGCATGTCGCTCCAGCTTGGAAATCGCCGAGAACACAACAGAATCAGCAACCCAGCAGCACAGACCATCAGCAAGCACCCACCTCCTCTCTTCTCCCACGCCTCCACGGCCGGCCAAGACGAGAAGCAGGAGATGCTCGGTGACGAATCTGAGATGCTCAGCGAACCTACGCTTATTTGAAGAGCTCGCAGCAAGATGAACCCCCATCTTCTTCCACCTTGGAAACCTGCAGGCACCATCCCGCCACCATCCCAGGGCATCGCGCCTGACGCCCAAAGATGAATGCTCGAAAGGAGAGGGAAGACGGCCTTATTAGACGAGATGCCCCACCCCAACTCCAGCAGAAGAAGCAGCCCTTGCCACCAGAGCCACCCTGCAACCGAAATCAGAGCAAGGAAGCGACGAATCCGGCCGATGGGATTCGACGGCCTACTCCAAACCAACTCATCTAGAGCAACTCGAAAACTAAAACAAGAACAAGAACTAATATCTACAAGCCAACCACCAACTCCATCGACTCACCGGTCGGAATCCCCACCAGAGAGATCTAAGGAGAGGCGCGGCAGCAAGAAACGGCGGCGGACTCTCAAAACCTAAGCGGTGGGCGAGAGAGGGGGAAAAATCCATCATCCGACGCTATCCGTCACCAAATTTTATTGAGATCTTTAGCTAAAGTTATGCCACTCCCTCCCGTGTCGCTGATTTAGTACAAAATTGTATTAAATCAGCGGTATTGCAAGGGAATATTTTTGTTTCTTAGAAACATAACTATACAATGATATTACTCTTCAATGGATTCGGTGAACGATGAATGTGAATTGTTTCACTCTTATAGGCTTTATAATATATGCTTCAATATGCTAGCTGCATCCAAATTTTAATAAAAATGATCACCACACGTCAGCTAGGCCGGTGAGAGACAGGTCGGTTGAGAAGACATGGCCATGCCCAATCCCGTACGAGATTCGGCCTCTTCACGTCAAGTGACCACTTATTATAAATCGCCAGTAAAACTACATTAATCATTATTTCTGTGGTTGGTCAATTGTGTCGACCCATACGAATGAGCATGCATATATAGTTTTAGTATCAAAAGAAAAACACGGATACATATACCACCAACCGACCCTTGAATTAATCCGCTCCTGTTACAGTACTAGTAGTAGTAATATAATCCCCGACGTTTTCGTGGCATTCACGGCCGGCGATAAGGTGGTTTTGGCACGGACGCAAGGACGTCACTCACGGTCAAAACTGTCAGACAGCACGCGCGGCCGCGGACACGTACCCGGGGACGGGGAGTAAAAAACTCCGGTGATTCTTTCTCCACCTGTCGCGGCTCCACGGCTTGGGAGGTGAAAGTTAATCCAAAGCAGCCGCACCCACAGACAACCACAAGTTGAAGCATGAGCTCGGTCGCGGGAGGACTCGGCGCTAGTATAAATACTGCGCCCGCTCCATTTCCCAGATCGCCTCATCATCCATCCATCCATCCATCTCTAAACGTCTCCGCTCCGATTCACCGCGTACCAGCGATCTATGGCGCGGGAGGAGGAGTGCCGCGCGCGGGCGGCGCTGCTGGGCGCCTACGAGCTGGGCCGCACGCTCGGGGAAGGCAGCTTCGGCAAGGTCAAGCACGCGCGCCGCCGCGCCACGGGGGAGCTCTTCGCCGTCAAGATCCTCGACCGCGGCAGGGTGCTCTCTCTCCGCGGCGCCGACGACCAGGTGCGCCGCGAGATCGCCGCCCTCACCATGCTCACCCACCCAAACGTCGTCCGCCTACACGAGGTAACTAATCCTAATCCATCCATCCAACCATCACCTCATCATCCCGCGCGCGCATCTAGTACTGGATTCCTCTTCTCTTTTTCTTGGTTGAGTTCGGGGAGAAATGGACGAACACGCGACTATTTTTTTATTCCTGGAAGGAGATTCAGTACATGACATAGCTTGCGCTGGAAGAACAGCCAAAAAAAAAACATTGACCAATCATCGATGTTACTGTCTTTTTTTTTTTTTTTTTTTTGCGGTTGATCTTGCTAACTGTTTGGAAGAATCCTGCGTCAATTATCGTCGCAGATTCCTTAAACAGAAACTGGAATACGAATATCTATGGTCGCAAGCAAAGCATCGTCATGTTTTTCGACTCTCTTATTTTAACAGCCATAAGGTCTATCCATATATCTATCGGGATCATGCTTTGATATACTATAGACCACTAGGCGGGTAGCACACGTGGAATTGGTCCACTTGGCTGCATAGGTGGATTCAGCTCCAAGCCACGGTGTTCTCCATTCCTACAATTATTACTTGATTTGGACCGCGCGGTGTCTCCGTCAAGTATCCAACGCCGACCAAGCTGCCCCTGCTGGCGTCCTTATCTTTTACCAACGCCATTATTTTTCTTTGGCTGATCTTTTTGGTCCATCCCGTGGTGCACATTTGCATGTCGGTAAATGCATGATTTCGACATATAATCAGTTAATAACTGGATTAATTGAAATCTGCTAATGAACAATAATAACATGTATGTCGGATTAATGATCTCGCGAACTCGTTCCTTATTGATTCAGGTTGCTGCTAGCAAAACAAAGATCTACATGGTGCTCGAGTATGTCAATGGGGGCGAACTGTTTGACAGGATTGTAAGCCCTTCTATACCCATTGTCTGAACCCCATTTCTTGCACTGTAAAATTCTGCAAATTCTGATGGCTTCACTTTGTTTCCTTCCTGCAAAATAGGCAGTGAAGAAAAAGCTATCTGAGCGAGAAGGAAGGAGGCTTTTTCAGCAGCTAATCGATGGTGTCAGCTATTGCCATGGAAAGGGTGTCTACCATAGAGATCTCAAGGTGATGTTTCTTTCTGAAGCAGATTATTATCTAAAATTTGCTTTTTTTCATGTATGATGTGCTGTGCAAGATGGCCAATATGGTTTCACTGTTCTGCACCACCATTCTCACTCCTTGTCCCACTGTTTGCAGCCTGAGAACGTTCTTGTCGACCGAAAAGGCAATATCAAGATCTCTGATTTTGGTCTCAGTGCTTTACCTCAACATATCGGGGTATACGACAGGACTTAATTAAAGTTTTCACTATATCTGGACTGACTTTTTTTGTGATGATATTTTCATTGGAACTGAACTTTATGATCTCCAACCTTTCAGGGCGATGGACTGCTGCATACAACATGTGGTAGCCCCAACTATATTGCACCTGAGGTAAAACATTGGCAACCCCATAGTCCAGACTAGCTGATCTCCTTCTGCTGAATTATTGCTAATTGTTGTGCCAAATGTATGCAGGTTGTGCAAAACAGGGGTTATGACGGGTCTCTGTCGGATATCTGGTCTTGTGGAGTAATTCTGTACATAATGCTCGTAGGATACCTTCCATTTGAGGACCGAAACATGGTTGTTCTTTATCAAAAGGTAGCCATCACTCATTACAAAAAAATGTATTGATCTTAATTATTTTTATGCTCTAATGGTTCTGTGAGGTCATGTTAATGATACTACTATTACCTTGTTTGGTGTAGATTTTCAAAGGTGACACTCAGATCCCAGAGTGGCTTTCACCTGGAGCGCAAGACCTTATTCGGAGGATTCTTGAACCAAATCCGATGAAGAGGATCAGCATGGCAGAGATTAAAACACATGAATGGTTTCGGAAGGACTATATTCCTGTTGCCCCATATGATGACAATGATGAAGATGTACAGCTTGGTGCATTTTTTCCTGTCAAAGAGGTAGGGACATCTGAAACAAATTATATGATGCTGAAAAATGGAAACTAATATATGTCCTCAAAATAGATTCCCTGTGTTCTTGATTTGTAACTTTTTTCTTTTTCTGTCCTGAAGCAAATCAGCGAAGCACCTGGGGACAAGAGTATTTATCAGATGAACGCTTTTCAGCTGATTGGAATGGCATCTTCCCTTGATCTTTCAAGTTTATTTGAGGAAGAGGTATGCCATACTCTGAATTATTTGATCTGTAAGGCTGGGAGGAAAAATCATTTGCCATAGCTTCTGAAGTTAACTCATCTAGTATCATCGGACTAATTTCAGGAAGTATCCCAAAGGAAGATCAGATTCACATCAGCACTTGCAGCTAATGATTTGTTCGAAAAGATCGAAAGCTCCACGACGTCCTTGGGGTTCCAGGTTCAGAGAGTGCATAACAAGGTGAGCGCAAGCTTTTTGATTAACCTATGACAGAGCACAAGTAACTGAAAGTGATGTGTCCTGTGATCTTTCAGCTCAAAATAACGCGCAACCATAACAGATTGATCAACCCCACTCCATTCTTGGTCTGTGCCGAGGTAAAACCTGACAGGCTGTATCTTTTTCTTAAGTACAACACAAGCAGGACAGGTTAACAAATGGAGATCGGCTGCTAACATCTGTTGTGTTGTTCTGTTTTATCCCAGGTGTTTGAGCTTGGCTCCTCTCTGCATGTTGTGGAGCTTAAGAAGTCCCATGGTGACACTGCACTGTACAAACAGGTAAACAAGAGCTAGCAGCACCTGGACTTGCCACTGCCATAACTTCACTGTACATATCTCTGACACTTAGGTATGTTGCTTCCTGGAATGCATTTTGCAGCTCTGCGATAGGATCTCCAGTGACCTGGGCATTCACAACATCTTCAAAACGGAGCCGCTCTTCAGTGACGACATTCCGAGCTTCGACACTAGCACCGCGGCACCTCTGTTTGCTTTGTGACGAGTGCTGTCCCACACTGACATGATGTTGTAGGGAGGTAGGATCATAGCCCATCAAGGATGGGGATTGACGATAGGGGTATAAGGATTAGCTAGGATCGTACAGTGTACATGAAAACTAACTGTCGGCGATGTAAATGGAAGTTAAGAAGCTGGAGAAAACTGGTTGAAAAAAAAAATGAAACTGGACGAAAGGAATATGATATGTAAGCAATGTTTTTGTCGGTTGCAAGAAATTATCAGTGTGCACCGTTATGACTGGTTACAGGAAATACCGCCTGAGATTGTTCAAACGAATTTTAAAATTTACCCAAAATTAATCAAAATTCGTTGATTTTGGCCAAATTATGTCAAAAGCTGTAAATGCCAGCCGGTGTGTTTGTCTACCGGTGGTGGTCGGAAGAATTACCGAAGATACCGACTTATCTACCTGGGGTTGTTACAATGTTGGGCTTGCATGCAGATTGGAGCGACACGGAGGCGCAGGCTTCTGGCGCGACAAGATGTGCACGCGTCGCTAGCTGGAGGCGAATTGTGCCGTGTAGGTCTCCCAAAGAGAAACGGTTTCTATGTAATTGTAAAACGCGCTCCGCGCCGTTGGATGGTCGAAGAAACGGATGGCCCAGATCGCCCCGTCGTGCAGAGAAGAGAACCGTCCCGCGTCGGTTCGTGGCCACGTGGCAGGGGAGTTTCGCACCTGGGATACGAAAAGCAGCGACTGGGCCCAATTGTCATTCATTCTCTCCCCCCACCCCCACCGTATGACTGGCCTAATTGTCATTCATTCTCTCCCCCCCCCCCCACTGTATCGCTCTGGAGAGTAACGGCTCTCGACCCCCTTCTCTCTTTCTCTGCTCCGATTCTTCGCCCGTCGCGCGCTCCATATGTTTCTGTGGTTTCCAACGGTTCTAGGGTTGTTGAAGAATCACCCCTGGCTGTCTACATCGACCTCTCCCTGTGTCGTCGGCGCTCAAGCAGCAGGTGAGTCTCGCCGTCCGTTTCTTGTTCATCAAATCGCGCCATGTACTTCAGTGCTGATTGATTACCTATCATATCCGCGGATTCTGGCGGTTCTAGGGTGGTGAAGAGATGCTCCCGGGTGTGTCCATCGCGCTGCGTGCTCAGCCGGGGGCGCTCAAGCAGTAGGTGAGCCTCGTCGCCCGTTTCCGGTTCATCTAATCGGTGTCTGTAGTTTAGCAAATCGGCGGCGAACCTTTCATTCCGCGTCTAAATCGCAATAGGGTTTCTGTGTGTTTATTATGTAGTTCGTCGTCGTTCCCGTCCCCTCTTTTTCGAACTAGGTATCGATTGTGGTTTCGGATTTCGTATTTTTGGCAGATTTTTTGTCCCCATATTTTTCAGGAATTCATGTTGTGTTTTTATCCCCATCAAATCCACCAAGTCCACCAGTTCAATCCGGAGTACATCACCCAGGCCTTGTCAGGCATGTGCAATGTTCATCCATTCACCAGTTTGGTTGCTTGCTTATCTCAATCTATTGGTGGATGTGTGTATGTTTGGTGGACGTGCGTGCATGAATTCGAACCAAGGCAGTTTGGTGCACTTTTGTGATGTTTGCTTGTGTGTTGTCTGTCCGTGCTCCGCGTCTTGCTCGACGGCGTCATCAACCACGCCGTTTTTCCTGGTCGATTTGTTTGGGCGCCTTAAGGTGTGCTTGTTTACATTTCGATGTAGTGACTGAGGAAGACCTCGAGTCTATCCAATCCGCAAGTTCGCTGCTATTTTTGTCACCCATAGTGTGGTATAGTTATCACTACGAAATCGATTTTAGCTAGCCTACACTCTAAATAATAGTTACACATCTATTACTGCTGGAGTTATCCATAAGTTATGGTATAGTTATCACTATGAAATCGATTTAGTTACCCTACTCTCTAGGTATACTCTCTAAGTAATAGTTAACCAACCATTATTTATAGAGTTACCCATGTGTTCATGATATAGTCACCACCACGAAATCAACATAGTTACCCTACTTGCTTGGTCAAAAAAAAATTGTGAACAATGTTTTTTTTTGCTTTTTTAGTTTGAACATGTATTTTGATGTTGTCCTACATTCCCCTTGTGTGTAGTTTGTGTTTAAGTATCTTTTTTCAGAGTAAGGACTGCTAGTAGCAGGGAGGTGTCCTTTTGTGTTTTATGTTTTATGATTTTCTGTTGATTAGTTGCCATGTTAGGTGTTTTTAGGGCAAGTTTTGGTCATTTCTTTCTTTTATAACTTGTTGTATTCCATTCCCATTTGTAAGCAGTGTAACCCCATATGTGATTATAATTCTATAACTGTTTTTTTTTATTTTCATGTTGTTGTGCAGGGAGTTACAATGGTGAAAATTGGAGTGTTGTCGAGTTACAATTGTTCAGAGTCAGAGTGCTGGTGGTGGTGAGGTGGTGAAGAAGCGGAAGGTTGTCGATGCTCTTGATGATGACAGTGTAGTAGAGGCTAACAAACATGCGCGGAATAGGGCTTCCCCAATTGCCATAACCAAGCTATACACGTTCTTCACGGATAAACAGAAAGATGCAGTGATCAAGATGGAGCTTAGTAGTTTTCTTGACATCAAGTACAACAAATTGCATTATGGTGTCATCAAGTGGTTCGCAGAGAGATATGAAAAGATTCACGTGAGTTTGTTATCCCTGGGCGAGGAAGAATCTCTTTGAATGCACATTCAGTTACCGCACTCTTGGCTTTACCTCGTGGTCCTGAGCCTTTTATCTATGCTGTAAATGCGGAAATTGAGGCTTTGCTTTCCCCTGCACTTTTCCCTGGGGAAGGCAGTGCACCCTCTACCACTCGAGTTTTCAAGATTCTGAAAGATTTGAAAGAAGGTGGTCTGGTGTTCAAACAGGTTTGGTTGATGTATGTTGTTTCGACTATTCTTGCGCCTACAACGAATAATCATGTTAGCAATAGGTGTTACCCTATGATGGTGACTTTTTGTTGCCCTTCTACTTTGGTTTGAGTTATGATGTTTTTATTTTTCTTAGGGTAATTTTTAGTAGCTTAGAATAATAACTTCTATCCTTGTACATGGGTAACTTTAATTTCCATCTTTGTTTCGTCTTGGTCAATTTTCTCTAGTTTAGGTGTATAACTTATTTCCATATTGATGGATAACTTAGATTTGTGTATTTATCCATAGTTTGTTAGGTGCTTCTGTCCATATTTGATGCTTTATTTAGATTGATTGTTATTATACTCTTTTTATAAAAAAAATTCCTTTTCCTTTTATTCCACGCAAGCTGACGTTGGCAATTTGACCAAGTATAATTTGTGCCAGTTTGTCGTTGATCGTTTGCATGATGAGCTTTCTGCTGGCAAATATTCACAGGAATGTCTCTTTCACTTGCACGTATGACCATTGTTTTTGTGACAACAACTTTGCATGTGTTTGGTAGTTTTGAATTTGTTGTAGTCTATATGTTTCCCATTCTTCACTTTTCTCTCTAAAAGTTATCGTACGTTGACTCTCTTGACGTGAGTGGGTTGGGCCTCAACTTGCCTGATGGTCCTTTTTCTTGTAAGATCTGGTTTAAAAAAAATATCGATGATGTTCTGTTGGCTGATTTGAAAACTGATGGGAAGTCATATGGAAAATTTGAGGTGATTTGTATGTGTCCATTTTGTTTACTATGCGGGATAATTTGTTTTTTTCCCATGCATAACTATTACTACTTTTCTAGGGTAACTTTCTTATTTTTCTGTGGGTAATTTTTCTGATTTTGGTTGGTTAATTAACTCTCTGTTGTCATTTTTTCCCACAGCTTAAACCCGGATTTGGGTTGAACTTTTCTATTTTTGTTGGTGCTGGAGGCTTTAATAAGTGGTTCGACACATGCGTTGATCCCTCTTGCACAAATCAGGTATTCTAGCTATGCATGTCTTTTAAACTGACATGTCTTTTTCTTATTTATGCATTGCTATCACTTCACTTCTTCTTATGTATAGATTTTGCTTATTTTTTTTTGTAGGATAAGGAAGAGGTTTCTAACCTCATCGCTCTTTTTTTTCTAGCATGGTTAGATTAATGGGCTCTCTTGTCGGTGGCTGGACAAAGTTGCATGGGAAAGTGAGAGCTGAAATGGTAAATCAGTTTGGTCATGTTGCAAAAAAATTTCTATCTAGTGTAGCTAGCTCGAGTGTCCCTAGCTCAAGTGTTCCTGTTGCGGGGGTTTCACGTGCATCTCCTCCCCCTAGGGCTACGCGTGCATCTCATCCCCCTAAGGTTGCATGTGCGTCTCCCGCCCCTAGGGTTCCTAGGGCTACAAGATCATCTCTTGCTCCGAGGGCTACACGTGCAGCCAACACTGGAAGAAACACTGTTTTCCACGCCCTCCTTGACGATTCTGATGTGCTTGGTGATTTGCCGGACTCGGATAATGGCAGCTCTGACTCGGAGCCAAGTGAAGAACATCGTGCAGACCAATTTGTCCGTGTTGAAAGCAAACAAAAGGGAATTAAAATTGATACTAAGACTTACCAACTCGGCGATTGCTATACTGGAACTGAACAAGCCACTGCCCAAGACACTATTTCTGATTCATAACCCAACCAAGCTACTGCTTCTGAGTCTCAAACTCAGAGAATCAATGTCTCTCAGAGTGAAAGAGGTCACTCTCTAGATACGTATGAACGTGGCGCGTCTCAAGTTGGTGGTGACCAGTTTGTTGGAGCTAATGACCATTTTGATCCTCATCCTGATGGTGATCAAGATAATTCCCAGCCCCTCCACTGTGACAACCCTATTGCTGAGCAGAATGAAGGTTCTGCATATGCAGGGCGTGAAGATGGTCATTCTCATGCTGAGCTCGTTTCATCTGAACCGCCCCATTTACTTATCCCGTTGACTGCTGCTGCTACTGCTGTTATTGACGGAGTAATGACGTCAAGAGCAAGTACATCTCTTGAGAATCCACACCAAGAGCCCTCACCGTTCTTGAGAATCGAAAGCCAAAGACGGGCTCGCAAGCACTCGTTGAGAAACCGCAAGCTGTTGAAGAATAGAGGGCGTCTGCCTCTGCTAGTGTGCCACCCAAGATCGCACAAAAGAAAATAAAAAGGGAAAAGGGACCAACAAAGGAACATCAGCCCGATAAAGAGTACCAATGACTTGCAACATTATAAGAATCTGGTGGTCAGGCAGAGTTAGTAGAAGTAGAGACTTCCAAGCCCGGAGAAAACCTTGTTCGCGTGCCTCCAGGTGGTACAATCACGACAGTGCTAAGCCAGCCTACTGCAAAGTTGCACAAGTCATGGACAATTTCAAGAAGCCGGTCAGTGAGCAAAAACCAGGAATCATGACAAAGTACAATTATGAAGCCTTTCATAATGACTGCCTGGACGGCCAGTTCATGTTCGAGTGGGTGGAATTGTGGAACCTGATGAACTACAGACCCGTGGACACCAACATAATGAGAATTTTTTACATTGTGAGTATTTTTTACCATCGACCATAATGTTAATATCTATATGTAGCCATCTTACATTAATGTTTTTCACCTATATGTTGTATGCATGCACAATTATGTTAGAGAGAGGCAGGAGGCAAGATAATTAGATAGCCTTCATTGACCCCCAGCTAGCTTCACAAGCATGCATGGATGAATGCGAAAGGGGTGTCGAGGATTACGTCCTCACTATGTTTCAAAGCAGCTTAAATAAGGATTTAATCATTTTGCCTTTTAATAGAAACTAAGCTATATATAGTGTCAAATCTTCTTTTATGCATTGTGCTGACGTGTTCACAACACTAATATTGGTTAAAAGTTTAGAGATCACTGGTTTATGATTAGTATCTCACCAAAGGATGGCAACGTCTATTATCTTGATTCCTTACTTTCTGCGGAAACAAATCTTGACGATGTCAAAAGGATTATCAAGAGGTGACTGAATTGAAATTCTGCACACTAAATTTGTTTTTTGTACGTATGGTTTTATTCCTGTAAATGTGATTTCTTGTCCATACTCTTTAGATCGTTCCAAGTAATTGTGAACAAAGGGATCACGCATACACAGACAGCTCATTATATAAAACAAAACGTTAGTTTTTCGACGGAGATTATGCATGCATGACAAAAAAAATTGATTAATATCAAACATGTTATGTCTCAATGCCGCCAGTAGCCTACTGGGACGGGTCTCTGTGGCATCTATGTTGCCTATCACATCAACTACTGGCTTGAAAAACTTTATGATCCTAATAATGCAGCTCAGGTATGGTTGACGCTCTTACCGACTTTGCAATTCGATCTGCTTGATCTTGCTTTGTTCTGATTAGATAATTTTTTTATTACCTAGACACTGGATGTGAGGCCTCTAAAATAGAAATCTCTAGACTTAATGGCGGAACTGTCTACTTATTTCTTACTGAAAGATATGGTCGTAGAAGGTGGAGAGTGCTATGATCTAGCATCTCGTGAGTGATCAATTTTCTGTAATGTGAGAGAGGTTTCTAGTACATCTTTTAAGTTGATCCGATGTTTAAAACTTCCCGGCATTTGTTGTACGTACATTAATTTGTATTTGTGACTTATCTTTATGCAAATTGATACTTTTGTTAATGTATTCGTTTTTGCCTTTATAGAGCACGAAATAATCGTAGCGTCTGGAAATGAGCCGGAGGCTATCAATATCGTAGTTGTAG
Source organism: Alopecurus myosuroides (assembly GCA_028641055.1). Classification (NCBI taxonomy): domain Eukaryota; kingdom Viridiplantae; phylum Streptophyta; class Magnoliopsida; order Poales; family Poaceae; genus Alopecurus; species Alopecurus myosuroides. Next base: position 330,398,906 of record CM054061.1, read on the forward strand.
CCGCTTAAAAATTAAAACGGACTGCCAGCAAATTATTCTAGATGGCCGTAAAACATAGCCGCCTCCAAAGATATATTATTGTAGACGGTCAGAAAATATAGCTGCCTGCAGAAAAAACTTTTAAAGACGGACGCAACTCATAGTCGTCTCTAAAAAAACTACTACATATGGACGTAATTCAACGTCGTCTCCAACATGAACTTATTATAGGCGGACGCAATTCCTAGCCTCCTCTACCAGTAGAGACGGTTGTAATTTTTTACCGCCTGAGGGGCTTGGTCTTTACAACCGGTTCTAGGAACCGTCTTCGGGAAAATATTATTAGAGTCCATTGCTTGACGAAAACCGGCTCTGCCCATTGTACCATAATCGGCTCTAATGCGAGGTTTTGTACTAGTGAGTCACATGCAAGGGGGGTTCGGCTGGTGCCCCCTAGGGGTCGTGGGCCCCACCCTAAGTTACCATTCTGGCTCCTGGAGTTATCCGGGAAATAAAAAAATCCTCAAAAACTTTCAGCTCATTCCGAACACTTTGACTTTTGACCTACTTTTGCAATGCACAGACAAATAAACATGAAATGGCACTTGGCATCTTGTTAATAGGTTAGTCCAATAAATGATAGAAAACATATGAAAAACATGTAGAAAATAAGCATGTAGCATAAAAAATTATAGATACGTTTGGGACGTATCAGTATCCACTAGCGGGATATGCAACAGCCGATGGTGGATCTTTTTGGTCGCCTCCTCGCCATGCTTCTGGATGTTCAAGCTCGCGTCCTCGCGATGAAACTGGACCCTCCATACCGCATGCTCCTTCTCCTCCATCGGGCAAAAAAACAATGGTAAGATTCCAATGAAATCCTAATGCCGCGTACGATTAGGGTTTTCTAGTTGTGTAGCACGTCGATCCAGCAATGCTCAATTGGGCATTCATGTTTGGTGTTGCTGAATTGGGCATTGATCAACGGGGTCGTGCTTGTCACATTTGTATCATCCTCCATGCTTGTTGCATATGCATCATCACCTTGCTTGTCACAATGTTGAACGCCCTCAATTGGGCATTGCTGAATTGGGAATTGATCAAATTGCATCATCCTCCATGCTTGTCACATTTGCTTGATAATTCTTGTCACATTGCATCATTCACCATGCTTGTCACATTACTTGATCACATTGCATCATACTCCATGCTTGCCACATTTGCTTGATCACATCCCATCATCCTCCATGCTTGTCACATTTGTTTGATCACATTGCTTGATCATTGCTTCTGACATTTTCATCCTCACATTGCTTGTACATTTGTCACAGACCTGAGAGGAGCTATGCATTCTCCAGGGAGAGCCGCCTGAGAATTTGAGGTATTACGTCTTCCACAACGAGCCCCAGGTGCGCAGCAAGACTATTTTCCCAGCGTTGTCCATGGGCGATGAAGGAGAAGGAGCTAAACAAGGTGAAGCCTAAAGCCCACCTTGGGCGTAAACCTCGACTCGGAAAGGATGCAGTGGAGCGGGTCCCCATCGCTTCAATGTGGAGGTCACTGCCTTGGAGCTGCATTCCTTGATTATCCCTGCGGTGATCACCCCCTTCTTGTGAAGAAGTTAAAGCTGAAGGAATACAAGAACAACCGCGACAAGAATGGTGAGACCGAGCCGAAGCTCCGCATTCCCATTTACACCAACAAATGATGCGACTACTACGTCCAGCTGAGGTGGTTCGATGCACACCTCGTCTGGGAGGATTTCACCAAGTCTATCAAGGTCAAAACTAGCGATCTCCTCATTCTGAAGTTTGACGGTGAGGGATTCAAGGTCAAGTTGTTCAAGTTCGTGAACTCCACCCAGCATGTCTTCTTGTGCGACGTCCACCAGCGATACTGATGATGAATGTGAAGTATGGTTGTAGAGGCAGTATATTGGATGTCCCTACTGCTTTTGTTTCCAGGGGTGTGTACCCCTAGCATAAATACTAACCAGGTGCACAGATTGCACAAGGTGAACTCTAATTTTCTCACGTGTAAGTTAAACCCGTTTTTTGTGTGCTAACAATGCGTACCCCTGGCGTAAGTACCTAATGTTAGGTGTTAATTAACTAGTAGGGTTAATTTGATAGAACCTACTCCAATTTATGCCAAATCGAAAAATTCCACTCCAATTTGTAACTTTTGACAAATGCCATTCTAATTCTCGCGTACGTTTCTGGATGCCACTCTACTCTTTTCATCTCGTTTTTGGTACAGAAATTGGATACGCATTTCCATACAAACAAAAATGCCCTAGGCCCACTAACTAAAAAGAAGGCAACACCAAGGTCATCTTCTACCTTTTCACTCCCATGTCTTTCCTCTGTCCCAGCAGGCACGCACGAACCCTAGCTCGGCGCCGCCGCCTCCGTCCTTGTTGCCGGCGCCCGCCCTGCAGCCGACTGCCGCCGTCCTCCTTTTCCCCATTGAGAACTTACAGCCCACTTCCGCCACCACTCCTCTCCCATGCTCCCGACCAGTAGCCCACTACCGCCGCCCTCCTCTGCCCCGCTTGCTCCATGCTAGCGACGACCATGGCATCAAGTGAGGGTTGAACAACGCATCCTAGAGTCGCTTTTAGGAAGAATGTCGTCCCCGTCCCCGAAATCGCCGGAAGTTTGCAAATTGTTCTCTTTTCACCCTTTTTTTTGTTTGGTTCTTCTCCATATATTTGAGTTCCCATTGAATTATGGTAGGTTCAGTGGGATCAATTCTTTTAATTTAAAAATTGTTGTGGAGGCATTTTCCTGTACAAGTGTTGATGGTAGGAAGATCTCTGTGAAGGGAGGACTCTGATTTGCAATGTAGACAGAGAGAACTTCTGTCTTGATGCAATAAAACGTCAGCTTGCTTTAGAATTGAACATTGGAAGTAATCAATCGCTCTCAATTTGCTATTTTGACAAAGAGTTGGGCACTGATGTCCAGCTATTGCATGATAAGCAGCCCTCTTTGATGTTTGAGATGTATGCAGTTGAGATGATAATTCCAATTAGTGTGGTAGTGTTGGGTGTAATTGGATCCAGTGTATCCAATTGTGCTGAAGAATTTGTACCTATTAGTGGTGTGTCTGTTGATGATCCATTAGTTATGGGCACTCACAATTATCCAAATAATGTTCAGCCTGCACCAACTACTCCAGCTCAGCCTGCACGTCCACCTATAGCTGAGAGTGTCGCATCTGAAGTTGGTAGTACAAGCCAGTCCAATGTTGCAAAAGCTGACCAACCAGAAGATCCCAAAAATCCTTCCACTGATTCGTTTGATAACGAGGAGGAGTATGTTGGAGTTGATGATGAACACATGGTTTGTGTTGAAATTCCTCAGTATGTAGTGGAAGCGACGGCTGTAGCACCTGAGGAGAAAGTGACTCATGCATCTGAAGAAGATATGGATTTTTCTGATGTTAAGCATCTCATGCAGCAGGAGGAAGAGCTTAATGACATTCTGATACGTCATAAACGTATCCATAATTTCTGATGTCCCATGTTGCTTTCATGCCACATGCTACATGTTTTCTTTACACTTTATGCCATTTTTATCGATTTCCTGGGACTAACCTATTGACAAGATGCCACCGAGCCAGTTCTTGTTTTCTGTTGTTTTTAGTTTCAGAAAAGTTCTTATGGAAGTATTCTCGAAATTGGAAGATTCAAAACCCGGAAGTGTTACAAAGTTGTCGCGCACACGGAGTCCGGAGGAGACCCAGAGGGGAACCACAGGGGCCCCACACCATGGGTGGGCGCGCCCTCCTGGCCGCGCCCAGGGGTGGCGTGGCCCCCTGCTCGCCCACCGATGTTTCCCTCTCGCCTATTTAGTCTCCTCCAAGGGTGATGTATACACACTCTTCTATTCTTGTAGACAGTGTTGGGCCTCCAAGTGCAGAGGTTTGTAGAACAGCAGCAAGTTTCCCTTAAGTGGATCACCGAAGGTTTATCAAACTCCGGGAGGTAGAGGTCAAAGATATCCCTCTCAAGCAACCCTGCAATCAAGATACAAGAAGTCTCTTGTGTCCCCAACACACCCAATATACTTGTCAGATATATAGGTGCACTAGTTCGGCGAAGAGAGAGTAAAATACAAGCAGTATGGATGATTATAAGTGATAATAAAAATCTGAAATAAATATGGCAGCAAGCAAACATGTAGCAGAACATGCGGAAAATGGTGTTTCAATGCTTGGAAATAAGGCCTAAAGGCTCCTACTTTCACTAGAGGACACGCTCAACAATGCTCACATAATTGAATGCATAAATATCATCTCTTCACTATGTTACTCCGAACCACTCTTCGGTCGAATAATGAACACTAATCATTGCGTAGGGGCTTTAACAGCACTCCTCAAGTCTATATTCCCTCTCTAGGGAGCCCCAATGTCACTACGAGCGCCAAATATTAGTAAACAAACGCCACAGTTTCATAGGTTCACCTTCCAACACAAGATATAAATATCATGCTAAACCACACGGTGCACACACTATCACATTTACCCCGTGATCAAAGTGTTTACGGAGATAACAAAACCACTTGAGTAGCATTACAGATGAATATCAATCTACTTATTCAACTAGATTACAAAGCTCATGATCACATAAAATTCACACCATGGGAGAGAGAGATGAACCACATAGCTATCGATAGAGCCCTCAGCCCCAGGGGAGAACTACTCCCTCCTCATCATAGGAGACAACAACATCGATGGAGATGGCGGTGGAGTCTATGGATATGGATTCCGGGGGCACTTCCCGTCCCGGCAGGGTGCCAGAACATAGATCTGTCCCCCGATACTTGTCGGTGGCGGCGCGGAGCTACGGATGTATTTTGCGGAAAACGTCGATTTTTCTAGGGTTTAAGCCTCGGAGAGTATATATGGGCGAAAGGGAGATGCCGGGGGGTGGACAGGGGGCCCACACCCCTAGGTGGCACGGACAGGGGGACCCGCGCCACCCCATGGTGTGGCCACCCTGTGGCCCCCCTCCGGGGCTCTTCGGGACTTCTGGATGCTTCCAGGACTTTTAGGACTTCCGGGCTTCAAATTTTCCAATTCCGAGAATATTTCCAGAACAACTTTTCTAAACTAAAAAACATCAAAAAATAGGGAAGTGGCTCTGTGGCATCTTGTTAATAGGTTAGTCCGGAAAATCGATAAAAATGACATAAATAAGGGAGAAAACATGTAGCAATTGGCATAATATGATGATGGAGCATCAGAAATTAGGGATACCTTTATGACGTATCAAGCATCCCCAAGCTTAGTTCCTACTTGTCCTCGAGTAGGTAAACGATAAAACAATAATTTCTAAGGTGACATGATACTAACAGAAACTTGATCAATCTAATGCAAAAGCATATGCACGCTGAGATCATAAAACTTTAAACATAGGCATGACAAATAAAACTTTAATAATAAAGCATAGCAATTACTTTGCATCATGAAGAGTAACTCAAATAAAGGATCATGAATAATAATGCAAAAAAAGGTAAACGTTTGTTTCAGGTATAGAGAAAGCATGGCAAAGTGATATTTCGATATTCCTTAAGAGTGGGGCAAAACATAAATGCTAGGACACCTTCAAAGTTCAAGAAGATTACTAGAACAAATAATTTATGAACAAATAATATCAAATATGAATTAATTATTGGTTCTTATGGGACAAATGCACATAGAACTCAGAATGGCAAAAATGCTCTCTCAACTGTGCATAAAGTTAGAAGATGGAGACTCAACATAAAAGTAAAAGAAAGGCCATTGGCAGAGGGAAGCAGGGATCACTCATGTTCTAGAGCTTTTATTTTATTAAATAGAGGTATTAAAAGTTTGACACTCCTCCCATCCATCTTTCACAAACAATGGCTAACCGAATCCTCGGGTGCCTGCCAACAATCACAAACCGTGGAGGAGTGTCTATATTTTGTGAGATGTATGCTAATTTCAACGAATGGTAAACAGAATATACAGTACGTCACAAGTCAACTGGATTCACAAGAGCGGCTCCCATGGTGAAGGACGCAACTGGTGTAGAAGGTCATCCCTCTTTCTCTTTTGTTTACACAATTATGCTTTGACTAATAAATCAGGGGCAAAAATAGTGAAGAGAATTTGTATGCATTAATTTGGGGATGGACACCCCGATGCCAGCTCTTCTATCATTTAGATAAGCGGATGAAGCCACTAGTCCATGGTGTGAAATCCATTCAACAAGTGAGATAAAGATTCTCTATTTACGTCCTCATGAGCAAAAACAGGAACATAAAGCAGGAGTAATTTTGAAGGTTTTAAAGGTAACACATGAGCAATTTACTTTGGAATGGCAGTTAAATACCACATGTAGGTAGGTATGGTGGACACAATGGGAAAAACTTTGGTTTAAAGGATGTTGGGTGCACGAGTAGAGCTCATACTCAGTACAGGTGGAGGCTAGCAAAAGACTGGGAGCGACAAATCAAGAGAGCATAAGAGCCATAATCATGCATAGCGACATAAGCATCATTAATTAAAACATAAGCAGTATCACAAGTTCAAAAACTAAGTGGTCATGGAGGCTATTCGTGACTGGTGTGTAGTCATAAACATGGTGTGAGCATGCGCCAAGTCAACCAAATAAAACATTCGGAAGAGAATACCATATATTGATGCTTTACTATGACAACACAACTCATGAATCTTTCAATACATATTAAACACTCTCAGCTATTTGAGGCTAATCATGCTACTCAATCACCACAAGGCTTTAAAACTAAAATAATATTTAGCATGGCATGAAAAAGTCCTAGCCACAGTCTATACAAGCTTCTACTAGTACTGTTATAAATTCTACTTCAAGCAGTAGTTTTCGTTTCTCCCAACAAGCACCATACAAAACATGCTTTAAAAAAATACTCTTTATGATACAGCAAGAAAAAATGAGAGTACTCACAAAACACTACTAAAACTAACAGCTCTGAATAAGAGATGCATGAAAACAAAGACTAAACGCAGTACTAGCAAAAAGGAACACTCACAGAACAATAAGAATGAAAACTAGAGTGTTCTAAGCAATGAAAACGGAGCGTGTCTCTCTCCCACACAAGTATGATAAGATCCAAACATTTATTACAGCAAAGAAATCCAAACAAACTTAAAACAAAAATAAAAGACGCTCCAAGTAAAGCACATAAGATGCGACCGAATAAAAATATAGTTTCACTAGAAGTGACCTGATAATTTGTTGATGAAGAAGGGGATGCCTTGGGCATCCCCAAGCTTAGACGCTTGAGTATTCTTGCAATTTTCTTGGATGTACCACCGGGGCATCCCCAAGCTTAGGCTTTTCACTCTTCTTGATCACATCATATCATCCTCTTCTCTTGACCCTTGAAAATTTCCTTCACATCAAAATTCTCACAATCTTCATTAGCAACGTTAGTGCAATTCAAATAATAAATTCACATGGTTCAGTTTTAACTGAAGTATAAAACTCAAAAACACATTAGCTACTGTCACAACTTCTTTCAAAACTCTTTTTCTCAAAAGAACACCAAAAGAAAGAGATTAAGATGCAACTGCGATAAATGGCAGAAATCTGTCAAAACAGAACAGCAGGTAAAGATCCATTTTTCCAAAAATCTTCTGTTTCTCAAATCAAAAAGTAGTCTTCTAAGAAAAGTTGCAGAATTAGCTGAGGAATAAGCAAAAAACATTTCAGATCATTCTGATCTTCCAGGATTTTATACGATATTTTACGGCGAACAGCAGAAATCTGTTTTCTGCGCAGAAATCCGGAAACCAACTCCAACTTTCCACTAGAGGCTTTACTTGACTCAAAAAAGACACAAAAGAAAAGATATAGCGGGGTTTCTAAGGAAATAGACAACACCCAGGTGCAAAGCACACCAAATAAAACGAAAGAAAACGGATTAAAAACAGCGAAATAAAACGGCTTGTCTCCCGGTAGCGCTTTTCTTTAACGCCTTTCAGCTAGGCATAATGATTTTTTAAAGATGCTCACATAAGAATAAGAGTTGAAGAAAAATAAGAGAGCATCAAGAAGCAAATATAAAACACATTTAAGCCTAACCCACTTCCTATGAAAAAGAATCTTGTAGAAAAACAAGTCAACGAAGCACAAAGTGGCTAGCATAGGAAAGCAAAACAAGTGCAACTTCAAAATTTCCAACATAAAGAGGGGAAACTTAATATTCTTGAGATGAATAAAACCATGTTCCCTCTCTCATAATAAATTTCAGTAGTATCATGAATAAAATTAACAATATAACTATCACATGAAACATTCTTATCATGAGCCACATGCATAAAAGAATTATTACTCTTCACATAAGCATAGTCATTCTTATTAATAACAAGAGGAGTAAATTCAACAAAATAGCTATAATTATTATTCTCATCACTATAATCATTAAATATAGGAGGAATATTGTAATCATATTAATTTTTTCCTCAATAATAGGTGGACTGAAAATATCATATTCATCATTGTAAACAGGTGGAACTAGAATACCACAATCATTATAATCACCATATATTGGAGGCAAGGTATCATCTAAGAAAATTTCCTCCTCAAAACTTGGGGGACTAAATATATCATATTCATCAAAACTAGCTTCCCCAAGCTTAGACTTAACCATAGCATTAGCAATAATGGTGTTTAAAGAGCTCATACTAATAACACTACCACTAGCATGCAAATAAAGTTCCATAGGTTTTTTAATTCTCTCTTCAAACACTTCATGTCCTAACTCAAAATAAATATTATAAAGCTCTCTCATATTTTTGTTGTTTTCCATTAAGCCTAACTAGTGAAAACAAGAAACAAAAAGATTTAATTGCAGAATCTAAAGGAAATAACTTCGAACACTCACACCTGAGGATGTGAGAACCTTTTACCTTACCTCCCCGGCAACGGCGCCAGAAAAGAGCTTGATGTCTACGCACACTTCTATTCTTGTAGACAGTGTTGGGCCTCCAAGTGCAGAGATTTGTAGAACAGCAGCAAGTTTCCCTTAAGTAGATCACCCAAGGTTTATCGAACTCAGGGAGGTAGAGGTCAAAGATATCCCTCTCAAGCAACCCTGCAATCAAGATACAAGAAGTCTCTTGTGTCCCCAACACACCCAATATACTTGTCAGGTATATAGGTGCACTAGTTCAGCGAAGAGAGAGTAAAATACAAGCAGTATGGATGATTATAAGTGATAATAACAATCTGAAATAAATATGGCAGCAAGCAAACATGTAGCAGAACAGGCAGAAAATGGTGTTTCAATGCATGGAAATAAGGCCTAGGGCTCCTACTTTCACTAGAAGACACTCTCAACAATGCTCACATAATTGAATGCATAAATATCATCTCTTCACTATGCTACTCCGAACCACTCTTCGGTCGAATAATGAACACTAATCATTGCGTTGGGGCTTTAACAACACTCCTCAATTCTATATTCCATCTCTAGGGCACCCCAATGTCACTAAGAGCGCCAAAGATTAGTAAACAAACACCACAGTTTCATAGGTTCACCTTCCAACACAAGATATAAATATCATGCTAAACCACACGGTGCACACACTATCAACTTTACCCCGTGATCAAAGTGTTTAAGGAGATAACAAAACCACTTGAGTAGCATTACAGATGAAGATCAATCTACTTATTCAACTAGATTACAAAGCTCATGATCACATAAAGATCACACCATGGGAGAGAGATGAACCACATAGCTACCGGTGGAGCCCTCAGCCCCAGCGGAGAACTACTCGCTCCTTATCATAGAAGACAGCAACAACGATGGTGCTGGCGGTGGAGTCGACGGAGATGGATTTCGGGGGCACTTCCCTGTCCCGACAGGGTGCCCGAACAGAGATCTGTCCCCCGAAACTTGTCGGTGGTGGCGGTGGAGCTACGTATGTATTTTGCGAAAAAGGTCGATTTTCCTAGGGTTTATGCCTCAGGGAGTACATATGGGCGAAAGGGTGATGCCGGGGGGTGGCGAGGGGGCCCGTGCCACCCCATGGTGTGGCCACCCTATGGCCCCCCTCCGGGGCTCTTCGGGAATTCTGGATGCTTCCGGGACTTTTAGGACTTCCGGGCTTCGAATTTTCCAATTCATAGAATATTTCCAGAACAACTTTTCTGAAACTAAAAAACAGAAGAAAAGAGGGAACTGGCTCTGTGGCATCTTGTTAATAGGTTACTCCGGAAAATCGATAAAAATGACATAAAGAAGGGAGAAAACATGCAGCAATTGGCATAATATGATCATGGAGCATCAGAAATTAGGGATACGTTTATGATGCATCAAAGGGTTAACCCTAAAGACCATAGCCTTTTCCACCAAAAACATCCGCAGCCGCCGTCATCGTTAACCCTAGTTCGGGAGGGTTCTGGAGCTCTCCCTGGCACCCTGCCGGGAGGGGAATCATCACCGGAGGGCTCTACACCACCATGCCTGCCTCCGGAATGGTGCGTGAGTAGTTCATCCTTGGACTACGGATCCATAGCAGTAGATAGATGGTTGTTCTCTCCTCTTTATGCCTCATGTTTAGATCTTGTGAGCTGCCCTACATAATCAAGATCATCTTATTGTAATGCCTCATGTTGTGTTTGCTGGGATCTGATGAATATTGAATGCTATGTCTCTTGATTATGAATCTATCATGTTCCTTTCATGTGTATATTATTTATGATCTTGCATGCTCTCTGTTGTCAGTAGAAGCTCTGGCCAAGTAGATGCTAGTGACTCCAAGAGGGCGTATTTATGCTCGATAGTGGGTTCATGCCTCCTTTGCATCTGTGCTCGAGTAACGGAAACGTGACGGATGGAGGATGTGTTGTTCCCATTAGGGATAAAACAACGATGTTTACATTGTTGACATTACACACTTTGCTTACTACGATTATCTGTTCCTTGCAACTTAATACCCAAGGTTTGCTCGGATGACATCCAGAGGGTGGATTATTAGTCATAGATGCAGTTGGATGACAGTCTATGTATCTTGTTGTAATGCCCGCATGAATCACATAGTAATCATCATGTCATTCATTTGCACTACCGTGCAACCTTTATATCTGTAAGTTTCTCAGCTGTAATTTGTTTACCACACATGCTATCTATCTGTCTTGGGAGAGACACCTCTAGTGAACTGTGGACCCCGGTCCATTTTCCTCATACTGATAATACAACCACTGCAATCTCTATTTCATACTGCTGCTATTGTTTTACTACTGCCATCACCGTTCCCTTTCATCTACTGCAAACAAATATTATTTTCCACACGGTACGTTTAACCTCTTTGTGTTCAGCAAAACCGGTGAGATTGACAACCTCAGTGCTTCGTTGGGGAAAAGTGATTTGATTGTGTTGTGTAGGTTCCATGTTGCTTCTGAACCGGTAGTGCGCCCTGTCACCTCGGCTGCATCAACCTTCGGAAGTGATTTGTTTATCCTACTAGTCGATTCAACCTTGGTTTCTTTCTTAGGGAAACTTGCTATTGTGCTTGATACGTCATAAACGTATCCTTAATTTATGACGATCCATGTTGTTTTCGTGTTATTTCCTACACGTTTTCTATACACTTTATGTCATTTTTATCAATTTCCGGGACTAACCTATTGACAAGATGCCACTAAGCCAGTTCCATGTTTTCTGTTGTTTTTAGTTTCAGAAAAGCTGTTCTGGAAATATTCTCAGAATTGGAAAATTCGAAGCCCGGAAGTCTTAGAATTCCCGAAGGTTCCACGAAGTCCTGAAGAGGGACCATAGGGGGCCACACCATAGGGCGGCACCCCCGGCCGCGCCTAGGGGTGGTGTGGGCTCCTCGGGCGTCCACCGCCATCGCCTTTCGCCTACCCGATACGTGAACCCTAAAAATATACCACTTTTTTCCGAGAAACACCCGAGGCCGCCGTCATCGTCATCCCGAGATCGGGAGGGTTTTGGAGCTCTCCCCGGCACCCTGCCGGGAGGGAAATTCATCACCTGAGGGGTCTACACCACCATGCCCTCCTTCGATGTTATGTGTGAGTAGTTCATCCCTGGACTACAGGTCCATAGAAGTAGCTAGATGGTCGTCTTCTCCACTTTATGCCTCATGTTTAGATCTCGTGAGCTTCCCTACATGATCGAGATCATCTTTATGTAATGGTACATGTTGTGTTTGCTAGGATCCGATGAATGTTGAATGCTATGTCTTCTGATTATCAATCTATCATGTTATCTTCATGCTTATGATCTTGCATGCTCCTAGTTATTAGTAGATGATGTGGCCAAGTGGATGCTAGTAACTCCACGAGGGAGTATTTATGCTCGATAGTGGGTTCATGCATCCTTTGCATCTATGCTCGAGTGACAGAAACGTGAGTGATGGAGGATGTGTTGTTCCATTAGGGAGAAAACAACGGTGTTTACTTTGTTTACATTACACACTTTGCTTATTGCGATTATCTGTTGCTTGCAACTTAACACCCAACGTTTGTTCGGATGATATTCGGAGGGTGTATTATTATTCATAGATGCAGTTGGATGACGGTCTATGTATCTTGTTGTAATGCTTGCATGAATCACATAGTAATGTTTATGTCTTGCATATGCACTATGGTGCAGACTTCATTTCTGTCAATTTCCCAGCTATAATTTGTTCACCACACATGCTATTAATCTTCTATGGAGAGACACCACTAGTGAACTGTGGACCCCGGTCCATTTTCTCATACTGATAATACACACATTGTTTCCACTGTTTTCACATTGGTGCTACTATTTTCATACTGTTCTCATACTGTTTTCTACACCATACGTTTAACCTCTTTGTGTTCAGCAAAACTGGTGAGATTTACATCCTCGCTGCTTCGTTGGGACAAAGTGATTTGATTGTGTTGTGTAGGTTCCACGTTGCTGCTGAACCGGTAGTGCGCCCTGCCATCTCAGCTGCATCAACCTTCTGAAGTTACTCCTTCCTCCTACTATTCGATTCAACCTTGTTTTCTTTCTGAGGGAAACTTGCTACTGTGATCTTCATACCTTCCTCTTGGGGTGTCCCAACGAACGTGTGTTACACGCGCATCAAGCTAATTTCTGGCGCCGTTGCCAGGGAGGAAGAGAATTTCTGCAAGGGGTTTTAGTATGAAAGAAGTGTGAAAGTAGTGTGTGTATTATCAGTATGAGAAAATGGACTGGGGTCCACAGTTCACTAGTGGTGTCTCTCTGTGAAAGATATATAACATGTGTGGTGAACAAATTACAGTTGGGCAATTGACAGAAATGAAGGCCGCACCGTAGTCCATATGCAAGACATAAAGATTACTATGTGATTCATGCAGGCATTACAACAAAATACATAGATCGTCATCGAAATGCATCTATGTCTAATAATCGACCTTCCGAATAACATCCGAACAAACACTGGGTATTAAGTTGCAAGCAACAGATTATCACAGTAAGCAAAGTGTGTAATGTAAACAATGTAAACTAGGTAAACACTGTTGTTTTCTCCCTAATGGCAACAACACATCCTCCATCCTTCATGTTTCTGTCACTCGAGCACAGATGGAAAGGAGACATGAACCCACTATCGAGCATAAATTATCCCTCTTGGAGTTACTAGCATCTACTTGGCCAGAGCATCTACTAATAACGGAGAGCATGCAAGATCATAAATAACATATGCATGAAGATACCATGATAGATTGATAATCAGAAGACATAGCATTCAACATTCATCATATCCCAACAAACACAACATGTAGCATTACATAAAGATGATCTTGATCACGTAAGGCAGCTCACAAGATCTAAACATGAGGTACAAAGTGGAGAGAACAACCATATAGCTACTGCTATGGACCCTTAGTCCAGGGATGAACTACTCACGTATCACTTTAGAGGAGGGCATGGTGGTGTAGACCCCTCCGGTGATGAATTCCCCTCCCGGCAGGGTGCTGGGGAGAGCTCCAGAACCCTCCGATCTAGGGATGATGATGACGGTGGCCTCGAGTGTTTCTCGGGATGAAGTGGTATATTTTTAGGGTTGATATGTCGGGGGGTATAAATAGACGGAAGGGCAAAGGCGGTGGAGGCCTGGGGGAGCCACACCACCCCACTGCACGGCCAGAGGGCGCCGCCCTATGTTGTGGCCCCCCTATGGCCCCCCTCCGGGCCTCTTCGGGGCTCCGTGGAACCTTCAGGAATTCTAGGACGTCCGGACTTCAAATTTTCCAATTCTGAGAATATTTCTAGAACAACTTTTCTGAAACTAAAAATAGCAGAAAACAGGGAACTGGCTCTGTGGCATCTTGTCAATAGGTTAGTCTGGAAAATTGATAAAAATGACATAAAGTGTATAGCAAGCATGTAGGAAACAACATGAAAACAACATGGAACATCAAAAATTAAGGATATGTTTATGAAGTATCAACATCCCCAAGCTTAGTTCCTACGCGTCCTCGAGTAGGTAAACGACAAAACAAATAATTTCTGAGGTGACATGCTACCAACATAAACTTGATCGTCAATAATGTAAAACATAAGTAAGATGAGATCATAGAACTTCAACACAAGCATGATAAATAGAATTTTAACAATAAAGCATAGCAATCACCTTGCATCATGAGAAGTAACACAAATAAAATATCATGGATAACAATGCAACAAAAGATATACGTTTGTTTCAAGCATAGAGATAACATGGCAAAGTGATATTTCGCTAGTCCTTAAGAGTGGGGAAAAACATAAATGCCAGGACACCTTCAAAGTTCATGAGGAAGACTAGAAAAAATAATTAGAGAATAAGCAATAACACATCATGAATCAATTAATAATGTTTCTGGGACATATGCACATAAAACTTAGAATGGAAACTATGCTCTCTCAGCTGTGCATAAAGTTAGAAGATGGAGACTCAACATAAAAGTAAAAGAAAGGCCCTTCGTAGAGGGAAGCATGGATCAACTCATGTGCTAGAGATTTTATTTTATTAAACAGAGGTATAAAAGCTTGACACTCCTCCCATCCATATTACACAAACTATGGCTAACCGAATCCTCGGGTGCCTGCCAACAATCATATACCGTGGAGGAGTGTCTATTTTTTAGAGACGTGTATGCTTATATCAACGAATGGTAAACAAAAAATACAGTTCCTCAGAAGCCAACTAGACTTCACAAGAGCGGCTCCCATAGAAGGACGCATCTGGGTAGAAGGTCATCCCTTTTTCTCTTTTGTTTACACAATTATGCTTTGACTGATAAACCAGGGGCAAAATAGTGAAGAGAATTTGTTGTTATTAATTTGAGGCTGGGCACCCCGCTGCGAGCTCTTCTATCATTGGATAATCGGATGAAGCCACTAGTCCAGGGTGTGAAAGTCCAATCAACAAGTGAGATAAAGATTCTCTATTTAAGTCCTCACGAGCTAAAACAGGAGCACAAAACAGGAGTAATTTTGAAAGTTTTAAAGGTAACACATAAACAATTTACTTTGGAGTGGCGGTTAAATACCACATGTAGGTAGGTATGGTGGACACATTTGTCATACTTTGGTTTTTGGGATTTGGATGCACGCGCAGAGCTCATACTCAGTACATGTGGAGGCTAGCAAAAGACTCAGAGCGACAAATCAAGAGAGCATAAGAGCCATAATCATGCATAGCGACATAAACATCATTAATCAAAGCATAAGTGGTACCACAAGTTCAAAAACTAAATGATCATAGAGGCTATAAGTGACTGGTTCATAGTCATAAACATGGTGTGAGCATGCGCCAAGTCAACCAAATAAAACATTCAAAGGAGAACACCACAAATTTATGCTTCAATGTGACAAGAACAACTCATGATTATTTCAATGGCACATTAAACACTCTCAGCTATTTGAGGCTAATCATGATATTAAATAACCACAAGGCTTTAGAATTAAAATAACATCTAGCATGATATGAAAAAGTCTAGCCACAGTCTATACAAGCTTCTACTTGCATCGTTATAATTCTACCACAAGCAGTAGTTTCTTTTCCCAACAACCACCATAAAAAACATGCTTTAACAAAAACTCTCTAAATGCTACAGCAAGAAAACATGAGATTACTCACACAACAGTACTAAAACTAACAACTCTGAACATGAGATGCAATGAAAACAAGAGCTAAACATGAATTTTGCAGCAGCTAGAAGAAAAAATAAGAATAGTAGCATAACAAGTATTCAAACGAAAAAGCGGAGCGTGTCTCTCTCCCAAACAAGGAATTATTGGGTCCAACTATATTATTGCAACAAGGAAAACAAAATAAAACAAAGGAAAACAAAAGAAAAACAAACAGACACTCCAAGTAAACTTCATATGATGTGACCGAATAAAAATATAGTTTCACTAGAAGTGACATGATAGATTGTTGATGAAGAAGGCGATGCCTTGGGCATCCCCAAGTTTAGATGCTTAAGTATTCTTAAAATATGCTTGGATGAACCACGGGGGCATCCCCAAGCTTGACCTTGCACTCTTATTAATCACATATATCACCCTCTTCTCTTGACCCTTGAAAATTTCCTTCACACCACACTCAAATAGTAATTTGCATTAGAGGGTTAGTGCAACAATAAATAATCCATGGGTTATGTAAGGGCACAAGTGTTATTTTTACTTTTAAACATTAGCTATAGCCACTGATGTTTCGTGAAGCAAAGAAATCCATTTGACATTGTAAAAGAGCAAATCCAAGAAAAATGGCAGAATCTGCAAAACAAGAATAGTCTATGAAGACAAAAAAAATCGAGGCACTTACGTTGCTCAGATAGAAAAACTTAAAGAACAAAACGGTTGCGCAATTAGCCGGGGAATAAGCACAATAAATTTCAGGCCAGTCCAATTTTCTGTGAATTATACGATTTTTTACGATGGACAGCAGAAATCTGTTTCCCGCGCAGAAATCCAAAAACCAACTCCAAATATCGTCAGAAACTTTACTTGGCACAACTAAAACATGAAAATAAAGATACAAAGGAGTTGCTACAGAAGTATACAACCCCTTGACTCAAACAAAACAGAGAAAAACAAAGCAAAAATAAAACCATGGGTTATCTCCCAAGAAGTGCTTTTCTTTAACGCCTTTGAGCTAGGCCCAGAAAAGTGGAATCAAGTGTTTTCAAGTGGAGAGGCATTCAAATAAAGATTTGGCAATTCCTTAATAATGCATTGTATTTTATCTAGGTGAGTTTCAGAGGCTCCTCTCTTAGAACTTTTAGGCTTACTATTCTCATCAAATAAATTTTCAGGAACAATCCAATCAAAATTCTTTTCTTGGGCTTCATGAAGTGCTATCAATTTAAAGGGGATTGGTATTTAATCCTCCTTTTAATTATTAGATTCAGTTTTTGCAAGAGCACCAACAATATCTATACATGAGCCTAGCATATTAAAAGGATCAAAGACTTTTCTAGCTTCTATAGCAACATCTCCAAATTCTTTAAGCATGGATTCTAAGATAAAGTTCATTTTCTCAACATCTTCAATGTTATTCAAGTTGAGGAACATATGTTGTAATATGGGATGAAGGTTAACAAACCTAGCTTCTAACATGTGAACTAAAGAAGTTGCGGCAGTTTCATAATTTGGAGCAAGTTCTACTATGGATTTTTCCTCAAAATTATCGTGCTTACTAACATGATCAAATAATTATTTAATGGTATCCTTTGTATAGAACCACTTCCTACTGGCAGATCTTTCAGGGTAAACTTAGGGAACAACAGATGAAAAATAACAACAAGGTAACAAAAGTAACAACTAGAATAAGAACTATTTTTTTGTGTTTTTGATAAATAGAAGCAAAAAAACAAAATAAAATAAACTAGGAAAAAAAACAAAGTAAAGAGATTGGGAGTGAGAGAATCCTCTTTCAAAAATTCTCTTCCTCCCCGGCAACGGCGCCAAAAAATTAGCTTGGTGGTGCAGATCTTGCACTCGCTGGGAGACCCCAAGAGGAAGGTATGATGAGCACAACAACAGTTTTCCCTCAGTAAGAAACCAAGGTTTAATTGACCAGTAGGAGGAAGGAGTAACTTCAGAAGGTTGAAGCAACTGAGATGGCAGGTTGCACTATCGGTTCAGAAGCAACATGGAACCTACACAACACAATCAAATCACTTTTCCCCAACGAAGCAGTGAGGTTATCAATCTCACCGATTTTGCTGAACACAAAGAGGTTAAACATATGGTGTGGAAAACAGAAGGAAAACAGTATGAGAAATGGACCGGGTGATACGTCATAAACGTATCCTTAATTTCTGATGTTCCATGTTGTTTTCATGTTGTTTCCTACATATTTGTTATACACTTTATGTCATTATTATCGATTTTCCGGACTAACCTATTGACAAGATGCCACAGAGCCAGTTCCATGTTTTCTGCTATTTTTCGTTTCAGAAAAGTTGTTCTGGAAATATTCTCGGAATTGGAAAATTAAAAGTCCGGAGGACCTAGAATTCCCGAAGGTTCCACGGAGTCCCAAAGAGACCCGGAGGGGGCCACAGGGGGACCACACCATAGGGCTAGGCAATTGACAGAAATGAAGGCTGCACCATAGTGCATATGCAAGACATAAAGATTACTATGTGATTCATGCGGGTATTACAACAAAATGCATAGACCGTCATCCAACTGCATCTATGTCTAATAGTCCACCATTCGAATATCATCCGAACAAACGTTGGGTATTAAGTTGCAAGCAACAGATTATCACAGTAAGCAAAGGGTGTAATGTAAACAATGTAAACTAGGTAAACACCGTTGTTTTC
This sequence comes from Alopecurus myosuroides, assembly GCA_028641055.1. Lineage (NCBI taxonomy): Eukaryota > Viridiplantae > Streptophyta > Magnoliopsida > Poales > Poaceae > Alopecurus > Alopecurus myosuroides. The sequence goes on from CM054061.1 coordinate 330,417,705, forward strand.
TCCCTAATGGCAACAACACATCCTCCATCTGTCACGTTTCTATCACTCGAACACATATGCAAAGGAGGCATGAACCCACTATCGAGCATAAATACTCCCTCTTGGAGTTACTAGCATCTACTTGGCCAGAGCATCTACTAATAACGGAGAGCATGCAAGATCATAAATAACATATGCATGAAGATAACAGGATAGATTGATAATCAGAAGACATAGCATTCAACATTCATCAGATCCCAGCAAACACAACATGTAACATTACATAAAGATGATCTCGATCATGTGAGGTATCTCACGAGATCTAAAAATAACGTACAAAGTGGAGAGAACAACCACCTAGCTACTTCTGTGGACCCGTAGTCCAGGGATGAGATACTCACGCATCACTTCGGAGGAGGGCATGGTGGTGTAGAGCCCTCCGGTGATGAATTCCCCTCCCGTCAGGGTGCCGGGGAGAGCTCCAGAACCCTCCCGATCTCGGGATGACGATGACGGCGGCCTCGGGTGTTTCTCGGGACGAAGTGGTATATTTTTTGGGTTGATATGTCGGGGGGTATAAATAGGCGAAAGGGCAAAGGCGATGGAGGCCTAGGGGCCCCACACCACCCCATGGCGCAACCAGGGAGCGCGCCTCCCTGTGGTGTGGCCCCCCTCCGGGCCTCTTAGGGACTTCGTGGAATCTTCGGGAATTCTAGGACATCCGGACTTTGAATTTTCCAATTCCGAGAATATTTCCAGAACAACTTTTCTGAAACTAAAAACAGCAGAAAACAGGGAACTGGCTCTATGGCATCTTGTCATTAGGTTAGTACGGAAAATCAATAAAAATGACATAATGTGTATAGAAAACATGTAGGAAACAACATGAAAACAACAAGGAACATCATAAATTAAGGATACATTTATGACATATCAGGGGCTATGTTTCCTGGCATGGTCACATTTAGAAAAGTTTAAGACATCATGCCATTGTAGTATAGACTTTGAGATGAAAAAGTGAGAACTGATTCTTCTAGATTCAGGGCTAATTGCTCATGGACCGATTGCCCTTGGCGCATTGACCCACAAGTATAGGGGATCGCAACAGTCTTCGAGGGAAGTAAAACCCAAATTTATGGATACGACACAAGGGGAGCCGAAGAATATTTATTAGCCTTAACAACTGAGTTGTCAATTCAGTTGCACCTGAAAGTAGACTTGCTCGCAACAATTTATCAGTGGTAACAGTTTTATAGCAGCAGTAGAAATAGAATAACAGCAGTAGTAAAATAGTAACAATAGTAGCAAATCGCGGAAAACAACAGGATGGGAAGTACCGTAGGCATAGAGGGAATGGATGGACGGGCGTTGCATGGATAACATAGATCATGTAATAATCTAACATGGGCATTGGATATAATAATAATAAAGCATCAAACATTTAGGCAAACCATAGGCATGTGTTCCAATATAGTCATACATGCTCGCAATGGGAAACTTGCACAACATCTTTTGTCCTACCAGCCCATGGCAGCGGGGCCTCTAGGGAAACTACTGGTAGTTAAGGTGCTCCTTTCAATAAAGCACCGGAGCAAAGCATTAACACTCCATGAACAGACGTGCTCCTCATATCACAACCATCCCCTCCGGTTGTCCCAATTTCTGTCACTTCGGGGCCTCGGGTTCCGGACAATTACATGTGTAAACAACTTGCAGATATGATCAAGAAACATAATTATACTCATGAAACAATAACATGTTCAGATCTGAGATCATGGCACTCGGGCCCTAGTGACAAGCATTAAGCATAACCAGTTGCAACAACGGTAGAAAAAACTAACAATGGATATTAGTACTATGCCCTAACAATCTGGCATTATTACATGATCGATCTCATCCAATCCCTTCCATCCCTCTCAGCCTATAGCGGTGTTTACTCACACATGGAAGGGGGAATCATGGATGGTTTATGGAGAAGAGGTAGCGGTGTCGATGGCGATGATATCCTTCGAATCCCCATCCCGACAGGGCGCCAAAATAGGAACTACTGATCCCCGAATCGAGTTTCGAGATGGCGGCGGCGCTCTATTGTGTTCCTGTGGAATATGATGAACCCATCCCCTCTGTTTTTAGGTTACGGGGCATATGTAGTCGAAAGGGGAGTCCGAGGGGGTGTCGGGGTGGCTCACACCACCTGGCGGCGCGACCAAGGGGGGCGCCAGGGGGTGGTGTGGCCCCTCTCCTAGCCCCCTTCTAGCTCCTGGGGTCTTCTGGTGTTTTAGGCTCAATGAGATCTTTTCTGGTCAATTTCCCGAAAGTTGACTTTTCTGCACAAAAACGAGACACCAAGGTAATTCTGCTGAAAACAGCGTTAGTCCGTGTTTTAGTGGCATCCAAAACTCACAAGTTTAGAGGAAAACAATAAGAAAAGTGTTCGAAAAAAGGAGATACGTTTTAGACGTATCAACTCCCCCCAAGCATAGCTTATTGCTTGTCCTCAAGCAATTCAGTGACAACCGAGTGCGATAAAATACTTCTACGAACATATTTGTTTCATATGATGTAAATATACTCACTATATGATCAAATGCTATGGCAATTCATAATAAGATGTACGGAAAATAAAAGTCACCTAGCAGTTATGCAAACCATGAAGAGATGCCAACAAACTAATAATAAACAACATGAAGTATATCAATCTGCAGGATTGCAATACTCATAATAGGGTATGATAAAGTGTACTTGCTTGCCCTTAATAATGGAGCAAAATATAAATGCTAGGGCACCTCTGAAGTTCAAATGAACACTAGAAATAAATATATCAAAGATAAAAGCATCAAAGCTATATCACAATCAACCGTGTTTTGGGACAAGCACATTATACTAAGAATAACAGTCATGCTCTCAAGAAGGTGCATAAAGTGAGAAGGTGAAGACTCAACATAAAAAATAAAAGAAAGGCCCTTCGCAGAGGGAAGCAGGGATTGACTCATGTGCTAGAGCTTTTTATTTTATTAAACAAAGGTATTGAAAACATTTTTAAGAGAGGTGTATGCTTATGTCAACGAATGGTAAATAGACAATACAGTATGTCACAAGCCAACTAGACTTCACAAAAGAGGCTCCCATAGAAGGACGCATCTGGGTAGAAGTTCATCCCTCTTTCTCTTTTGTTTACACAATTATGATTTAACTGATAAATCAAGGGCAAAAATAGTGAAGAGAATTTGTTGTATTAATTTGGGGCTGGGCACCCCGCTGCCGGCTCTTCTTTCATTGGATAAGCGGATGAAGCCACTAGTCCAGGGTGTGAAATCCAATCAACAAGTGAGATAAATATTCTCTATTTACGTCGTCATGAGCTAAAACAGGGGCACAAAACATGAATATTTTTTCAAAGGTTTTAAAGGTAGCACACGAGAAATTTACTTGGAGTGGAGGTTAAATACCACAAAAATAGGTAGGTATGGTGGACATATTTGGTAAACTTTGGTTTTTGGGATTTAGATGCACGAGTAGAGCTCATATTCAGTACAGTGAAGGCTAGTAATAGACGGGGAGTGACAATCAAGAGAGTAACAACTGTCATAATCATGCTTGCGACAAAAAAGAAATTAACAGGGGCATAAAAATGATACAAATACTCTGAGGAAAAATAAATCATCGAGGCTTAATTGAATTTTTGTTTTCAGTCATAGCATGCGTGAGCATGTGCCAAGTCGCTTCAAGCGAAACAATCAGAGGGACATACCACAATGTCATACCCTTCTATGAATAAAACAATTCAAGCAAACATTCATACGGCATGCTATCTTACATTAATAAGTTGGAACTAACACGTGAGAGCATGAACTACTAAGCATCAATTAAATAACATACACCTTACATGAACGTACTAAGCATGTTCACACTATGAGTATATGTAATAAAATAAAACAAATAGAGTTCATACCAGCCTCTCATCACAACTTGGATTGTCGTAAATCATCATTACTGCTCTTCACTCGTGGATTGAATAATATAGAATGATAATCAAGATCCAATGGAGACACGAAAGTCCGGTGAAATCTGCAACAAACTTTACAAAACCAAAGAAGAACAACAAATATTTTTGGGTTTTCGAATTAAAACAAGAACAAAAAGAAACAAGCAAACAAAGAAAAATATTTTTGGATTTTTGAATACTAAACCAAAATGAGAAAAGAAAGAAAACCAACAAAAGAAACTAAAGAAGCAAACAAAGAGAAACAACAAAAATATTTTTGGTCTTGTTGTGTTTTGGAAAACAAGAACAAAACAATAAAAACAAAAGTGAAATGAAAGAAGCGAAAGAAAACGAAAACAAACGAGAGAAACGAAAACATGGATATACAAAGAATCGACCGAACATGATATATAAATTAGTGTGATGTCTTTGTACCTCCCCCTAAGCTTAGGATTTTGTCCTAAGTGGAGATCATCCCCAAGGGGACCATCAGGTGGCGCCCCCGTAGTATGTTGAGGAGGAACCCTCCTCCTGATATGTGCTCGAGGACGCACCGGTGTACTGCGTGTTGTGGTCCTCGGGAGGCGTGTCTCGCCTCTCCTGCTGCATGTAAAACTCCATCATGCTCAGATGCTTTTCTATATCCTCCTTGGAGCGCGACCATGGTGACCTGTCAACTTTGAACAAAACAGGCTGCAACAAAATAACTTTCCGCTCATCTCCATCCATAAATAAAACTCTATATACTAAGTGATGAGAAGTAGAGTTAGCAGTAATAAAATGATGAGCCTTCATGGCAACAAGGTTGAGTCTATAGGGAGCAATCAATTCATCATCAGGAGCAATAGAAAAATCTAGAGCAGTTGCTATACGTGTAGCAATAATGCCCCCAAAAATGGGCCCCTTAGCAGCAAGGCGGTGAGCAACAAGTGCACCAAGGTTATACTTCTTGCTACGGTTAAGCACAACATCAATGAAAGCAAGGTGGTAACTAGAAATGTTGCTACTGTTCTCCCTACCAAGGATACTAGTAGCAAGATAGTAAGTAAAATATCTATGAGCAGGAAGTTGGATGTTCTTTATCTTCCCACGCTGGGGTGAGCGACCATCATCATTGGTGATTTCTCGGTAGAGCGCCATGAGATCTGCGGGTTTATCCTGAATTCTGCACGTTGTCCCGGAAGCT